>JBBBDQ010000118.1:4935000-4950000 GCA_037127315.1 Ascarosepion bandense
CTAATAAATATGGCCGGTAGTGTATATTTACATTATATATATAATATTTAATATTCATTTAGAATTTATAGTAATATCACTACAAAAGTAGCCATTTTGTTTCGAAACTATCTGTGTCTTATCAAGTTTATTTCAAGTTGGAGTGTTTTTAAAGGTTCAATAATAGCCAAATCCACTTAATCAGGCTCTGTAGCGATATTATAACATATTTATCTTATAATTTCTAAATAAATATTATTCGCTCTACTTTGTACTGAGCACTTATACGGAATTTTATCTCATCCATACCTATCGTATACTTATATATATATATATATATATATATATATACAGGTAAAGAGAACCAATAATTTTGCAATTCCGAGCTCTCTAGCATTTACTTTTTTTTATAAATAAATGCTCAATACAATAAAATTTGTAGAGCATAATATAATCATATAATTAAATATGTTTTTTAATTAAAAATACATTGCGACACGGAAATTTCTATGTTTCGAGATTTCTATCTCGTCATCAGGTAATGTTGGATGTTGGCTGTGAAAATGATTTTCAAAACTATCATCTAACATTGCCTGATGGCGAGATAGAAATCTCGAAACAGAAATTTTCGTGTCGCAATGTATTTTTAATTAAAAACAAATGTAATTACATGATTATATATATAATATTTATTCAGTATTATAACGTAATTAAGTTATACCATCACGACAAAGTTTTAACATTTCTTGTGTTTTGTCAAGTGATGGTGTTGAATCGTTTTTGTATCTGATGAAGCCTAGAAGGCCGAAACGTGTAATCAAATCTAGTTTAAATGAAATGGTTTTCCATTTGTCAAATTTCTTCAAAGCTCTGTTGGGATTCTGTATACTATTTAGCGCACACACACACACACACACACACACACACACACACACACACACACACACACACACACACACACACACACACACACATGTATATATATTTGTATGTATATATATGCAGCAATTGTCTGTCTCGGGAGAGCATGGATTCGCGCCCCAAGAGTTATGTCTCAGATGCTGATGGCGGCGCAGCATCTCTCATGGCTGTACCGCCCCACACAGGAGTGACAGTCTCATTTGCAACCAATGCATGTGAAGACGCTCTCCTCCAATGTATCTATATTATTTTCTTTCTTTCGAGAACGTTTAACATCGGTGACAAGCCTCCGTTTCTTCACTCCACGCTCCACCCCTTGGCGTAAATCACGTCTCCGCGTGAGCGATCGTTGGCGACGCATTTCGACCTCTTGACATCCTTGAAGCGAGTATGTCGTCCTCATACTCCCCCCATAAAAAAAGGACCCTCGGAATCCTGCCATCATTAGAACGTTGCTTCCAGTGTTTTGCCGTCGCGATGAGGTGATGCGGCAGTGTTCTCTCCAGGAAGCAGACCTGGCCAGGGTTTTTTTAATAAAAGGTTGGCAGTTGCTCATGCAGCATGTTCCTTTGTTTCCACGTCACCGATGTTGTCCAAGGGAATGTTAGAGTTCAATACTGCTTGGTACCGACGTCATCTCAGGAGTTGCCATAACAAAATTTAACATAACATCGTATTATCTTAGGGACCCCAGCTCTGGCTTTGTCCTGAGTGTTTACTCCCAAAGACTTTTCATGATTGGGTATGCAACGAAAGTTTCGTCAGAGATTTCTTCCCTTGAATATATATATATATATATATATATATATATATCCGCAGACAGATCTGTTTCACTGTATCACAGCTCATCAGTACGGTTAGACCCCGATTGCTTTTAACCCAGGATTATATATATATATATATATATATATATATATATATATATATATATGAATTAATTGTACATTGCGACACGGATATTTCTGTGTTTCGAGATAGATTCTCTTCATCAGGTAATGTTTGATATCGGTTTTACAGATGTTTTACATTTAAATTATATTAAGCTTTATAATATTTATTATATTGAGTACTGTTCATGAATAAAATAAATGCCGGGGCACTCAAAATAGTAAAACATCGAGTCCTCTTCACCTGGAATTATATATATATTTTAATTCAGATACTTCAATCCAAGGGAAAAAAGCAGGAAGGTAAATTCCAAAAAACCCGATCCTAATTAATATTAAAAATTTATTTTAATATTAAAAAATGATACAGGAAGAGAGCTCCATGTAATAAAATATTACAGAGCAAATATATATTAAAAAAGGATTAATTCAAAGATGTTGAATGGCCATTTCGATATGAAGATCCCCACGGGGAACGACACATCACCTCAGCAACAGAAAAAAACCTTTCAGAAACTGGAGAAAAATTAGTCTACTTTTCCTTTTTAAATAGATTGCAAAGAAATTAAAAAATAAATACTAAAATAAAATAAAAATAAAAATAAAGGGAAAGAAAAAGAAAAGGAAAAAGAAAAAGAAAAAGATAGAATAAAATCAAATAAATAAGAAAAGAAAAAAAAATTGACATCGTCTGGTTCCGTGTTGCTTTAACTGACGTCGATTTAACACGGCTGTCTGTTAATTTTTAGTTACATTCTCCCTTTTTTTTGCGAACCCAGACGATGTCAATTTTTTTTCTTTTTTTATTTATTTGATTTTATTCTATCTTTTTCTTTTTCAGAGCCACGAATTCTCCAACCAAGCCGCTAAATCCATAGCAAGTTACGTGGTTGAAGCACAATCCTTTTTTAATTTATATTTGCTTTGTAATATTTTATTACATGGAGCTCTCTTCCTGTATCATTTTTTAATATTAAAATAAAATTTTTAATATTAATTAGGATCGGGATTTTGGAATTTACCTTCCTGCTTTTTCCGCTTGGATTAAAGTATCTGAATTAATATATATATATATATATATCCTCTCAATTATAATAAAGACCGTTGTGCATTCATTCGTGTCAATATATATATATATATATATCCTCTAAATTAAAATAAAGACCGTTGTGCATTCATTCGTGTCAATATATATATATATCCTCTCAATTATAATAAAGACCGTTGTGCATTCATTCGTGTCAATATATATATATATATATATATATATATATATATATATATACTCTCATCGGTTTGAATTATTATTATTTCTTGTGTCTTAATGTAAGATACTCAATAGTAGGTACATCAATACATATGTCGCTGTTATTTTTGATGGCACAGACGCAAACCGTATATATATATATATATATATATATATATATATATATATGTGTGTGTGTGTGTGTGTGTGTGTGTGTGTGTGTGTGTGTGTGTATTATCAATTATTCTATTAGAACATTTACAAAGAACACGCTACTACAAAATTCTACATTCCATTTCAACATTGAAAAAACAATGTCTCATCAGGTAGTTAAATGATGGTTATTAACTACCTGATGAGACATTATTCTTTTAATGTCGTGACAAAATGTACAATTTTGTAGTAGTTAATAGTTTATACATGTTCTAAAGTAATAATAATAAATATTCATTGATCTATTTTTATATTGAGCACTGTTTTAAATTAATGTTTTGAACGTTTCAATTATTCTCTTTGTTCCTTATTCATCTGGATATATATATATATATATATATATATATATATATATATATAGTTATCCTCAGACAGATCTGTTTCGCTGTATCACACGTGTACAGTTAGACAGGATTGAAACCCGACCGAATTGACAACAGTCAGCGATCCTACCTCTGAACTATGGGCTCTTGGTAGAGGAAGGCGGACCTTAGCTTGTTATATACAATGTAAACACACGCCAGTAACCGAGAGTGTTCAAAATCGTTTCTGATTGAACGAGGCGTAGATGCGTGACTAGCTACTGTTTTTTCAAAGTCAACCATTCCTCAATAGTGCTTAATAGGGGTGTGAGAACGTAGTCATCCACACACACACACACGCACACACACACACACACACACACACACATATATATATATAATTTTTAAATGGTTGTTTGTAAGGAAGTTTCTTAGCTATTCTTTTCTATTATTAAATCGTATTGGAAAAAAGAAAATATGTATTTGTTCTCATTTTTCTCTACACATAAACTTTCATAGAATTGTGAGATTTAACAGTGCAGTTGCAAGAACAATCTCGTAAAACTTGACATAGCTCACACGTATAAACATATTTAAGAAAACATATATTTGATTTGTTCCCGTCACCCCAATTTTCACCAGGAACCTATTTTCAATTCTGTAAAACTTTTTTTTCTGTCTAATTTTCATAAAAATAATGCATGACGTCATAAGAAAGCCTTTAACAAGTATTACTGATTTTTTAACATGATCAAGAGACAAGGAAAGAAAAAAATCAACGTTTCAAAAAATCAGTTTAAATACAGCTTACTGTCCCTTTCACTTTAACATCTTGGGAATCATTATAAAATATTAATATCGCTGGTACAGAGCTGGAGCAGAATCTGCCCAGTAGAATAAAACATTAAACATTAAAACATTAGCCTAAGAATGTGCTTAAATAGCATCGTCAGATCGAGATTTTCATATGGATGTTATACATGGTGCCAAATTCATTCAGAAATATCTAAACCATCAACTGTAGACAAACGATTTCTCAAACGAATAATTAAAAGCTTCTTCAAGAAAATAAAACATCCAGACTCGTGGACTAGCGCTACTGAAACACAAACAAAGAACTGTACCAAATCCCAGAAACTACATCAGTTAATGTCGTTCAACAGCATCAATAACTAAAATGGATAAAATATGTAACACTCGAACAGAAGATAATGACATAATTAAGATGTTGATCTTCAACTTCAATGAAAACGTTTAGAAGGCACGATAAATATTAACGGATTTGTGAAACCTATTGTTTCAATAGAACAGATTTTTATAATTTTCCACAGGAAGTAGCAATGGATGCTGCGTATCTTAAATTGTTCCGTTTGTGGCCACCAATGACGAATCCTAGCAGGACTTCTAGCTTTGTCAGAATTGTTTCGCTGTACAAGTTGAATCGATCCAGTGAGAAGACACATCCTTGTCTCACACCCCTTTCTATTTTTGTATATCTGCTGAATTCATTTCATACAGGCGATTTGCTGCTAGTATAGATTCTTGATTATAGAATATTTGGTAAAGGATGCTGAGTTTTTGCTCAAGATTATTTTATCCTAATTATTCGTACCGATGACATTGGCATATCTTGCAACATCATAATTATATTGAACCAAAATTCTATCTATTCTCTCTTAAATTTACGATTCTCCTGTTCTAGTTTTGTTATAATTGATCCATAAACGGCGGTATTTGATGTACTTAGAATTTATTAATTTTACATGATGAATTTATAAATCTACTATAAATCTACCATTCGTCCGTGCATTGAATACGTTTGCCATATCTGGTCGGGTTCTCCTGGTATTCTTCTCGACAAAATCGAAAGAAGGATCTGCAATATAATTGATCAGTTACTTTTTCATCGATGGGATGTGGATTCTCACTGTCTTTTCTACAAATATTTTCACGGTATCTGTTCTGACGAGCTTTCCCTGGTGGCCCGATCGTATGGATTTACTCATGCTTCTAGACTGGTAAATGGGTCCCACCCGTTTACTGTCAAAACAGTCAAATCTAACCGTCACTTCTACTCCAACAGTTTATTTTCTCGCACTTCCCGCTTGTGGAACTCTTTTCCGTATATTTACTTCCCTGATAGCTACAATCTCAAAAAATTTAAAATTTCCATCTTCTATCTCCTTGATTTCAACCTTCCTCTTATCCTTTCTTCGACATCCCCTGTACCTTGTTTTTTTTCCTTTCCTTTCACTGTAATCGCCAGTGCACGAATGGTGGTACTGCTCTGCTTGGGTTGAAACGATAATATAAAAAAAGAAACAAAAACCTAAAAATAAAACTTATGGTGGTTTCAAGGAAGAGCCATCACAGAGTTTTTGTTTTAGAAAGGTTTATCATGAACTAGCAGTATAGCCCGGCGTTGTTCGAGTGTAATGAAAGTGTTAAAACTAATCCATGGTCCTGGAGCTCAGACTCAGCCTAAAGAATATTTGTGTGAAGTTTGGTGAGAATCGGATAAAAATTGTGGATTTATATAAAGGACATACGGACAGGTAAACAGACACACACACAAACACCTTGCCTTATATATATATATATATATATTATCGATTTTCTGCACTATTGTAAGAACTTCAACCTTGAAACTTCTGAATATCGTTTCTTATGTCTTTGTCTATGAGCGTATCAAATTTGATTAAAATCGGACCTCTCCTTCTATAACCCGATTTTTTCGATTATCGATTTTCGATATTTATCGGGGGTACCTCGACACAAAACCTAGCTAAGAACACTCGCAGACGCTTATAGTACAATTGTGTAAATTTTCAAGAAAATCGGTTCAGTCTTTTGGGAGTCTATAGGTAACGGACACACACACACACACACACACACACACACACACACACACACACACACACACACACACACACAGACAAAGTTCCATTTATAAATAAGTTTAGATTTAGATTATATAGTATATTTAGTAAAGGATGTTGAATTTTTGTCCAAGATCATTCTTATTCCAATTATTCGTACCGATGACATTGGTATATCCTGCTACATTATAATTATATTGAACCAAAATTTAATTGCAAAAGCAAAAAGTGATGTTTAACCAACCACTAACATTGGCTGACATATTCCCTGCTGTATTCATAATGCGTATACACAATCAGGAGGTTTGATCTTGAAGAGTTTTCCGTTACACTGATGATACAAGTATTTTTTAAAATCAATACAAGGCCCAAGAGCTACTCAAGGTTACTGAATGAGATTGTAATGATGGGTGAAATAAGAAAATATTTTAAGGACGAATAGGATAAATATCGGTTGATTCAGGGTTTCAAGAAACCAAGATTGTAACTTTCAAGGAAGCATTCTCTCGGGAGTTTTTTTTTTTACAGTAAAGTTTACCCTGTACACGGTTAAGGATCAGTTAGACGGTTACGTTAAGAAGCTGTTTATGCGGTTAGGGAAAAAGAAGATGATGGTTAACCCTAGACTTGAACAGGATAAGATTGTAGTGATTAGGAAAGCATCCAGTTTGGGAGTCGGTTCCATGAATAAGTGCTTTGCGGGAAGACGCTGTTCGAGTGGAACTTACTTCCCCCCAAAGCTTTATGGAAGGAATTTGGGCGGTTTGTTATAATGTGAGTCGCATGGTGGGCCCTTCCCGAAAAGGTCAGAACTAGCGTAACCAACGAATATAGTTCATCCGTGCACTTTCCATGGAAGTTAAGATAAAGTAATTTACGCCTGATAGGTCCGACAAGTTACAGATGTCAGCTGCTCTCGAAAACGACCTCTAATCTGTTGTTAATTGGGACAAGAAATGACTTGTAAATTTTAACTCCTCTTAATTGCTATTATTTAATCATCATTGAGAACCAATTTTGCTCTCCATCAGCATGGCTGATGCTAACCTCCAAGAAAGCAACTCATTGCATCTTGTTGGTCCCAGGTTTTTTACTGGCATGGATTTAAAAAAAAAATTGTTTAACGGAATATCAACCTCTGTGGGTTATTTAATGCCAAAAAGGTAAGGTTTTAAGATATTTTTCTTAATGTTCGGTTATAGTGAGAAGGTTGATTTAGATTTTAATGATTTTTTTTAATAGAAAACTGAAGATGTCTTCTTATTTTGCATTCAAAACTGTTTTGTTGAGAATAATTTTTTTCCTTCAAAAATGTGTTATGGTAATAACGTTTTCTGCAAAAATGTATTGTTTGTAATATTTTTCCTTCAAAAATGTATATTTTTCTGTGAAAGTGTATTTTTATACTTTCATAGTATTTTGACCCCAGTTTGGGGGTGTTAAATATTTTCCCATAGCTGGGACCCTTATAGGTGCTACCACTCCGGGTCAGGGCGGACCTGAGAACAACAACAATTAAGAGGTGGTTCCATGCTCCTCACAACCTCCCAATCATAGACCTTGCTGCCGGATGCAGTTTACTGTCATGCCCAGGACCCTTTACTGACATGAAGTGGAGGGATTATATTGAATAAATTGCTAGGTTTGATACTAAAAAGGTTGGTTCACTGTATTGTGCTGGACAGTTTTTCTCGTTAGAATCTATCTTTCATATTTATGCATATTTACTATTCGTCTGTGCATTGAATACTACAGCCAAATATGGTTTGGTGCACCTGCTTTATACTATGAGACTCCTGGCAAAATCTAAAGAAGCATCTGTAATGTTATCAGTTCTGACCTCGCATCTTGACTTCAGCCAGTTTCTGAACGCCGTGTCATGGACTCCCTTTGACTTTTCTATAACAGTTTTCATGGCAGTTGTTCTAATGCGCCCTTGGTACCTCAACCGCATGAATTTGAGCATAGTGCTAGATTGGCAACTAGGTCTCATCGTTTTACTGCTGAAATAGCTACTTGTAACTGCAATTTATATCCTAATGATTTATTTTCTCGCCATTTTCATATATGGAACTCTCTTCCGGTTTCTTACTTCTCTTACACGTACAATTGTCACAATTGTAATGCTCTATCAATCGCCATTTTTCTTTTTACTAATGTTCACCATTATGTGTAAAAGACTCAATAGTCCCTCGAAGTGGAGGGCTACTGTGTGGTGTTGGATTAGCGTAAAAAAGAACGAGTAGTGTAATTCTTAGTTCCATCCAGGAAAGATAATGGCTAACTCTGAACTTGAAGAGATCAAGATTTAATTAGTGAATAATATTTCAGACTTTAGGCGGAACGTTAGAAGTACAGTGTGGAAGTTGACTTTAAAAGGAACCGGAAACCCAGTTTAAGTAGAAAACAAGGCACATATCTCTAGTTCTATAAAAAAAATGGAGAATAATGTAAACCTAACAATAACCGAATCTATCTATTCCTATTTGGAGAGAAGAAAAAAAATTAATGAATAAAATTTCACAGCTCATTCGGAAAATTATACAATTGAAGTAGGCTTCTGTCTTTCTGAACCCTGTTCTTTTATCGTCGTTTCTCCCCACTAAAATTTTCTCATCCCTTTTCCACTTCCAGTAACCACTTGCGTCTTAGAGGTATTATCACCTTGATTGCAATATCACGTAGATTGTTGGATTATCGTGTTGAATTTTTCGTATTATTTCTTGGATTAACAGAGTTCACCTGGTGGTATCTATCTATGATCCAACCAACATCTCAGTGAGCTATCATCTCTAACCAATTCTATTAGAAAAAACTTGTTTCATGCCTTTCCCAAGGGTATTAGTGTGAAGTAAAGACTAACTTCATCAAAAGGTATTTTAATTCCCTTCACCAATTCCAGCACCGTATTTCTATAAATAAATGCATCGTCTTTTAAAAACGTATAAAACGGTATTGTCATTGTTGTTTAGAAAACATTAGGCTTCAGGGATGTTTGCCTTTCAACAATTTTAGTAACGGTTGGCACAAAATATAAGGTAATGTTGAGTGACTGAAATAATCATTAGGTTCATCAAGCAAAAAATAAAATCCAATTTTTATTTTAGACATATATTTCTTATCGAACAACGCGTGACTTGTTTTTCTCTCTCTTTCCTCAAAGAAGACAGAACATTCAGTAGAAAATTCACATAAAATAGTAACTTATCATTGGGTGTTAGTAACGATAGCTGTTCTGGCGACAAAATTGAGTTGAAGAGTGCATAAGAATGTGTGAGCTCACGTGGAATGATTTCATTGGTTAGCATATTGAGCATCCATTTTCCTCGCATTATGATTGAGGTGAGGGCCTCGGAAGCAGGTCGGGTTAATTGTGAAGCGGGTATGATGTCTTATAGTGGGTTATCTGTTCTGGTGAAGCGTAGTTGTGTGTTGAAACAGATTAACGGAATTTGGCCTCGTTAGTTACTGAACTTGAAAAACCTATTTCCCTGAAAAATTATTTTAATAGAAAGATTTTATAAGTTTCAACTGATAACGCTGTCATTTTTGTTTACTTTTGCTCTAAAACTTCGTCGTTGCTCGCATGTGATATTTTCAACATCCATCTGTAGAACCACATTTGCCTGAAGTCTCTTCTTCTTCATCCGTGAGATTATCAGCATTCACTGCCGTATAGAAGGATTGATATTACAAGACAGTTTAGTACTCTTTTCTTAGTTTCTAACGAGTTTTTTTTTTGTTTCTTAATACTTTGCTTAACTTTTGGAAAGCATCTTTCATTATCTCTGTGCTCCTTCGGATTTCGGCTTACGGCCATATCACGTTGCATACACCGGTTCTCGCTCCATCAGCGAAGTTAAGCAGCGTTCAGCCTGGTCAGTATTTAGATGGGTGACCGCTTGGGAATACCAGGAGCTGTAAGCGTTTAGTGACGGATGTACGTTGTGGTGCATTGGATATCGGTTTGGAAAGAGAAATCGGTGAGCCGAGTTCGAATTCCAGTTGAATACCCTGCATTCACTTAAGCACTGGTACACTTGGGAAAGGTATTAATCCGTCCCTTCCCTCCAGTTATGGGTTAAATAACAGGGTAGGACTTGGGGACCCTGCCCTTAAAAATACAAATCCCAATGAATCTTGATATTCGAAAAGAAAAATGTATTACTAGATACAAAAACTTATATAAAAACAACAATAAAATTGTTGAAAGAAAAAAGGTATTACCAGCAATAAATAAATAAAATTTAGCTGGCAATAAATGACTCGTCGAGGTGTTGATATGCCATAAAAACAAAACAACCAACCAACCAACCAACCTTCGGATTTCAGTTTTGCACTTTTCGTCATTTTTTTTTTTTTTAATCATATCACCCCGAGCAAGGCGGTAACGCCACCGATGTGCAGGGGGCGACATAAGAGTAAAAAGATTGGGAAAGAGAAAGCCGGAAACCACATCCTAAACAGGGAACAAGGGATGAGACTCTTTACCTGTTCAATAGACGAGGGTAGAATGTGAACCGGGCGATAGTTTAGTCTATCTACACCAATTGCAAAAAAAAAAAAAAAAAGAGTGAGAAGATGGGAAAAGGGAAAAGAGAAAAAACCGGAAACCGCATCCTAAACAGGAAACAAGGGATGAGCCTCTTCACCTGTTCAATAGACGTGGATGGAGTGTGAACCGGGCGATAGTTTAGTCTATCTACTCCAATTCTGTTAGAACATTTCCCAAACGTTTAAATTGTTGTGCTTGCATGATTTTGGTCTCTCCAATTTGTAATGTGCATATTGGTCTGCCCCTTTTGCTAACAATCATGCATTTTGTCTTTTTCCAGTTGATATTAATCTTCTCGCTTTCCCTCAACACATTCTGTAGGAGTTCTTGTAGTTCACTTTCTGTGTTTGTTATCAATACAGTGTCACCTGCATATCTTATGGTGTTAAGATTGTAGTTGCCAAAAATGAATCCCGTTAGTATTTCTAATTATCTCGGATTTGTCTCACTGTATAGGTTGAATAAGTTCATTGAGAACCATTATTCTAAGAAAAGATATAATTAAGTCTTATCAATGATTTTTTTAATCGTATCACCCCGAGCAAGGAGGTAACGCCACTGATGTGCAGGGAGCTACGTAATAGTGAAAAGATTGGAAAAGAGAAAGTCGGAAACCACATCCTAAACAGGGAACAAGGGATGAGCCTCTTCACGTGTTCCATAGACGTTGGTGAAGTGTGAACCGGGCGATTTTATAAAAAAATTATCAGGCACAACTCTTATATTTTTCCGATATATTAGTTGGTCTCTGTGAATAAGAAATCAGTCAGTTAAGTGACATACGTGATACACGCTTTGGACGATCATATCTCGAAAGATACATGACTGACTGGGCAGAAGGTTATCCCGAAGTAGATTGCCATTATTTTCTGCGGTAGACTGGTTCTATAGAACCCAATCTGTCCTATTATTTAACCCATAACTTGAGGGAAGAGACGGATCAATACCTTTCCCAAGGGTAATTGTGCGTAAGTGAATGCAAGGAATTCAACTGGAATTCGAACTCGGCTCCCCGATTCGTCGTTCCGAGTCGATATTCACTGCACTACAATGCACATCCGAATGAGGACTACTTTGCCTGATTTGGTATGAACATTTGCAATTTTTTTATTATGTCTAAAGTCTTCGCACCTATAAAATGTTTACAATATACTCCGTAAGACAATGGCGGGAAACTGGAAGATATTTTCAACAAGGCGACAGATTGAACTAATGTCAGATATAAATCCTAGAACAATCCAAGTATTTTTCTCCGAGTTGCCGTCACACCATCACACAGTATAAGATACAATATATCGGGACATACTCTGATATGATTATAATCGGGTGTAGAAGAAAATGCTTTCTGTTTAGTTTAGTTGATTCCATTAGCATTTCAATTGACAACCTTTGCAAGTTTATGTCAAACAGATGTTTATCGCAGGCGGCCATTTTCGTGTATGACTATCGACTGGGACATCGAGACGGTCGATTTCAATTGTTCTAAATTTTAATCGCAATGGAAGGAGATTTCTACAAAAGATTTAACGCGGCAGTTCACACTTGAAGCCGACTTTAACCATTTCGACGCCATCTGCAAGGTCAGTTGAATTAACAACAGGCTGCTGTTTGTTTGTATTCATGTCGAAATATTGCCATTATTCTTTCTGCTTAGTAAACTGTTTGAAGCCTTTATTCTTAGAACATCGTTGTTCTGTGTGTAGGTTAATTTCTTTCTGTTCTCGACACGACGTCAAATTTTATGATGCTAATCATTATTTACAAAATAAAATTGATATTAACCAACCAATGCTGTTAACTAATGTGCGTTGTGGTGCAATGGATATCGACTCGGAACGACAAATCAGGGAGCCGAGTTCAAATTCCGAGTTGAATTCGTTGCATTCACTTACGCACAAATATCCTTGGGAAAGGTATTAGTCCTTCCCTTCCCTCCACTTATGGGTCAAATAATAGGACAGACTGGGTTCTATAGCCTTGGCTGGCAACCAGTCTACCGCAGAAAGCAATGGCAACCTACTGCGGGATAAAATTCTGCCCAGTCACTCATGTCTCTTTCGAGACATGATCGCCCAAGCGTGTATCACATATGGCACTTAACTGACTGACTGAATATAATAGTTGGAAACATGATTTAGGCTTCTACTGGGCACAAAGTGGGGGTCAGTTTTATATTGTTATAAAGTAATAAAGTGATCCTCCCCACTAAATACTACTTAATAATATAATACATTTTTCTCCATCTAGCTATGTCAAATAACAAGATAAATTAGGTTCTATAGCCTTGGCTGGCAACCAGTCTACCGCAGAAAGCAATGGCAACCTGTTGCAGGATAACCTTCTGCCCAGTCAGTCATGTCTCTTTCGAGACATGATCGACCAAAGCGTGTATCACGTATGGCACTTAACTGACTGACTCGATTAGCAACTACGTTTTACTGTTCAAATAGTAAGATGTAAGCGTCATTTTTTCATATGTGAAACTCTCTTTCAGTTTCTTGCTTTTCTGTCATGTAAAATCTTTAAAAGTTTAAATGCAATATCAGTCGTCATCTTCTGTTTTCTAATTCCTGTTCTTTTATTGTCCTTTCTTCTCATTCGCTTCCACTCTGAGTAACCATTGCATCTTAGTGGCATTATCACCTTGGTTAGGGTTAAATGATTAAAAACAAAAACAAAAGATGGACGCCTTGGCATTTTATAATCTCAAGCTGTCTAAAATATAACATTACAATAAAAAAGCTTTATAATTCTCACTATTGAGTTCGTCTATCAGAAAAGAATATTAATTTTAAATTTTAGTATCCCCGACCTGTATTTGGCATAGTGGGCTGCCCTTTTTACTGCTGACCATGCATTCGGTATTCTTGTAGTTTATTTGTAGTCCTTTCTTGTCACTCTCTTCAGCTACCTTCTGTAGGAGGTCTTGTAGTTTCCTTTCTGTGTCTGCTATCAGCACTGTATACCTTATATACTGTATCTGTATACCTTAGGTTGTTTAAATTGTGGCAGATGACGAATTCTGGCATAACTTCTAGGGTCCTCAAAATATTCTTTCTGTATAAGTTGAACAGATCCAGGAAAAAGACACATCCTTGTCTTACGCCCCTTTCTATCTTTGTATATCTGCTGAATTCGCTACCTGTCCGTATACAAGCGGTTTGCTGCCAGTAAAGATTCTTGATTACTCTTAAGTCTTTTCCAAATATGTCAAGGCTGCCGAGCACTTCCATCAATTCTTTGTGGAGTATTTTGTCAAATGCCTTCGTATAATCAATAAAGCACTAGTATAAGTCCTTCTGCATTTGTATTGCCCTTTCAGAGAGCATCCTAATCATAAATATGGCGTTCCTTGTTCCAGTGTCTTTGAGGAAACCGCACTGTTCTTGTCCTATCTCTGGCTTGATTCTGCTTCTCTCTCTCTTCATCAGGATTCGAACGATCAGTTTGTTATATGGCTCATTAAACTGATGATTCTGTGGAGTTCGCACTCGTTTGCCCCTGGCTTCTTAGGCAGTGCTATGAAGATCGACTTGCTGAGGTCATTTGGTATTAAACCACTTTTATAAATTTCATTTATTATTTCTGTAATTGTCTCTATACCAAATTCTTCCAAGGCTATCAGCAGCTCTATGACTATGCCGTCTGGTCCAGCTGCTTTGTTTCTATTCAGTTTGGCTATTGCAGATTCCACTTCAGACTTTAATATTTCCGGGCCGTTCTCATATTAAACCTTATAAATGGCATATCCTATGTTTTTACTCTAGTTTTTATTGTTTCTTATAAATTGTAGGAAAAAATATTTTTACGTCTATTTGAACACTCTAACATATTTACACTATTTACATAGTTCGTCACTGCGCCACTACGCACATCGATTTACATCGATGTGCGTAGTGGTGCAGTGGTTATCAGCTCGGAACGAGAAATCGGGTCAGCTGAGTTCGAATTCCAGTTGAATTACTTAAATCCACTTACGCACAAATACCCTTGGGAAAGGTATTAATCCGTCTCTTCC
>JBBBDQ010000118.1:4955000-5320000 GCA_037127315.1 Ascarosepion bandense
TGTGTTTTCAACAAGGGTTTTTCGGAATTGTGTATGTGACCAGGCATGTTGTTTTAAATGCCTAAAAATGTTAGAATTATCGTTCAAGTGTAGTGTCAAGCATCGTGAAAGCGAGTTTGTGGTGTGACCAAAATAAATAGTATTTAATCCGTTGAAGATCTACAAAAACAACATAGTTTACAAAGTCAACTTTTTTTTGAAATCTTTGAAAATAGCTTATGTAAGTCAAAAGCTTAGATTGGATTATAAAATAAACTATGTATCAATATTGTAATTTTCTTTCATCATTTAATAATAATGCTATTAAGCTTATTAGACAATATGAAAAAAATTACATAAAAGGAATAGACAAAACTTTTCTATATTATTTAATGAAACATACACCAATGAAAAAATGTTGCATATATATATATATATATATATATATATATATATATTTAAGGTATGCTATGTTTATGGGTTAAAGTGCTTAGTATAAGAGATATAGCATATGCAAATATGAAAATGGACATTGACGTTAACATCCAGTGGTTCTAATTTGGTTCATGCCAATTGTCAGGCTTGCGTTTGACATGAAACAGACCGTTGGTTGTGGGTGTTAATTTCAATGTCCACTTATATATATATGTGTGTGTGTGTGCGTGCGCGCTCGCGCGTGTCTGTGTCTGTGTGTGTGTGTTTGTGTAAATCTAACTTTCGCAATGTCAGACTAGTCATTGATAAATAATAGCGGCAGAATAGATAACAACGGTTAATTATGGCAAAACCGAGACGCGAGATTGAACCTCTTTCGAATATTCATAATTTGTTTGTAAATTTGCGGCACAAACGGGGATCTTTAACTCGCAGCTTAGCCATTGACCACACTTGCACGCCATCCTCGAATAGTTAGTATACTTTTAAACCTCCTAAATTCGCAATGCTAACACAATATAAATGATCCAGAGTAGCTTCCCAATTCCTCTGATGTAAATATTATTATTTTAATATTTATTAAAAATGGACTTCAGTCGTCACCATTCAGAAGTCACGCGGCAATACCTTTGATGTTTGTACTTATTTCGATTAAAATAATACAAATTTTTTTACTTCACAGGTTTATAATCTGGAATGTTTGGGTCAAGGAATCTGTGTTTACGCTAGATCCATTGCCTTGGATATTTTTATGTCTGCTTCAACTTTTGAACAACATTTGTAGAAAGGATAATCGTGAGAATGTGAAAAAAACATTCTTTTTAATGTGCTACTAGCAGTATAGCCCGGCGTTTCTCGGGTGTAATGAAAGCTTTAAAACTAATCCATGGTCCTGGAGCTCAAACTCAGCCTAAAGAATATTTGTGTGAAGTTTGGTGAGAATCGGATGAAAATTGTGGATTTGTATAAAGGACATACAGACAGATAAACAGACACACACACAAACATCTTGCCTTATATGTATATATATTATCGATTTTCTGCACTATTGTAAGAACTGCAACCTTGAAACTTCTATATATCGTTTCTTATGACTTTGTCTATGAGTGTATGAAATATAATTAAAATCGGACCACTCCTTCTATAACCCGATTTTTTCGATTATCGATTTTCGATATCTATCGTGGGTACCTGAACACAAAACCTAGGTAAGAACACTCGCAGACGCTTATAGTACAACTGTGTAAATTTTCAAGAAGATCGGTTCAGCCGTTTCGGAGTCTATAGTTAACGGACACACACACAGAGACAAAATTCCATTTATAAATAAGTTTAGATATCTTTTCAAGGTGTGGACAATAATGGCTCTCCACAACTTCCTATTTTTTATTTTTTGCTTTAAGTAACGTTTCACTCTTTAACACCCGTCTTTGTCCATTTTCTGCCGCACATACACGCCCCACGACCATACGTTTTTGCAGCCAATTTTTGCTCACAATACCCAGTATTTTCCAAGCGATATCTGTTAATAATTTCAGTAGATTTACGAAAGTCATTCAAAAAGTTCTAAGCCTTACCCAGAAAGAAGATCTATAGCCGAACCTTTTTGTAGTGGCAACATACTACCACTTCTTATAAAGCTAGAAAACTAATTCAGATTTCCGTCTTAATTTCTGTGCAGGTGAGGCCCATACAAAGATGAAAGGTGTGCGAAAAATCTAAGAAAATGGATAAGACAGAGGTCCGAGTAACAAAGTATCTACAAAAGAAAGGCCTAACCCCAAAGAAAATTCCTGCGGACATAGTATAAACATTTATTGACGCCTCCACTTCCTACGCAACTTTGAAGAAGTGAGCTGCAGAATTCAAGAGAGCAGGGACAGCACAGAAGATGATCCTGTCTTTCAAAAGCCACAACCACTGATAAACAAGTTGATGCCATTACCTGTATAGTTTTGGATGAGAGACGTCTTAATATCCAACTAATACCTAAATCCATAGGCATTAGTTCTGGTTCTGTTAATACTGTTTTAACTGAGATCTCGGGAGTGAACAATCTGTCTGCAAGATGGGTCTTGAGAATGACGGCACCAGAGCAGGAGTTGAAAAGAGTTTACATTTCCAGGACACTTCTGATTTACTTCCAGGCTAACCCTGAGGATTTCCACCACAGATTAGAAACTCAAGATGAAACCTGGGTTCACCTCTTCGAACATGAAACAAAGATTCAAAGCAAAACATTGGAAATACTCTGGTTGTCCAGCCCAAAGAATTTCAAGCAACTAGAGTCTGTAGATATGCTTATAGCTTCAGTTTTTGGAATTCCGAGAATGTAATCATAATAGACTACATAGAAAGAAGAAAAACTAAGTACTAAGCATCAGAATTACGACAACTGAAAGAAATATTCAAAACATAGAGGGAAGCTGAGAGCATGCGTGCGCTTGCTCCAGGATAACGAACCCGTTTTCACTGCTCAATCTGCAGCAGATGAAACAGCCAACTGTGCCTTTGAGTTGTCACTCATCCCCCTTACACACAAGACTTAGCTCCATCGGAGTTTTTCCTGTTTCCTAAACTTAAGTCCCACCTGCGTGTTTGTCATTCTGGAAACAAGGAAATCATATATGCAGTGAAGGAGTTTTTGGAGAACTAAGACACCACCCTTTTCCGTGATGAGATGCATTGATGTCAAGGGAGACTAAACTGTCTTGTTTCTTCAACTTTTTCTAGGTGAGCCCTGAACGACCCTTGTACCTTGACTCTAGGGATACCAGGCGCTGCAAACTTGGGTGTGTGGGTGATGTAATGAATAATGGCTCGTAATTATTAATTAGAGAGCCGAATTCCAATTCCAGTTGGGTTCGTTATATCCACTTACGCACAAAGACCCTTGAGAAAGGTATGAATTCACTTCACGCCAGGCAATGGGTTAAACAGTAAGTTCTTTATCAGTAAATCATTATTATCCTGTCTTCCAAAAGTCCTTGTAATCTAAAATATTTTTTGGCTTTAAATAACCTACAAAGTGTTGATAACCACGAACCAATTAACCATTTGACTCTTAAGTGCGGAGTAATTTTGCGTAAATTGAAGTAATGTGATAAGGTCTTGAACTAATTTTTATAATTAATTTATTTAATGTCCGATTTCTTAATATTGAACACTTTATTTTACAAAGACTGCTTCCCTTAAAAGTGTTATCCTCTAGTAATACACTGGTAGACAGTTTTTCTTTGTTGAAAACCAATTTTGTTATTATTACAATATATATATATATATATATATATAAAACAGTAGCTACTCTAGCATCTACGCATCGCTCATTCACTCATTCAGTAATGAATTAGATCACTCTAATTACTTGCGTATGATATATCATACGCTAAAAGTCTACCTCATTCTACCGAGCACCCATATCTCAGAAGTAGAATCGCCGACCGACGCCAATTCGGTAGGGTTTCAATCCTGGGTAAATGCAATCGGATGTCTAACCGTACTGATGAGCTGTGATACAGCAAAACAGATCTGTCTGTAGATGACTACATATATATATATATATATATATATATATATTCATTATAAATTATGTTTTAGAACATGTACATAATTTCTTAGGGGAAGAGTACATATATAGAAGAAATTATGTACATGTTCTAAAACATAATTTATAATAAATATTCACTGCTCTATACACCATATATCGAGCACTGTTTTAAATTAATGTTTTGAACGGAAAATTTTTCTTTTTTTCTCTCCTCATTCTATACTCACTCGGATATATATATATATATATATATATATATATATATATATATATATATATATATAGCGTGTAGCTCTTCAGGCACTGGGGATCAACTATCAACATGCAAAATCTCGTTGCTGGATTTGGATGAAGAAATTCATTTTTCTTTTTAAAGAAATTTTTACTTTTTACCTTTGGATTAAGTTAAATTCAAGATACTGAAGTAATTAACGTTTGTTTATTTCATTTTAACTTGTAATATTTTATTTTTAAAGAAACTTTTTGGTGTGAAATTCACAAGTGTCATTGAGAATTTTATCGCATAAAAATAAAAATGTTAACATAAATTGATATTTTTCTTAATGCTGTCGTTAATAATGTTGTTGACAATATTACGTATAAAATTATTTTTTTATGAATAATTTGTGTTTTTCTTTAACAGAACAAAGGTTTTAAAACTATGTTACATTTTTCTCTCATTCGTAAATAAATAAATAAATAATTTTTTCTTTGCGAGATTAATGAAAAATGATACTTATTAAAGAATTGATCACAAAGTTAATGGCAACAATTAAATTCAATAAATTTAATATCTTACGACTATTAAAAATATACAAAAAAAGTGTAAAAAGCAGAAGATATATGCTAATATCGTCTTTCTCTTTTTTTTTTTACCTTTTCTTCGATTATTTTAAACAGCGAAATTGACAAAAATGTCATTATTTATTATTTTTTATTAATTTAATTTAATTTTTTCTTTTTGCTATTAGTCTTTACAATAACGAATATCTTGATTCTAAAATTATTTTTAAGTAATAATTTAGGCTTTCTTTATAATACGTGAAATATCTTGATACCTTCCTTATCAGAAAATAACCCGCCAAAAAAACAAACAAACAAATAGATGTTACTTATTGCACTGTGAATTTTAAAAAATTACTATATGCTGAAATTTAACAAAATTTGAAGAAAAATGTAATGTAATATTTCTCCATATTATTCTTCATAACAAATATTGATCTAAAAATATGATTATTTACATATAAATATTTAAAAGAATGTATGTTTGATTTTACAAGCATTTTTGTTGTTAAAATGTAAAACAAAAAAAAATGGACTGGTTTAATAACTTAAAAATGTACTATAAAAATACTAATCTGGTTAATTTTGTTTAGATAATCGTATTTTATGAGAGAGTGGTGATAATCATAAAATACGATTATCCAAAATTATAACGAGAGAGATAGAGTTTTTTTTTTTTTTTTATATAACTTCAACATGAAATGGACTGTGTCCAGTGAAACAATTTGGAAATCCTTTTAAACCACGTAATTCCTTAAAGACCACGGAAAATAACACAAGGTGGCAAATCCCCACATTATATTCTATTGTGAGATGCTTTCTAATATTATATGCAGTTGTTAATTAACTAATTACTGCACATTACTAACAAGTTCCTTGCTAAAAATGTTCTCAGTAATTGTTATTAGTAGTAATTTATGTCTCCTCATGTTCTCTCCAAGTCATGAACTCCAGTTACATGATTGCCAAGCATGGAAGAATGTGTATGTGTGTGTGTGTGTGTGTGTGTGGGGCTTTTATACATATTTCGTTAAATATGACTGACAAGGTACTGTCTATGTGTATATGTTTGCTTATTAAAAAGTTAATATGGAGGGACAGAAAATATTAACTCTTAAATAAGCAAACATATTATTTTCTATTTTCAAATGTAATCGTTTTCACCAACGTTACTGAACATTGCCTGATAACGAAATAAAATTAAATCTCGAAACATAAAAATTTCTGTGGCAGTAGGAAATAGATTGCCTCGTTAACAGAAAATTATAAATGACACGCACACCATAATCTCCATTTTTTTTTTTAATCGTATCACCCCGAGCAAGGCGGTAACGCCACTGATGTGCAGGGGGCTACGTAATAGTGAAAAGATCGGAAAAGAGAAAGCCGGAAACCATATCCTAAACAGGGAACAAGGGATGAGCCTCTTAACCTGTTCAATAGACATGGGTGGAGTGTGAACCGGGCGATAGATAGATCTATCTACTCCAATTACCACCATTAACTTCCTTGGGAAATCACCATTGGTTTCAACATCATTCTCGATAATCGCTCTTCAGTGGGATTATCCATACTGGGATTATCTCTCGTTTGTTTACAGATATAATATCTATACCTCTGGGCACTTGGTTTAAAAGCTAGAAATCTTGTCTTTATAGATCAATTAAGACTAAATAGTGAGTTAGATTTTCACTTGGTGGCCCATATTTAGGCCTTGTGCCACAACTAACCTATGTTTAGAAAACCACGATAATATCAGTACTTCATATCTAAAGATTTTTTGAGCAGCTTCATATGACAATTTTAAAATCAGGGTTGTCCGTCTCTTAAACTGGCTACCAATCACAGCTAAACGGCCTGGTTTACAGATAATATTTAATTTATACTTATAAAATCAACGAAACACTAATTGTCTGTGTCGATGAGTGATTGCTTGTGTCATGCTTTTCAATAATGTTTCTTAATTCATTCGTCTCAAGTTTTTTCTTCCCCACAATAAAAAATGGATTTGCAAACAGAATGTTTACTTTTTCGAACACATGGTGTTGATACTTTGGAAGACAAATATCTTTTTCTTCTTCTGCTGTTCACGCTTGACACTATATTCTCATAATAAATGAAAAATACGTTCTAGTAATCATTTATATAATACGTAAGTCTAAATCAAACGAACAAACAAGCCTCTGTTTGTATTTTGTGCATTTTTTCATTGTCTTGGGGGGAAAAAGCCAGACAAAAGGTGATATATATGTGCACAGGTTTAATCTCTGCGTATGTACTAAGAAAAACCAAAAAAAAAAAAACAAAACAAACAAAACTATATTTCATATTGTGTGTATTTACAAATATTTTTTAAGGTAACTATTATTAAAGACAACAGACATTTTGTGTCGATTAATTTTATTGATCGACTTTTCGAAATTATGAATAAACCTTTCAGATAAGGAGGAAATACTGCTACAAATTGCTCAAAGTTCACTCTACGAAACTGATTATTTGTCTCTAACTACCATGATGATGGCATAAGTCAAAAGCTTGGACCACATTTTCTTTCAAAACGAACTTTGAACAATTTATGACGGGATTTCCTCCTGATCTGAGAAGGATTATTCATAATTTGGTTGTTGGTTATTTGTTTTTTTTCACGGCATATCAACCTGTACTTGTTATTTAATACTGAAATCTAAATATGCAATTTTATTTTATTTTTGGCGCTCATAATTTAGTGATAGACGTTTTTACTAATTAACCCATACCTGGAGGGAGAAAAGGTAGATTCATACCATTCCCAAAGGTAATTGGGCGTAAGTGAATATAAAAAACCGAACAGAAATTTGAACCCGGTTCTAAGGTTAACAATTCCGAGACATTATCCATTACATAACCGCACATCCAAGCTTATAGGAGTTAATATTTCAAATCGGACACTCATCTAGGCACAGTCCAGGTTAAACGTTGATTAACTTTACTGGCCGTGCAGGAACCAGTGTTTCAACGTGATGTGGCCATAAACTTTTTTAAATTTGGAAAGATCAGTCAATAGAATTAATCAATATAAAATGTCTGTTGACTTTAATAACATTTGCTTGGTATATGTGAGTGCTTGTGTGTGTGTTATGGTATTTAAGGCAAATGTTATTAAGCAGTAAGAAACCCAGCCCCGATGAATGAAGGCAACATAACGGTATCCTCACGAAACTTAGAAGTCGGTGTGAACCTGCCCAGTTAAAGTGACAAATTCTTTGCCTTAAAAATATTAATGCTCTATCTCCACCACAATATGGAGCACTTTACGAAAGAAAAACCGCTTGCTTGGTCCGTAACATTAATCAGCTAATGACAAACCTTTTACTTGTAAGAAAGTGTGTGTGTGTGTGTGTGTGTGTGTGTGAGAGAGAGAGAGAGAGAGAGAGAGAGAGAGAGAGAGAGAGAGAGAGAGAATGTAAAAAATACAAAAACAACACTATCAATACCGACCTGGCAAAAAAACAAAAAAAAAAAAAACATGTAAAATCAAAGATTTTAAGAAAAAAGACAGTCCAAGAAAAAAGACAAAAGAAAATAAAAAGACAGTCACTTCTCTATGATCCCGAATCCCGTGACTTCACAGAGTCGTAGACACCACATTATGGCAGCTGTAACTGCAGCAGAAGTGGTGTATTTTGGGCAAGATAGTCTGCTGACGACCAACCCCATCTAGGCTAGTTTTGAATTCAGTGTTTTTTCTTTTACTTGACCAGTTATAGAACCCAGTCTTCCCTGCTATTTATTCATAGATAAAAAAAATGTATTCATACAAAAGATTTCGACTAGAATTCTTAATGAATTCAATCGGAATTTGAACCTGGTCCTCCGATTTAACCAATATATATAGCCCAGAGGTAGAATCGCCGACTGACGCCAATTCGGTCGGGTTTCAATCCTGGGTTAAAAAGCAATCGAAACAAACATCTGTCTGCGGATGACTATATATATACATATATATATATATATGATTTAATTATAGTAATGCTTAGCGCCAAGGTTGTTGTTTTTCTTCAATGGTTTTACTGATAAAATGTATTTTGGCAAGCAGGATTTATCGCAAAAATCTCAACTGTCCTGTGAGTATCAGATTTTCCAATCCCCCTTTCCTCATTATATGCCCTAGAAACCTCAACTGTTCTGTGAGTATCAGATTTTCCAAACAGTCTTTCCTCATTATATGTCCCAGAAACCTTAACTGTCTTGTGTGTATCAGATTTTCCAAGCTCTCTTTTCTTGTTATATGCCTCAGAAACCTCAACTGTCCTGTGAGTATCAGATTTTCTAATCCCTCTTTCCTCATTATATGCCCCAGAAACCTTAACTGTCTTGTGTGTATCAGATTTTCCAAGCCCTCTTTTCTTATTATATGCACCAGAAATCTCAACTGTTTCTTCTTGATGTAAAGTATTAGTTTCCTTTTTGTTTCTATTTTCTTCAAAACTTTGTCGTTGTTCACATGTAACAGTCCACGATAACCTCAACATCCTTGTCGACATTTCTGTTGCTTCAAGTCTCCTCTTCATCTTTAGGGAGATATTCCAGCACTCACTGCCATAAAGAAGGACAGATATCACATCACAGTTTAGTACTTTTTTCTTTATTTCAAGCGAAATTTTCATATTTCCTCTTACACTGCTTAGTTTTTGGAATACTTCCTCAGTTATCCCAATACACTTTCCGATCTCATGAAACACAATATAGCAACTCTACATATCTCTATTGCAAACTCTGTTGTTAATTTCGAGATAAGTACTTACAGCCACATCCCGTAGAAATACCGGTTCAGGTACGTTACCAAAGTTAAGAAACGTCGAAACTTGTCATTACCTAGATAGCTGACTGGTTAGGAATACCAGGTGCTGTAAGCTTAGATGCGCTTGTGGTGCAATGAATAAAGACTCAGAGGGTCGAGTTCCAATTTTGGTTGGATTCGTTATGTACACTTACGCACAAAATACCACTAGAAAAGGTATCGATCAACCTCTTTTACCCACTAGCTATGCGTTAATTAGTAAGCATTGTATTACTAAATCATTATTATCCCCCCCCCCCAATCAAATCATACAATCTAAAAATATTTTCTGGTTTTAAATAACCTGCAAAATTTTGATAATCCGTACGAAACGAATTAATTAAAAAAAAAAAAATCAAAAAATAATTTCGATATAATTTTATCAATTTCGCAACCCGTGTGACAAAATGTTCCCGGCTTTCATTTCGATGTTAAAAGATTTCTCGTTTGATAATCTGGTAAACTAGGAACTTGGAACTTTATACTGGCCATTTTAATCGGGTCGAATCTGGTATCATCTTTTCGGGAAGAGAAAGCAGTAAAAGGAATAATCTCGAAATCTCTCATGAGATTTGATAAGCAAGACGTTAAAATGGCGTAGATCTTTCTCTGATCACATGTTGGCGCCATATAGTCTGTCTTTATTTCAACCAAGAGTAGCAGTTTAGAATACTTTGTCAGGTCACATTGTTATGCGTTGTTTCGATCTGTCGTATAGTTTCTGCGGGAAAATTATTCTCATGATCGCCTGATAAAGGAATTTCTTTCTCAGTTCTGTCTACACAGCGTTATTTAGTTTTCAAGTTTTGCTTTACACTATCGTTATGAAAATGATTTATATTTTTCATTGTATCAAAGAAATCTTGCTTGATGTAATATAATAAATGCCTGGCAACTGGTTTGTTTGTATAAAGGCCAGTTTCAAGATATCTTTTTTCGAAATTGATACCAAGAGTTTCTAATAAAGAAGAGATATATTTGTTTATAGATTTTATAATTTCGAAATGGATCTTCTTTAAGCACATAACGTTTTCTTAATGAACATGTCGCATTTTTTTTAATAGCGTGAAGAGGACGCTAAAATGGGCGTAAGTGCACCGTGTTTTTGAAGTGAGAAAAACCATATTAAGGGTAAACATTCAGAATAAATATGCATATTACTATTTTTAAAATATCGTGGCCTAACTTTACAGAAAGTCTTAGGTGACCGATTGAGAATACCAGGTTTTGCAAGCTTGGATGTGTGGGTGGTGTAATGGATAACAGCTCTGAATTGGAATTCGAAGAGCCGAATTCCAATTCCAGTAGGGTTCGTTATATTCACTTACAAGAAAATACTCTAGGAAAGGTATAAATATACCTCTTTTCCCCACAACTATGGATTAATTAGTAGGACTTGTATCAGAAAATCACTATTGTCTACAAAAAATCTTACAATTTAAAAATATTTTATAGTTCTATATAACCTTCAAAAAGTTGATAAACGGTAAAAAAACAAAACAAAAAAAAACAAAAAAACACACCAAAAAACAAAAAAAAAGAATCAATCATAAAAAGTTTTCGTTTCAGAATATTTCT
The DNA here is from genome assembly GCA_037127315.1 of Ascarosepion bandense. Lineage (NCBI taxonomy): Eukaryota > Metazoa > Mollusca > Cephalopoda > Sepiida > Sepiidae > Ascarosepion > Ascarosepion bandense. Next base: position 4,966,142 of record JBBBDQ010000118.1, read on the forward strand.
GACATAGATTTGTTGGATGGTTGATTTTTTTTATTACTGGCGTATCAACCTCTATGTTTTATTCAATTTTAAAATCTAAATATTTTGAATATATTTTATGCCCTCAAATGCAGATAAACAGTATTGTTTATTACTTTGCTATAAAATGTAGTTCATTTTTACTATAAGCATGTATTGTTGGTAATTTGTTTTAAATAAAAATGTATTTTTATAATTTTGTAGTGTTTTATTTTTCGTTTTGGGGTTCACTGTTTGCCTATAGGTGGGACCCTAATAGTTTATACGAGTTAAACGAGTCAGCGGGGGCCTGGGAACAAAGGCAATTAAGAGGTGGTTTCACACTCCCCAAAGCCTCCAGTTTCTCGATCAAAGCGGCTTTGCTGCCAAATGTAGTTTATCGTCATACCCAGAACTTCTGACAAAGAGATCAGTTTGCTAGTTTCAGAAATGGAAAAAAATGCAGTCTTTTATGTGCTATGTCATGATCATGACTCTCCACAAATTCATATCCTTTGTAGCTCTAAGTAATGTTGGCCTCCCTACTATCACCCGATCTTCTGTTCTGTCATCTAATTACACAAGCTTGTTAAGTGGATTTTGTCTCCATCTGCCCTTCTTGCCTTCAGTGTGTCTATGAGCATTAAATTCTCCAAGTCGTCTTTTTTCATTATGTGCCCTAAAGATTTTAACTGCCTATTTCTGATTATAAGTGAAAGTGTTTATTTTATTTTTTGAAAACTTACTCGTTGCTCACATAATCTGTCCATGTCCAGCATTATTTTGTGTGTCGAACTCTTTGAAAGATTCATGTTTCCTCTTCATACAAAGATATTGTTGTGAAGTTATTTTTCAGTATTCACTGCCATATTTTTTAAATCAATATCATCCCAAGCAAGCCAGTGCAACCACTAAAATACACAGATGTGGAAAATTAGGAACCGAAACATTATTAATGAGCGGGAAGAGAAGAAACCAATCAGAAAGACAGTAGATAGCGATTGACATTGCATTTAAAGTTTTGGAGAATATAGTTGGTTGGAAAGCATGGAGGTAGAAGAGAGTCCAACCAGCAATAAGTTCAAGGAAATAAAATGTTAACATTGAACTTATGGCTACATCTAGCCAGCTCAACTGTAAACTGATGTGATCTTCTTCTTCTTCTTCTTCTTCTTCTTCTTCTTCTTCTTCTTCTTCTTCTTCTTCTTCTATGTGCCCTGTCCCTTCAGGACGTAGGCGATCATGGCTTTCCACGTTTCCCTATCCCTGGTGGCTCCGAGCACGCCTTCTCTTGTTACACCGTGCAATCCTCGTTCTGTCAACCACCTAATTAGGTCCTTCAAATATGTTATCCGTTGCTTTCCCCTGTCTCTTTTCCCCTCAATCTGGCCCCTCAATCAGGTTCTCCAGGCCCTCCTTTCTCATTGCGTGTCCCATGTACTTCATCTGTCTCTTCCTGATGCTCAGTATTAATTTCCTTTTTGTTTCCATCGATTTCCAAGACCTCATCATTGCTCACATGCCCGATCCATGATATTCGCAGCATTCTTCTGTAGAACCACTGACGTCATTTTAGTACTGCGCTTATATTAAAAAAGTCTACGTATCATAGGAAAGATCTCATCCGAGCAATTACCATTTATAGAGAAAAGACACAGAGAAACAACATTACGGCGGTGGGAAAGTAACCGAAGCCGAGTTGTCAGATCAGAACTTATAATATTGTTGATTCTTCTTTGGATTTTATCAAGAAGATCAAGGGAGATAACAGGGCCACTGGAACATATGTGGCAGTAATATTCTAAGGATGGACGAATGATAGAATGGCTGACAATAGGAGGATTTATGCTACATAGCGGTTCAGAACACTTTTATTTGTTTCTAATGTCATTTTTCACGTTTCTTAATACTTTGCTTAGCTTTTGATATGCATTTATCGTTATTTCAATATCTTTTCGGATGTCGGAAAGGATAATTAGTCACTTAATTAATTTGGTCCAATTTTGATTGTAATTAAATCACAATTAAGTTAAATTATTAGGTTCTCCCAAAAGTTCGTAAACACTTGCGAAAAACTGAATTTTTATGCAATTTTGCGTTTATATTGTTATTGTGATTTTCATCTTTGTATTCCAGATGGCAATTGATAAAATTGAACTGCGAGTTTTGATTCGTCACTGCTGGAAGCGAGGTTTTTTAACCAGAAAAGCTGAAGAAGAGATTTGTGCAACCGAAGGTGAAGGAACGATTGCATATGCGGCGATCTCAAAGTGGTACAAGCGTTTCGATTCTGGCGACATGAGTCTTTACTGTCAGCAACTTGAGCGGGTCTACGAAAAGTTGAAGCAAAAGTTCCCGGCTCTGATCAACCGAAAGCGCGCTTTGATGCAGCAGGACAATGCCACGCCACACACCGCCAGGAAGACCAAAGACAAGTTTGAAGAGCTGGACGGCGTTGAGATTCTGCCACATCCAGCCTACAGTCCTGACTGTGATCCATCAGATTACGGCCTTTTCCGCTCAATGAACCCTTTCTGAAGGGCCGTCGATTCGACTCGTTTGATAAAGTTGAGGAAGCGTGTCAAGAATTCTTTGATTTGAAGCCGGCTGAATGGTACTTTGACCAGATCCGAAAGCTTGCAGATCGATGGCAGAGAGTCTTGATGGTCTTTATTTTGAGCAATAATTTTTGTTGTTTTTGCGAGTAAAATTTAAATTTTTTGCAAGTGTTTTCTGGTAACCTTAGATTACTTGGTGAGTAAAATTTCAATTTTTTGCAAGTGTTTACGAACTTTTGGGACAACCTAATAAAATGGCAGAGGACAGCAAGCAATGAGGTAACATTCAAGAGAATGGAAAGTAAAATGACACTTAAACTTAGAATCGGAAAGAAATAGTTGAAATTTCAAGGGCATATAATGAAGAAAAAATTTTAAAAGATTTGACAGAAAAATACCGAAAGCGAGAGGAAAAAAACAGTGAGTAACCTTCCTAACCAACTTGTGTAAATGTCATTTTATTTATCTATATTTTTAGATGAGGTAGTTTTTACATGATTTGCATTGTTCGGACTGTTTATTGCCATAAACTTAGAAAGTTTAGTAAAAGGGAGATAATTACTTGACGCTCAGAAGTAGTATGGTACATAGAACGAAAATGACATAACCCAGTCATCGAAATTCGGTTCGGTTCGAAATTCCAAGCGCCTGACAATAAAGATGAGGACAACAGTCTGAACAATGTAAATAATGTTTTTGTTCTATTGACTGATTCGTTTTCTACTGATTATCAACTCTACTTAAAAGCAGAAAATATTTCTAGATTATGAGAATTAATATAATTTTATTCAGTCAATAAAGAAATTGATACGGGATATTTTTTTCCATATGGCAGTGAGTGGTTGAAAATTTCTTCAGAGATGAAGATGAAACTTGAAGCAACAAAAACGTTGATCTACAGAAGGATGCTGAGGATACCCTGAACCAAATACGTGAGCAACGACGAAGTTTTAAAGAAAATGAAAACCAAAAGATAACTTATACTTAACATCATGAAAAGACAGTTGAAATTTATAGAACACATAGTGAGGAAAGAAGGTTTGGAAAATATAATCCTCACATAGCATATTGAAGGAAAAAAGGACAGAGGAAAACAATGCATAACATACTTAATGAGCCTGAGTAAATGGATGGCCGAACAGGAATTATGAGAAATAACAAAAATACATTTATTAAAAACTACAAATAACAGGAAATTGAAGAGATCCACGATCGCCTACGTCCTGATGGAATACAGCGCGTAAAGAAGAATGGTTTTAGTGATACAAGTCTTACTAATTAAACCCATATTTTCTTTATATGTTGTGGCCTCTCAGAACGTAGGGGATCATGGATCTCCACAACTTCTTGTCTCTTGCAGCTCTTAATAAATTTTGTCTTTCTGTTATTTCTCCTAAACCCCTTTTCGCCATCCATTTACTCAAGCTCACTAAGTATTCGTTCGATCCTCACGGGGTGTTCTCGTTTCACCTGTTGATATACTCAGGGCCCATACAAAGGTCTCATGACCTCGAACTCCAAATCTATGATTCGGCCTTCACTCTACTCCATCTCAATTTTTACAAGGTAATATTCATATAAAATAGAAATTTTATTGTAACCTAATAATGTGCAATAATAGTAGAAAAATAGAAGAAAAGGTGGATTCATGCCTTTCCCAAGGGTATTTGTGCGTAAGCGAATATAACGGGGCAATCAGGAATAGGAACTCGGCTTTCTTATTAACATTTTCGAGCTATTATGCAAACTTATGGCACCTGGTTTTCCCAATACTGACCAGGATCGACGTTGCTTAACTTCGGTGATCGTACGGGAACCGGTGTTTGAATGCGATTGTGTAAATGGACTGATGAACTGAGAATGTAAGGAATTGTAAGGAGACAAACTTGCTAGGAACTAAAAAGAATGGGAAGTTGTGCAGAGATATCATCGGCCATGTCTTGAAAGGACACGGTACACAGAAGAAGAACAAGAAGACAGTTGCAATTAGCGTGCTAATTAGTTTCTGTTGATTAAATGCAGACAATCAGTTTCTTTATGAATTTCTCAGACGAGAAATTATCATTACTGGAAAGAGCGGTGAAATGTCACGGTTCTGTTAATCTAAACTTATTTATAAATAGAACTTTGTCTGTGTGTGTGTGTGTGTGTGTGTGTGTGTGTGTGTGTGTGTGTGTGTGTGTGTCTGTATGTGTCTGTGTGTGTGTCCGCTATCTATAGACTCCAAAACGACTGAATCGATTTTCTTAAAAATTTACACAGTTGTACTATAAGCGTCTGTGAGTGTTCTTGGCTAGGTTTTGTGTCGAGGTACTCCCGATAAATATCGAAAATCGATAATCGAAAAAATCGGGTTATAGAAGGAGTTATCCGATTTTAATCAAATTTCGTACAGTCATAGACAAAGACATAAAAAACGATATTCAGAAGTTTCAAGGTTGCAGTTCTTACAGTAGTGCGGAAAATCGATAATATATATATATATATATATATATATATATATATATATATATAAAAGGCAAGGGGTGTGTGTGTGTGTGTGTTTATCTGCCTGTATTTTTTTCAGCCCTTTTATTTTAGTTTTTGCTTCGGGTTTGGCTCTAAGTAGGTATAATTGTAGTTCTTAGTCTCAGCCATGATACCATTTACTCAGAGGGCTTATTTAGCCTTCAAAATTCAGTTTACGACGAAAAAAAATTATTTGATATCGATACCAGGAAATCAAAATTTGACTTACATTCATTCATTTTTCTTTCAGTCTACGGTTTCGCTTTAACTGGAAACAACTATTGCTTTTTAGTCTTTCGTGTCAACGTCCAAAGAGTCTGAGCTCCAGGACCATGGATTAGTTTTAAAACTTTCATTACACCCGAGCAACGCCGAGCTATGCTGCTAGTTGAATATAGAATTGGAATTATTTAATGGTTGAATAATCTCAGAATATCCGAAAAAAGTATTTCTTTCTTTCATTCATACTTTCATACATTTTTTCACTGAAAGAAAGTAGTTTTCCTTACTTTTCACTGGATCAAAATGGAATAGTCCATTATTTATAAGATATTGGCAGGAAACGTTAAACACTTTCTTTCTTTCAATGACACAAAGTAGTGTCATTTGCTCACCTTTTACATGATTTAGATAAAATAATCCATTAGTTTTGAGATATTGTCAGGTGACATTAAACACTTCTTTCTTTAAAAAAATTGACAATCCTGTGAATTGAGAAGCCTTCTTGGGTAAGAGAATGAAGTGGCTTTCAGTTGCCTTCTCCATGATTTGACATTCAGAGTCTACATTCTCTTAGACTGGTTGTCACATCACTCATTTTAACTATAGCTGAGAGCAGAAGAGAAGAACTAATGCCTTCTTCAGGGATATTTTTGCAAAAGTGAATATAACAGACGAGCATGGAATTTGAACTCGCTTCCGCGATTGCATTTTTCACACCGATATTCGTTACATTACCAGTACATCCGAGAACGTTACTACGTACGAGAGGTTCGCCTATGGTTCACACACCTCTCTCGTATATTAAACAAGAGTAGAGTTTTACCTCTTCTTCCCTGTTCAGAATTGGGGTTCAGGTTCTTATAATTTAACTCTGTACTTCTAAGGAGTGTGCGTTGTGGATATCGACTCGGAATGAGAAATTGGGAAGCCGGAATGAGAAATAGGGGAGTTCGAATACCAGTTGAATTCGTTGCAATCACTTACGCGCAAATACCCTTGTATTAAAAAGATATTAATCCATCTCTTTCAGGTTTCTTCCGCTTCCAGGTTCCTTCTAAAGTCTAAATCAACCTTGTACTTCTAATGTTCCCGTCTAAAACTCTGAACTTTTAGATACTATTTATTTGTTTCTTTTAACTCCATAGAAGTAGATAGGTTTGCCTATCGTCCGATTCACACTCTTCCCAGTTTTTTTTAATATGATTAGAGGCTAATAATAACTTGTCTCCTGTTAAGAATTTGGTTTTCGGTTCCTTCTAAATCCTTTTTCTTAGCATTCACTTCCGATGTACCCCCTTGAATCTTAGTGGCACTATCACCTTGCTTGGGATGATACAACAGTCAAGCCAAGAGCAACAATCAGTGTATCATAGGCAACTCGATTAAACAAATTAATTGTTCTGACGCATTTTAAAAATATTCATAGCAACATTTGTTGAGTCTCAGAGCTTGGAAATAATTTTTAAACACATTTATATCATGCATATTAGCGACATCAGATTATAAGCTATCAAAAAAAAAAATTGTTTCCATTGAAAAAATGAAGAACATGTGGAAAATATATTTATATAATAACATACCTACAATAATAGTATGTGACATGCAACATTTGATAATATGCAAATAATATATTTTTTATAATTATTTCACCCCAAGCAAGGCAGGAACACCAGAGTGGTGCGCAGGGGATTACAGAGAGAGAGAGAGAGAGAGAGAGAGAGAGAGAGAGAGAGAGAGAGAGAGAGAGAGAAAACAAGGTACAGGAGATGTCGAAAAAGGATAAGAGAAGAATAGGATTCAAGGGAGATAGAAGATGATAATTTACGTTGCATTTAAACCTTTGGAGATTGGAGCTGTCAGAGAGGCAAGCAAACGGGAATTCCATAAACGGGAAATGTGAGAAAAGAAACTTTAGAGCAGAAGAGGAGGTTACATTTAACTTTTTTGATGGTAAAAGCCAATCTAGTAGTACGCGTAAATATATACAGTAGTATCACGCGTAAATACATCAGGGAAAGAAGTTCGTCAGAGCAGTAACCATTATAGTATCATATTTTACCAATATGATTCCATTAAGGTTTCTCATCAATTTAAAGATGGCTGACACGGGTGCATAATATTCAGACAAAAAACAACTCTTAAGAACTATACTGATTAAAAAAATGGATTCACTTATTTTTAGGTGCATCGGTTATTTAAAAGGGCACATTAAAACTTTCATGTAAAAATGACACATTCAAAAAGCACTTTATTTCCTAAGAAGGTATAACAATTTTTGGAAAATAAAGAAAAAGGAAATTGCTGAGAAATATGATCGTCTACGTCTTGAAACAATATTTTTTTAAGTAACAGATTTAACATCAGATCATCTTTCAATGTGATCAAAGTAAAGAATATCTTCGACCAAGCATTGAAAGCGGAACACAAAACTTTCGATGTTAGTCTAATTTCTTTAAAAACATTAGTCTAAATATCCGTGAATCTTTAATTCACGGATATTTCTTGTATCCAGTTCTATTTCATGAGCAAACAAAACTTTAATATTAAAGTATTCGGTTCTTTGCTGTGTCGTTTTTACATGAAGGATTTAATGTAAATACTTCGACACATCCCATTCACAAACTGAAAAAAAACAACAAAAAAACAAAAAAAAAACAACAAAAAACCAAAAACAAAAAACAAAACTAATATTGAAGTATTCTCTTGATTGCTTTAAAAATGTCATTTTTACATAAAGGATTTAAATGCAAATATACCGATACATCCCATTCGCAAACCGAAAAAAACTAATATTAAAGTATTTGTTTCACTGCTTTTTAAATGTCATGTTTACATGAAGGATTTAATGTAAATACTTCGACACATCCCATTCACAAACTGAAACCTCCCCCCCCCCCAAAAAAAAAACAACAACTAATATTGAAGTATTTGGTTGATTGCTTTGTAAATGTCATTTTTACATAAAGGATTTAATGTAAATACACCGATACATCCCATTCGCAAACTGAAAAAAACTAATATTAAAGTATTTGTTTCGTTGCTTTTTAAATGTGTCATTATTAAATGTAGGAATGAATATAACTATATCGACACGTCCCTTTCTGAAACCGACAAAACACTAACATTAATGTAGTCGGTTCATTGCTTTTAAATGTTATTTTTTTCATGAATTCGTGATTTCTTTGAACACGTGGCTGGAACGACGTCATTTTCTCTTGAAATAACTACGTCTGCAAACGTCGCTGTTAAAACGACAAATCAGCAAAAATAGTATCAACAATCTGCTGTGTGCATCGTGTTGCACTATTTCACTTATTCGCTGTATCATGTTGCATACACCGACATGATCGACCAACAAATGAACAACGGATTGCGTATATCAAACGTATTGACCCGTGTGTCAAGACTGACACCCTTGATATGTAAAGCCATGATAAAACTAAGGGACACATTCAAAATTAGCTACCTGTACGTGTTTGTGCGCATGCGTAAACTTTGTAAATGGAGGTATCTGTGAAATAATCTATTTTAATTAATTAAACCAACGCCTTCCAAAATACTTATTTTTGCCGACGTATAAACTATAATTATGAACTATAATTTTCGAAAGGGAAAATTTAACTGAAATGTTTTAGAAAAAGTTTCTTCTGAAATCTAGAAAGCACAAAGTGAAGCAAAATGTTGATATTTGGAAAAACATGAAGCGGTCAGTTCTAACTGATGCCATGACCCTTTATGACTCACTAGAAAGTTCATTTTCTTTATTATCTGTGAGTTGCCATTTTTCTGGGGGAAAGATAATGGAGTGATTTATCAATGTTTTCGCCATGGTTTTGAATTCGAAGATTTCCTTTGGTTGAAATTTTTTTTTATAAGAATTAAAAGTAATACACAGTTAATTTTTTCAAGCTGCTTAGTGAATTCTAGTAACTACACATAAATAACAAGTTCTGACATTTTTCTATGTTTTGACGTAGAAAAAAATGTCATAATCATAATTACATATGTAATTACCGTCGGGAGTTTTTTGAAATAAGGTCATGCGTGGTGTACGAACTCGCAAAAGATATTTTATGGAATAAGGCAAGCTTAGCCTCGTTTGAACACAAAGTTGTCAGCAGAGAGCACTCAGTGAGGATCATGTCCTTCCTTTAATAAGAAAACCTGTTAATAAGCTTTCAGACTATTACAGTACGATAAAGCGCTCAAGGCTAAGCTGTTTAGTGCAAATCCAAATTTCCAAAGGAAAAATAGTTTTTCTTGGATAAATAACTTTTTGTAAAAAGAAAAAATAATTATTGGTATTTTTTCTATCCTCCTTGCACTCATATAATTTTAATCTCCTTTTCTTTCTTTTCTTAGGATAAATTGTAAACAAGTAACATTATTATAGTAGTGTAGGGTCCTGGTATGACGGTAAACTGCACCCGGCAGCAAGGCTTTTGATTGGGAGGTTGTGAGGAGCATGGAACCACCTCTTAATTGCTGTTGTTCCCAGGTCCACCTTGACCCGGAGTGGTAGCACCTGTTAGGGTCCCAGCTATGGGCAAATAGTTAACCTCCAAACTGGGGTCAAAACACTATATGAAAGTATAAAAATAGACTTTTATAGAAAAATATACACTTTTGAATGAAAAATATTACCAACAATACATTTTTGAAGGAAAAAAAAATGATTACCAGCAATACATTTTTGAATACAAAACTAAAATACATCTTCAGTTTTCTAAAATTAAAAAAAGATTAAAAAAAATACTTTTCGTCAAACTCTGGCTAAATCAATTTTCTCATTATAAACGAACATTAAGAAAAATACCTTAAAACCCTACCTTTTTTGGCATAAAATAACCCACTGTGGTTGATATTCCGTTAAACAAAAATCAAACTATACTAGTGTAAGCAGGGAAGGCCACTGCTTTCTGTGCCAGTTCTATACACAGGTACCAAAAACGTGGAAGAACGGAGTGAAAAATCTTTGAGCAGTTCGGGTTTAGTAAGTGATAAAATAAGTTAAAAAACAAGATAAACAGTGAATTTAACTGCTTCTTTCTGTTCTCAAAATGAAAAGATTGAATAATTTGGTTTTCATTTGCATGAATAAAACCTTTTTGAAGAAGATGAAGGTAGAATCTGGCATTGATGCTTCCTCCAAGGAAAAAAAAAAAAAAGAGAAAAAATGAAAGATAAAAAAGAAAAAGAATTCAGTTCATTTAAAAATAAATTTTAAATGCGTCATTATTTGTTGATTTTATTATTTTCTCGGATATCTCTCATTACCATTAAAAACCATCCCTGACTGCATGCTCCCCACTCCCCGTTTCAATGCCACACTTTGCAATTGTGATCCCCAGAATCAATTTTGGTGCTACTGTATTTCAGCAAAAATAGCTTGTGGCACATCTACACCCTTGTGCAAATTAATTGAAACAAAACGAACAATGTCTTCCTAGGGTCTTTCACACTTTCCCTGATCACTTATTTCGATATCGTCTCTTCGTGCTATTTTCTCTTCCGACCGCATTTTTCTTTATGTTTTGGACTGATTGATCCAGTTTGTTTATTCGCCTTGAGGACAAGGCTGACAGCTGAAAGGCTGACACCAACAATATCCGCGATCTCTCCGTAAAACTTCCCACTGTGTTCGTGCATCGTTAAATTTTCAAACGTTTCCTTGGAGTAACGTCTATCGCAGACAATGGTCGCAGAACGACTAATCGGTTCATAATACTTGCACACCACTGCAAATGACCTAATCGGAGGAAAAATAGAAATCGATTACACCCTATCACTTCCGTGGGCCTAAAACTAACCGTATGGTTAAAGAAAGGAAACTAAAACAGTGTACGGTAAACCTTTTGAAACACGAACTTACCTCGCATAGAACTGAACACCATGTGGGTATTTTTTAGTTATGAAAGAACATATATTAGAGTAAAGGTTCTGAAATGACACCAGCTAAATGGCTATAAAGGATGGATAAGTGTATGCAGTTATCTAGTGGTTCTGTATATAATCCCTAGAATTCTTTTTAGGACGTAGGCAATCATGGCTTTCCACGTTTCCCTTTCCTTGGTGGCTCTGAGCACGCCTTCTTCTGTTACATTGTCCAATCCTCGTTCTGTCATCCACCTGATTAGGTCCTTCAAATATGTTATCCGTTGCTTTCCCCTGTCTCTTTTTCTCTCTATCTGGCCTGTTAGTATCAGGTTCTTCAGGCCCTTCTTCCTCATTGCATGTCCCAGGAACTTCAGCTGTCTCTTCCTGATGCTCAGTATTAATTTCCTTTTTGTTTCCATCATTTCCAAGATCTCATTATTGCTCACATGCTCGATCCAAGAGTTTCGCAGCATCCTTCTGTAGAACCACATTTCAGTTGCTTCAAGTTTTTCTTTCATCTTTGATGGTATTGTCCAGCATTCACTGCCATATTGAAGGACGAACATCACGTAGCAATCCGGTACTCTCTTCCTAGCTTCTGTTTCTTAATACCTTATTCAACTTCTGGAATGCTTCCTTCGCCAAGCCAATTCGCCTTCGGATCTCTGTGTCACACTTTCCGTCTTCTGTTATAACACTTCCCAGGTATTTAAATTTTTGTACCTGCTTGATTCTGGTATCCCTGATCTGTACTTGGCATTTTGGCTGCCCTTTTTACTGATGACCATGTAGTCAGTTTTCGTGCAGTTTATTTCTAGTCTTTTCTTGTTACTTTCTTCTGTTACCTTCTGTAAGAGGTCATGTAGCTTCCTTTCTGTGTCTGCTATCAGCACTATATCATCTGCGTACTTTAGGTTGTTTAAATTGTGGCCTCCGATTACGAATCCAGGCAAATCACCACAAAAAAAAAAAAAAGAACAGAAAAGGAATCGACCGTAATCGAGATCATTGTGTCAATTCGAACGATCCTTTCCTTAGTTACATAATATGCGCCTCGCCAGGGTAACATACAGTTTTGAATTCAGAAATTTCCGTCTCCTGGAACAGTTGCCATCCAAGGCCATAGAACCCATTTTGACAAACTATTTATCCATAGCTGGGGGGAGAAGAGTTGAATTCATACCTTTCTCAAGTGTATTAGCTCATAAGTGAACGCATTTAACTCGCCTAAACGATGGATTCTTTATATATATATATATATATATATATATATATATATATATATATATATATATATATATATATATCATAAATTATATTTTAGAAAATGTACAATTCTTTTATATATCCACTACAAATTGTACATTTGTTTCGACATTGAAACTACAATGTCTCATCAGGTGGCGTGGAAAGGAATGGAAAGCCTCTTTTCTTATATTTGGTGAGTTGTGTGGGGGTTAGTGATACGGGAATAAGTCTTGTGAATTGTCCGTTTGAATTTTGAAGAAAGTGGGGTGGACAGTGAATATAGTTGATTAATGAGTGTCTTGGAAGTTTGTAGACAGATTTAACATTAGCAGATAGGATGTAAGTTTTATGATCTTGAAACTAGACTTTATCCTTTGGATTTCTTAGAGGAGCAGAGAGGTGTAAGGAGTGGGAAGGGATGGGATTGGACTTAATGTTTATTTGTACAACTATAAAATATTTTTGTATTTAAGCACCGTTTTTATAATTAATCTAATTTTGTATATTTAACCTTAATCTTTTTTTTTAATCATTTCACCCCAAGCAAGGCATTCCATTGCCACTATTGCGCTTGGGGCTACATAGGGGAAGGTAAAGAGGAGGAGTGGTTAGGTGTAGGAAATGTCAGAAGGAAGGTGATAGATGAGTAAGGATACCGAGGATGAGGGATGGGCAGATGGGAAGAGTGTTTGAAAAAATGGGAGCGAGTTAGTATGTTAGGAGGTGTCTATTGACCTTACATTTAAACTCCTGGAGATTGTAGCCGTCGGGGAAGCAATCATGTGGAAGGGAATTCCACAGTCGGGAAGTGCGAGAAAAGAAACTGTGGAGTAGAAGTTGCGGTTGTATTTTATCGGTTTCACTGTAAAAGAGTGGGATCTAGTTGCTAATCTAGTTTCTCGTGCAAATTCGTATCTAGGGGGCAGCAGTGATCCAAGTTCATTGGAGCAGAAGCCGTGAAAGTATTTATAGAATAGACACAGGGAAGCCACGTCGCGCCGGTGAGAGCGAGACTGCAGGCGGTCTGCCAAGTTGGTATCGATCACATTACAGACCCTCCGCTGTACCTTGTCGAGAAGCCTGAGGAGAATAGCAGGAGCACTCGACCAGATATGGCAGCAGTATTTAATGCACGGGCGGATGGTAGATTTATAAATGTGCAAGATAGATTCAGACGGAAAAAACTTCCGGGCCCTGCACAGAGAACCGACTTTCATAGCAGCGGATTTGGCAATGGGTTCGATATAGTCATTCCATTTGAGGTCCGCTGTAAGTGTGAGACCAAAGAGGCGTAGTGTTTTACTCTCTGGGAGGCAAGCCTGGTCCATGCTAATGGGAGGTAGGTGCGATTGCCTCTGATGGTTAATTGATAGTAGCTTTGTTTAGGGAGATCATTAATGTATATCAGAAAGAGCGTAGGACATCTGCCTTCGTATGGTAATTCTGGGAGGCATGTCCGGTTAATACCACCTTCATTGTGCGGTTAGAAAGGAATGACTGGAGTAGTTCATCCCTTGTTCCCTGTTTAGGATATGGTGATTTGCGGGTTCTCCAGTGTTTTGAGATTATTTTAGAGACAAGCGAGGGTGTAATATGGACGTCATTCAGTTGAGCATCTTGAATTTAGGAAATGAATTTTTTCTATAAAATTTTAAATTTTAAATTAGATCACAGTTTGTGGTGTGTAATAGGTAAGATTTAATGTAAGAGGTAAAATTTGATGTTTGTATTTAAGGTAATAGGTAATAGGTATGTTTGTATTTATGGTAATAGGTAAAATTTAATGTGTGTATTTAAGTACAGTTTTTATAATTAATCTAATTTTGTATATTTAACCTTAATTTTGAATTTAGGAAATCGATTTTCTCTATAAAATTTTAAATTTTAAATTAGATCACAGTTTGTGGTTTGTGTAAGAGTGTTGTTAGTATTATGAAGGTGTCTCATTTGTAAGGGGTCCTAGCTCTGGCTTTTGTAGTATTTTTTAGCATGATTGTAAGGTTAGTTCTTTAATGTGTTTGCAGTTTACTGTGGTTTCATGCCTCTGGTTTAAAAGTTTGTTACTATTCATATATTTAATGATTTCAATTTTTTCTTGAAGACAAAGGAAACATGGTCCCTTTATTGATTTAGCTGTCCTTGCTTGTTTGAGGATTTTCCATTTAACTTTAGGTGTTTTATTTTCGTCATTTAACTTCCAAAAGTATTTGGAAAGAGACGTTATGTTTTGTTTTTCTTTGTTATTGAAGGATGAGAGGTGATTGTAAAAGCGCTTTTTATATACGTTCATGGTGTTTCCGATATATATTTTTTCATCTTTAGGATTCTCCATGGATGAAATCGAACGCATATATATCAGGGATTTCGTTAAACATTTATTAGGCATGGAGTATTAGTTTGGGTTTCTACAGTTACAGAGGTTGTTATAATGGGGCAGACTGGTATTAGTGTTGGAGTTAGTTTTGTTGTGTGCTTTTAATATTTCGCTGTTATGTACTTTAATTATTTTTTCTAGATTGTTGGAGCAGCTATAGCTTAGTTTTATTGTATTTTTATTGAAGATTTTGCTTAGAGGGTTATTTTTAGGAAAATTTATGTCCCAGCTTGAAGTTAACTGACTGCTTAAAAGAAGGATTATGACATTTGATTTTCCTGTTTCTATTTTTGCTTTTTGAGCTCTTGAATTTTTCAAAAAAGTTAATTTCGAATGATTGATATCCGCTTTCTTTAAGGATTTTGTCGTAAATTACCTTGTGTTTATCAAATATTTCTTTATTCGAGGAGTGTGTGGAGAGTGGCAACGTCTTTTTATACTGAGGGTACGGGTTGGCAGCTTTTTTTTATTGATACTTCTGACTGGTAGTTAGAAGCCCGAACTCTTGCGTAGCATCTAGAGCGGCTGCTCTGATTAAAAGTTGCATAATATCGGGGTTATTGCTGTGCCATGACACGCCTGGAGGGCTGTCCCTGCAAGCGCTAACGGTGGACGACCCTGAGGCCATACTATGCTGTAGACTGCGCCAGTTTCCTGCCTACACATGTTGCAGTCGATGACCGTCTGCTAGTACTAGTCGAGGCTTCTCCTTACCATAATAACCTAAAAATGAATTTTCCCAATCAAAGATACAAAACTAAAACAGCCAAACAAAAACCACCTAAACCTCTCAATACTTATTTCGCTAACATCCGTGGTATACGTACCAACTTCTACAGTGGGCCATCTTTCCTCCACGAAAAGTCACCAAGATATTCTAGTTTTCTGCGAAACCAATCTTAATCTTACTATCCCTAATCTGACTTCTCAATTTCTAGTTACCTTCCCCTCTTTAGGAAGGGCTCTCGTGTGCACATGCATGGCTTGGTTTTTATGTCAGCGAACATCATCTGGCTAGGATGGTTTGTTTTGAATCTTCTGACCATTCTTACATATGTCTCCTTCTCTTTTTGCTAAACTCAGCTATCTTTTCTTTCTCTACTGCTCTCCTTCCTCTCCTAACTATTCCTTGCTAGACAGTATTTCAAATAATAGAGACAAGGCCATTTACTCTCACCCGTTAGCCTATATATTTATGTTTCGTGACTTCAATACCCACCATGTCAAGTAACTGAAAAACTCTGTTACTGACCTTGTTGGCTCCATACCCTGAACATATCAATCACTCAGTCTCTCATGCAAGTGTTGGATTTTGCGACACGCTTTCCCTCTATCCCTGAAGGACACGCTTCTCTTCTAGATATCTGCTTCACTTATATCCCTTACTCTTGTCAAGCCATGCAGCTCTTCTCTCTTGTCAATTCTGATCATGCTGTGATTTTCGTTGATATCTCGTTCTATTCCCAAAGGAACCTTCTACCAGCAGAATAACTTACTGATATCGGAGAGCGAGTCGTTCTGAGATTTCCTTTGTGATACATTGTAACATAATCTTTAGTTCCTGTTGATGATTGCGCCTCTGAGGTCTCCTCCTGGGTTAAAGCTGGCATCCATGCTTTCCTCCCAGTCAGAAAGTTTCGACTTAAACCTCGTTCATCCATTTGGTTTTCTCCTGCTCCACAGAGGTCACTTTTTTCGGCTTTACTGAAGCTACGCGTCTGACAACAATAGGCGCCTTTTTATCTCTGCTCTTAATGAATGCAAGCGGATCCTAAATTATGCGAAACTGTTGTTTGTTGATACAATGAAGCAGCGTACAGTATCCCGCAAGCTTAGCTTCAAAGACTACAGGCGGCCCTGCAAAAGTTTGTTGAACACTCGATCCCTCATTTATTCGATAAATTTGGAGTCCTCACAGCCACAGTGGACAAGGTTGAGTGCTTTGCTAGCAAATGTTTTTACAACTCCACATTTTACTCACCTTGAGTACCTGCACCCGGTTTCTCACCTAGAACTGTGGTTCAACTGAATGACGTATACATAACGCCATTTATTACTCTCTAACATAATTTCTAAGCTTGTCTCTCATAAGGCGAGCGGAGGTGACGGAATTCCAGTTATCATCCAAAAGAAATGTGTCCCTGAACTCTCCACTGTTCTAATTCCTGCTTGTTGGAAGTTATCTCTGTAGTTCTTCTTCTTCTTCTATGTGCCCTGTCCCTTCAGGACGTAGGCGATCATGGATCTCCACGTCTCCCTATCCCTTGTGGCTCTTAGTATGTTTGCTCCTGTTGCTCCTGGCAACCCCCGTTCCGTCATCCACCTGATCAGACTCTGCAGATATGTTATCCGCTGCCTTCCTCTGTCTCTCCTTCCTTCTATCTGACCAGTCAGTATCAGGTTCTCCAGGCTCTCCTTCCTCATTGCATGTCCCAGGAACTTCAGTTGTCTCTTCCTGATGCTCAGCATCAATTTCCTTTTTGTTGCCATTCTTTCTAACACTTCGTCGTTGCTTGTATGCTCAGTCCACGATATCCGTAGCATCCTTCTGTAGAACCACATTTCGGCCGCTTCCAGTTTTTTCCTCATTTTCGATGATATTGTCCAGCATTCACAGCCGTACTGAAGAACTGACATCACGTAGCAGTCTAGCACTCTTTTCTTCGTTTCTATTGAGATCTTCCTGTGTGTTAGTATTTTGCTCATCTTCTGGAACGCGTCCTTTGCCATGCCAATTCGCCTTCGGATCTCCGTGTCGCACTTTCCATCTCCTGTTAGAACACTTCCTAGGTACTTCTCTGACCCCCCTAATAATCGCTCTATCAGTCTCTTAACGATCTTTGGCAAAATGTTCGAGGCTATTATCAATGCTAAAGTGGTACATCATTTCTGACAAACAGTATGGCTTCCGCATCGCCAGATCTACCATTACTGTACTAACTACCATCACCGAATACATATACCAAATTCTTGATAAGAACGGCTGTTCTTGTTGTGTGATATAGTGATCATCGTCTTATGTTTGTGAGGAATTCTACAAATTTAAAAGTTAAGATTAAAAGGAAATATATAAAGAGTTTAAAAACATAAATTTAAATGTTACTATTAATACAAATTTTCTCGATGCGACATTAGATTTAGTAAATAATATATAAAAAAACAAAAAAAAACAAAACAAAAAAACAAATACAAATCCTTTATATATTCACCCAAAATCTAACCATCCTTCATCCATTATAAAGCATCTATAGAATATAGAACTAGTAGAAATAGCACATGAAGTTGTATTTAATTTTTATATATATTAATAAAAAAATAGTGGATATGAATGCCCTAATATTAAATATATAAAAGACAATACCTATTCCCGAAGAAAAAATAGAAATAGAAAAATTATTTGGTACACACCTCCTTTCAACCAAATGGTTAGCAGTAAATTAGGCCAACAATTTCTGGCTTTGATTGAAAAACATTTTTAGAACAATAATTTATTAAGCAAAATTTTCAATAAAAATACACTAAGATGAAGTTGTATTAATAATCTCGAAAAATTATAAAAATCAGAATAACAATTTAAACATAAATAAAAATAAGAACAATTCCAAAACAGAAATCAATAATTTAGACAATGAAATATGTAATTGGAAAAACCCTATAAAATGTCCATTAGAAAATAAATGCCTTATAGAATAGGTTGTTTATCCATTTACTATTTCTTTTACTGAAAACCCTTGTAATAAAAAATTATGTAGGAAGTACTAAAAACTCGTTTAGGCGAACATTTTATCAGCATATTTCTTCCTTTAATAATAATAAATACCGTAATCGAACATCCCTTACCAAATATTTTTGGTACTTAAAGTAAACCAATAAAACTTCTACAATAACATGGAAAATTTAAAAATAAACGAGAATATGCAAATCTTTAAATAACCCATGCTCCTTGTGTCTATATGAAAAACTACTTTATTCAACTTTTTAAAAATAAGGATCTATTGAATAAACGTGATGAAAATACTGTCATATATAAGCATTGCAAAATGTACTCCTTAGAATATAGTTAATATTTCTTCATATAAGCATATTGATTTACTTACATCATTTACTTTTTGTATTATAATATAAATAATATTAATTAAATGAATTTTAGAATTGATATAAGTTAAGAATATATGATGAATTGATAAAGAAATATTCTCTGACCCCCCAAAAATATAAGAATATTTTAATCATCCCAAAAGTCCCTTTTAAAATAAAGATTTGTTTTTGTTTTTTAAGAAAACAAAAAGCAGAAATACATATAACTTTAAGACTTCTTCGTAACTAAAATGTATACATTTTACCAGAAGTAAGCAATTTAGTCGTAAATATGAGAGTTTTCCTTAGACATGTATGAATCCTCCATATTCCCTAACATGTAACCTATTTTTAAAATTTTCAAAGTTGACCTTCATTCTGATTAGTTAAGTTAAACACATCCATATGATGTGAATATTCTGTCTTACCCCATCCATATTAACTCTTTAATAAGTAAACGGATTGTTTTCTATTTTCAAATGTAAATCATTTTCACCAAAGTCATTGAATATTGCCTAATAGCGAAATAAAAGTTTTAAATCTCGAAACATTGAAATTTTCCGAACTCAATTTCGCAATGTAAATTAAATTAATTTTAAACAAATTCAATTATAAACTATCGCCCGGTTCACACTCCACCCAGGTCTGTTGAACAGGTGTAGAGACTCATCCCTTGTTCCCTGTTTAGGATGTGGTTTCCGGCTTTCTATTTTTCAATCTTTTCACTCTTACATAGCCCCCTGCACATCAATGGCGTTACCGCCTTGCTCGGGTTGATATGATTTATAAATATATATATATATATATATATATATATATATATATATATATATATATAGTCATCCGCAGACAGATCTGCTTTGCTGTATCACAGCTCATCAGTACGGCTAGACATCCGATTGCTTTTTAACCCAGGATATATATATATATATATATATATATATATATATATATATATATATATGAGCATTATACGTACCTGTTTAGACACTGGAATGTTTTATTAATGAAAATATGCCTCTCGGCAACAATTGAAACTGCGTTCCTTTTATCAGGTGAAAACTGACCTTGAAGCTAGACATACTTTAACTCAAAATAGCACACAGTGAAGTAAGACTCATTTGCCCAATTTTAGAAAT
Source organism: Ascarosepion bandense (assembly GCA_037127315.1). NCBI lineage: Eukaryota > Metazoa > Mollusca > Cephalopoda > Sepiida > Sepiidae > Ascarosepion > Ascarosepion bandense. The sequence goes on from JBBBDQ010000118.1 coordinate 4,986,142, forward strand.
ACACATCTCTCGTTGGGACATTTCGAAGTCTATATTTTCTAAGTTTATTTTCCTACTGGAATCATAAGCAAATATATTTTTTTTAATTCGACATTATTTTATAATAATATAAACGTCATATTTACGGCGTTCACCTGTCTGAGTAGACATATCTGCTTGTTTGTCTTTGCAAAAAGTAGAAAGTGTGTTATTTAGATTGTTGAACGAAGACTACAGCGAATATCATGTATCGAGCATGTGAGCAATAGGGAGGTTTTAGAAAGGATAGAAACGAAAATGAAATTAATACTGAGTATCAGGAAGAGACAACTGAAGTTCCTGGGATACGTAATGAGGAAGGAGGGCTTGGAGAATCTGATACTCACAGGTCAGATAGAGGGGAAAAAGAGTCAGGGGAAAGCTGCGGATAACATATTTGAAGGGCCTGAGCAGGTGGATGGCAGAGTGGGGTAACAGGAGAAAGTGTGCTAAGAGCCACCAGAGATAGGGAGACGTGGAAAGCCATGATCGCCTACGTCCTGATGGGGCATGGCACATAGAAGACGAAGAAGAAGAAATGTGTGGTCTTGTTTCAAAGATTAGTTCAGTTATGGGCTAAATGCGTCCAACGGGTCGCATGCGGCCCATTTTGTTTTCTGAATGACATACCGAAGTTCATGAGAAGAAATAATGTTTATTAAAATTTTTCTTTGTTTCATTTCGTCCTCACATTTTCTCATACATAACAACATACATGAACATTGATTAAGTACAATGTTTCATGAATTTTGTAACTTTTCGTTGGGGATAACGTGTTCATATTTTCACTAAGCAACATCAAGTGCGTAAATATCATTTACTTTACAAACAAGACGTTCATAATATTTGTTTTTCTGTGGAGAAAAAATATAGTTTTTATTTAAAATATATTTGTTGCATTTTCGACTGTGATTTGTGATAATATACCGAGCTATTTCTCCAAAAAACAATTAACATTTCCCAGGCAGAAACTTACGCGTATGATATCCTGTGTGGTCGGTAGCGTGTAGAAGCGAGGCAGAGGGTGCTACGACTCCGAGCAACCATATCGGGAGCATCCATAGGGGTTGCAGGTTCGAATCCTGCCGAATGGCACACATTTTCGTCATAACAATTTATCGTAAAATAATCAGGCCAGTAGATATAAATATATAATACTGTTTAATTAAAAAACAGAATATCTACTTAAATACGAGTATCGATAAAAAATAAGGTTCAAACAATTCATTTCAAATTCTCGGTTGTTTATAACCAAGTTTCGTTATATATATATATATCCAATCAAAGAGTGAAATAAAAACTTTAGTTTAAATTTAATTTGAATGAAGTGTTTATTTCATTTTTAATCTGTTTTTACCTATTCAAAATGTTTTCTTTGTTCACATTTCTCAATATTAGACCCTATAGGCGCTATATCTACATCTATTTGAGCCTTAGGGGCATGCAATCAAAGAGTTGGTCCCGAGCATCAATAAACATTACCAAGATTTTGCAAGCCAGTGTCTATAATAAAAATGAGTGAGACAATATAAATGAAAAAATCACATTAAATATTATTAGTTGCGCAGTCCACCTTAAGACGAGTCATATCTGATACGACACGAAAAAGGTTACACTTGTCTAATTTAGTATACTCAAGGATAGTTATATGACCTATATCGGTGTCGATTTGTCAAAAAAAAAATCTACATAGATCTATATCCAAATATCTGTGTTAGAGAAATCATATTTTTTGTTACTAACTGATGCTCTGGAGGGAGAGATTCTTTTTTTATCGAAAGCGATTTTGAAATTCCCGATCGATAAAGCAGTAGTTGTTCTGGGTCTAACCTCTACTTCCAACTCCAAATATTTAAATTCAATTTTCACTGGCAGCAGCTGTCGCTGACTTCAAGATTTCATTTCACATTTACGAAGAGAGATAGCCTTGCAAATGGCTGACCATTCAATCCTAAGCTGGCTCTTTGAAGCACCCAGACGTCTCAATATGCCAATCTTTGTCAGTTTGATTCCTATTCTTCAGACTTCGTCTCAAAATCTAATACACGGCTGCAAGCTGCGACACTTCTACAAGGAAGTGAAGAAAAGTTCTCAGCCCGATCTACTTCCGAAGAGCTTACCAAATATCAGAATTTACTTTGCGAAAGTCTTCTTGGTTTGTTCGAGAACTTTTCAGTAGAAATGTACACAGTTAAATAATGGTTAAGTTTAGATCTGTATCATCATCATTTATCCATCACACCCAAAAGTACATGGGACAGCAAATTTTTGTTGCTGTAACAAAATGTTTTTTTACGGGACAGGGTAGTTAGCCCTGCACCCAACCCCCAAACCTGGAGGACAGGTGGACCATTATTTGGTCCTTAAGTTTACAGCATCTGGTATTCCCAAATGGTCCCCCATTTAAGTACTTGGTATTCCCAAATGGTCACCCATTTAAGTACTGACCAGGCTCGATGTTACTTAACTTCAATGATCGGACGGCAACCGGCGTATTCAACACGATACAGCCGTAGACTTAGATTTTTATACATTGGTACAAATTAGCTTTTGATTTTACCATTCCTGCTTCCGTACAAGTGAACATGGATCAGTGTTTAGTGCATGTAAAACTGTCCAACACATTTTGATCGAGCGTTTTTGACTATCTGCTTAATCATCGTCAAAAGCAAAAATCTTAATCATTTCTGCTTCCGTACAAATAAACATGAGTAAGTATTTCAGTCAGTTAAGTGCCATACGTGATACACGCTTGGGCGGTCATGTCTCGAAAGAGATATGACTGACTGGGCAGAAGATTATCCCGCAGTAGGTTGCCATTGCTTTCTGTGGTAGACTGGTTGCCAACCAAGGCTATAGAACCCAATCTGTCCTGTTATTTAACCCATAACTGGAAGGAAGAGACGGATTAATACCTTTCCCAAGGGTATTTGTGCGTAAGTGAATGCAATGGATTCAGCTAGAATTCGAACTCGGCTACCCGATTTCTCGTTCCGAGCCGATATCCATTGCACCACAACGCACATTCGAATAAGTATTTAGTCAATGCAAAAACTGTCCAACACGTTTTGATCGAGCGTTTTCGGCTATTCGTTTAATTATTTTCTGAAGCTGAAGATCTTAACCTTTCCTGCTTCCGTACAAGTGAACATGACTCAGTGTTTAGTGAATGTAAAAAGTGCTTAACACATTTTGATCGGGCGCTATTGACTACTCGTTTACGAATTCTCAAAGGAATCTTAACCATTTCTGCTCCCGTACAAGATGCTGCGAATCTCATGGATCGAGCATGTGAGCAATGATGAGGTCATGGAAATGATGGAAACAAAAAGGAAATTAATACTGAGCATCAGGAAGAGACAGCTGAAGTTCCTGGGACATGCAATGAGGAAGGAGGGCTTGGAGAATCTGATACTAACAGGCCAGATAAAGGGAAAAAGAGACAGGAACAAGCAATGGATACCATATTTGAAGGACCTAATGAGGTGGATGACGGAATGAGAATTGCATGGTGTAAGAGGAGAAGGCGTGCTCAGAGCCACCAGGGATAGGGAAAAGTGGAAAGACATGATCGCCTACGTCCTGAAGGGACAGGGCACATAGAGGAAGAACAAGTGAACATAAGTCAGTTTTTAGTGAATGTAAAAATTGGAATTTTGAACGGAACTCTTTATTTCGATCACTGGAGTAGAATGTTCTCGTTTCATGCGTCATGCCACTTTCGGATGTTTTAGTTATCTACATTTAACTCAACACGGTATATTTTTGTTCAGATATTGTCAGGTATTGAATTCGCAACTGTTTGGGTCATGTCACTGGATCCAACCAACGCTTTTACCCACTGAACTATGTGTTCTTTTTTTAATTTCTTTTCCGGAAAACATTTCAGCAGTAAAAAAAAAAAAGAAAAAAAAAGAAAAAGAAAAAGTGTTTAACAAAGAAACTGCGAATAATTTATATTTGGTTTATAAAATTGACTGCTAAAACCATTCGGAAGTGTAGCCTTATATACCGACTGTGAAAAGATAAAGAAAAGGGACAAATATTTTAAAATGATATTGTGATCGTTATGGACGGACCGGGAAATAATGTTTATTCAATTTACTTAAATGTAATTAGAATCTAAAGTACAGAAATCAATATTAAAGTAAATATTTAAATACAAGAAGCAATTCTTCTTTTTCTGATATGATCATTCGCTAACGGAAACATCTATCATAATGCATTTCACTTATATATATATATATATAGCTGTTTAGGACAGTAATTTTAATGCAGTAAGTACATGTGCAATAGATAATTAATTCGTTCATATGTGTTTTTCTATAAATAACTGCTTACTTCAGTTTAGTATCCTATATTTTTCAGATTTATCATTTGGTTGATATATTTCATTTGGATTATTTATGGTCGTACTAAACCTCGGTGTATCGGAAATTATAACAAACTAGCAGTATAGCCCGGCGTTGCTCGGGTGTAATGATAGCTTTAAAAATAATCCATGGTCCTGTAGCTGAGACTCTTTGGACGTTGGCACGAAAGACTAAAAAGCAATAGTTGTTTCCAGTTAAAGCGAAACCGTAGACTGAAAGAAAAATGAATGGATGTAAGTCAAATTTTGATTTCCTGGTATCGATATCAAATAAGTTTTTTTCGTCGTAAACTGAATTTTGAAGGCTAAATAAGCCCTCTGAGTAAATGGTATCATGGCTGAGACTAAGAACTACAATTATACCTACTTAGAGCCAAACCCGAAGCAATAACTAAAATAAAAGGGCTGAAAAAATACAGACATACAGGCAGATAAACAAACCTACACACAAACATCCTGCCTTTTATATGTATATATTATCGATTTTCTGCACTATTGTAAGAACTGCAACCTTGAAACTTCTGAATATCATTTCTTATGTCTTTGTCTATGAGTATATCAAATTTGATTAACATCGGACCACTCGTTCTATAACCAGATTATTTCGATTATCGATTTTCGATATTTATCGGGAATACCTCGACACAAAACCTAGCTAAGAACGTTCGCAGATGCTTATAGTACAAATGTGTAAATTTTCAAGAAAATCGGTTCAGCCGTTTCTGAGTCTATAGGTAACGGACACACACACGCACACACAGACAGACACACACACACAGATTTAGAATCAAAGAAAAAGAAATTGAACATAAAAGAGTTTGCTCCAGAGGAATTTTCACCCAATAATGCACCATGTTGCAAAACTTCAAAATAGTTAAATGTAACCCCCTCTGCTATTCTAACAGTTTCTTTTCTCACACTTCCGTTTGTGGAACTCCCTTCCGTTTGCTTGCTTCCTTGATAGCTACAATCTTCAACAGTTCAAATGCAACGTCAACTGCCATATTCTATCTGCTTGATTCCCATCCATTTCTTACAATTTCTTCGACATCCCCAGTGGCGGCCCTTCCTTGCTTAGGGTAAAATGAGTAAAAAAAAAAAAATAAAAAATAAAAAATGACATCATAAATTCACGACAAAATCCAAATGGGGATCTCCAATATAATCGATCTTAACTTAGTAACACGCCTTCAGTCACTTTCTCATCGATGTGATGTGGCTTCCCTCTGTCTTTTCTACCAGTATTTTCATGGCAACTGTTTTGACGAGCATATTTCCCTAGTTTCCCGACCACATGTATTTATTCGTGATACTAGATTGGCATCAAATTTCCACCATTTTATCGTCGAAATAGTTAAATGTAACCACCTCGTCTTTTCTCGCACTTCCCGTTTGGGGAACTCCCTCCCGTTTTCTTGCTTCCCTGATCGCTACAATCTCCAAAAGTTTAAATGTAACGTCAATTGTCATCTTCTATCTCCTTGATTCCCATCCTTCTCTTATCTTTTCTTTGACATTCTTTATACCTTGTTTTTTTTCTCTCACTGTAATCCCCTACGCACTAGTAGTGGTCCTACCTTGATTAGTGAAATAATTATAAATAAATAAAAATTAAGCTGAAAACTAGTTATGTGAGGAGAAAAAACAATAAAAAACTGGATTTAGGAATATAGAAGAATGTGATTGAGGCTGAATTTAAATTTTTGAAGATTGTAGTTAGCAGGGAAGCAAAACATCGGAAGGGAGTTTCATATGCGAGAAGTGCGAGAAAAGAAACTATTAGAATAGAACTGACGGTGACACCTAGGTACTTCACTAGTAAAACGATGAGACCTAACTGCCAGTCTAGTAGCGCGCTTAAATTCATGCAATCGAGACACTGAGAAAAAATTCATCATAGCAGTTGCCATGAAAATATTTACAGAAAAGACAGAGGGAAACCACGTTTTATCAGTGAGAAAGTGACTGAAACCGAGATGCTAGACCGAGATCGATTGTATTACAGACCCTTCTTTGTATTTTGTCAAGAATCTTGAAATATTTAATAAGAGCACCAGACAACATATGGAAGCAAATGTGCAAGGTGGATTCTGACGAGGAAAATTTCTGGTATGCCAACCATTAAAAACAAAAATGAATACCGAATTTTACGGTGGTTAAGTGTATCTACTATTTCAAACATACGCACCGTAGTGGGCGCGCTAGAGGGTGTCGTCAGTGATGTCTTTGCGTAGATCACTAGGGGGTTTCAGGTCTCTCAACATCATACCCACCCTCACCGGGACGACCCGACCAGAGATGATCAGTCTCTGGTCCACCATCGCTTTCAGACACTGGAAAAATTTATAACATTTAGGCCCGGTATGAAGTCTTGCAAACGCTTCTGATTGGCGACAGACAGAGCCACTTTACATTAAGAGGCGAACCGTACATGAACTCGTCCGAAACTTGTCGAACGGCTATTATAAAAAAAAACAAAAAAAACTCTCGAGTAAGAATTAATCACAATTCGTTTTAAAAATAAATAAATATCTACAAATATATATAATTTTTAAGTCGTTTCTAAAAAAAAAAAAGAAAAGATATATACATATTTAATCTTCAGACTCTCAGAAAAAAAATTGTTAAAAGGATGGTTATTCACTTGACACCGTTATTACTGTTCAGACTTTTGACTTCCTCGACAATGTTTCCTGTTTTAAAAAGTAATGATTAGAATGTTAATAAAATGAAAGTGGATTTATACATTTTCTTTATTCTTGACAATTGACAACAAGGGTATTAAGCACTGCTTATTTATTTCTATTGATTTTAAGGAAAAGAAGTATTTGTCAGATGGAAAAAGATTTTTGTGTGACGCGTTTCGTCCTTTAAAACGTCATCGGACTAAATTTATGTCTACGTAGATGCGACAGGCGGGGACGCTGAGAATTTTAAATCAGTTTCTTTTTTTAATCTATATTTTTGGTATATAATCGAGCCGATTTAAATTAAATTCTTTTTCCTTTTGTTTATATTTCCATAATTTCTTTTATTAAATGTCGCACATTGTGATAATAGAAGATCTGTCAAAAATAGTAAAACGTTATAAAATCATCGACGCAAATGTTCTGTGAATAACAACGAGAAATCGGAGAGTCAATTTCGAATTCAAGTTGAATTATGTTCCATTCACTTAAGCGCAAATACCATTGGGAAAGGTAATAATCCATCTCTTCTCCCTCCAGCAATGGAAAAAATAGCAGGATAGATTGGGTTCTACAGCCTTGGTTGGCAACCAGTCCATCGCAGAAAGTAATGGCAACCTACCGCGGAAAAAGCTTCTGCCCGGTCAGCCAAGTCTTGCAAGAGTCATGATCGCTCAAGCGTGTATCACGTATGGCACGTAACTGACTGAAATTGTTTACTCTTTTAATTAGATAAGCGTTTTTTTAAACAAAAAAGTTTCATTACGACGAGCAACTAATGCATTTGATGTGTTGTTTAGTAAAAGTTCCTTTTGTGTTCATATCATCTTTTATTTCCTTGAGGTTTCTCCTGTCTATTCCTTGTGGCAATTGTTACATGCGGTAGAGTAAAATTCTTCCTTCAAGTTGTAGCTTATTATTTTCTTTTATATGTAGTTGTGTCACAATTTGAATTTAAATGGATCATTTTCAGTTCTAGCCTTGATAGAGTTGGCTGGTAGAACAATATAATCTGATTCTTTGGGTTTGCTATGAATGACCGCTTTTCTAAATTGAAATATAAATTTATGTTTCATATTATCTTACTAAGGAGTATAATTTCGCCTAGAAGTGTATTTACATTGATGAAATAATTGTTTGATGGAACAGTGCAGGGCCGGCGGAATTTAAAAGAAAATAAATATTGTTTTGAAAGGTCAGGAATGCTAAAAACCGAAATGGCAAGCGAAATTTTGTTTTGATAAACAGCGTAGTCAGTCAGTAAACTCGGAAAAAATAACTATATGCATAACAGAAGCTGACGTGTCAAAGAAAACTCGCCTATATAAAGGGAGTGGTGAGAAATAGATAGATAGATAGATAGATAGATAGATAGATAGATAGATAGATAGATAAGAACTAGAATAGATAGATAGATAGATAGATAGATAGATAGATAGATAGATAGATAGATAGATAGATAGGAACAGAACTAGATAGATAGATAGATCAGGGACAGAGATAAATAGCAGATTGAACTGAGAAGAGAAGTCAACCCAGCTGTCACGTGTCCCTCGTATGGGTGTGTGCAAACTTTCCTACGAACCTCCACTCTACAAAACCATGTCACCGAAGAAAAAGAATAAAATATAAGTATATATTTTTATATAAATACGTCTTCGTTGTTCATCGTTGATGTCCAGACGATCGCCAATTTTGGTTCCAACTTATTTTCGTCGTAGTAGTGTAGCACATTTAGTCTGATGAAGCCCTAATGGACGAAGCGTCTTACACGAAATCTTTTTTCACCTTGTCATACTTCTTTGCCCTATAATTGTTCTTTATATATATATATATATATATATATATATATATATATATATATATATAAGAAATAAAGTAAATGTAATACTTACAGGCATTTTCTAGATGGAAAATAAAAGATAAGACAACGAAAAATGACCGACCGGTTTCACTCCCAAGCTTCATCAGAGTCAACTGGAAATTATTTAATCTTTTTTAAAATATTTAAAAATGAAGATGAAAGGTTATGGAAAGGGGAGAAAAATGGGGAGGGGAAGCACTAGATAATAATAATAATAATGTGCAATCCAAGTAGGCGATCTCTCTGTTTACAGAGAGACGGCCTTCTGAATCTAATGTACAATGATTCCATTGCCTGAAAGTGAAATGCAGAGTATGAACCAGACAAAGTAGAGAACTGGTTCACACTGAAATCAGCTACACAGTATTTGCTATTATTAAGGTGTTCAGTAATTGCTGACCCGGAAAAGTTAACCAGTTGACTTGTACGAACATCCGGTTTAAGAATTCTTAATGGTACCTGTTGTTTAACTCTGCAATCTAAGCGTTGCATATCGTTTTCCAATGAGATGGCTTATTTACAAGAATAATTTTATATTTACAAGATTATTAAAATATGTGAACCAACTATAATGAAATATTTTTAATTTAATATTTTATAATAAAAGAACATTTTTTTACAGTAAGTTTCACCTTATACAAGGATCAAGGGGCACTCAAGGTAGATATTTACATTAGGAGGTAGTCTATACGGTTAGGGGGAGAGATAACGGATAACTCTAGTCTTGAACAGGTTAAAATTATAGTGATCGTGAAAGCATCCACTTGGGAGTCTGTTTCACATATGAAAATTTTTCCTTATTCTTAAATTTATAAAAATGTCTGAATGAAAACAGTAAATAAACTTATAATGACAACTACACTACCGGTCATAATTATTAGGCCACCCCAGTGTTTTAAAAATGATGTATTTATATGATGTATATTTTCAATGGGATATGCGTTTCGATGAACTTAGATCACTGGTGACCCCTAGGTTCGAATTTGCACGAGATACTAGATTAGCTAGATCCCACCCTTTTACAGTGAAACCGATAAAATGCAACCGCAACTTCTACTCCAATAGTTTCTTTTCTCGCACTTCCCGACTCTGGAATTCCCTTCCACATGACTGCTTCCCCGACGGCTACAATCTCCAGGAGTTTAAATGTAAGGTCAATAGACACCTCCTAACAAACTAACTTCCATTCTTTCAAATACTCTTCCCACCCACCCAACTATCTATTACCCCACTTCTGACATTTCCTATATCTAACCACTCTTCCTATTTACCTCCCCCTATGTATCCCCAAGCGCAATAGTGGCAGTGGAATGCCTTGCTTGGGGTGAAATGATTAAAAAAAAAGATAAATGGATCGAACACGCGAGCAATGATGAAGATTTGGCGAGGATGGACACAAAGACAGCCCAAGTTTTGGGGACATGTAATGAGGAAGGAGGGCTTGGAGAAACTGATGCTCACGGGACAGATAGAGGGTAAGAGCGACAAGGGAAAGCAACACACAAAATACCTGATGGATGGTGGAGCGGGGATTGAGAGGAATGACAGGAGAAGGGGTATTAAGAGCGGCAAGGAATAGGGAGATGTGGAGGGCCATAATCGCCAACGTCCAGAAGAAGAAGAAGAAGAAGGAGAAGAAGAAGAAGCCTCACCGTGAAGCGATGGCTGGTATGTAGATGTTATAAACCGTTAAATAATGTCATGAGTTCAATCCTTACTGGCTTCATTTTACATTTTTAGGCCAGAAAGTACACATAGTGAAATCGATCTTGAGATATGCTTGGTACCAGAGGACGAGGAGAAGGTGTATCAATTAATCCTTAACACGACACATTGTAATAAGCTGAATATTGATATGAAATTTACAGTGTATAATCCTCAAAATATATAATTATTTGCTATTGGCAAGAAAGAATAATGATTGAGTGATTCGTTTTTTACAGCTTATCAACCTCTTGCAGGTTATTTAAAGTTAGAAAATATTTTGAGATTGTAAAATTTTTGTGATAATAATAGTTTTGTGATAAAAACTTACTAATTAGCTCATAGTTGGGGAAGAAGAGGTGGCTTCATACCCTTCTCAAGGGAAATTGCGACATAAGTACACTACCGGCCATAATTATTAGGCCACCTCTGTTTTTTAAAAGAAATTATGTATTTCGTACTATTTTTAGTATTTATTGCCAAATGGATAATTCTAAATGAAAATAGAATGGTTCTTTTTTAATACCGCACAATAATATGGACATCAAATGAACTGTTCTGGTGTCCAGTTTTTGTGATCTCTTTCCCATGCTAGTCTCTTCTTCTTACTGGCTGGCCGAAGGAAAGACTTTCTAGCTGCCTTGTAAAATTTTGCAAAAAAAAAAAAAAAAATAACAAAAGAACTATTCTATTTTCATTTAGAATTATCCACTTGTCCATAAATACTAAAAATAGTATGAAATATATAATTTTTTCTGAAAAATTGGGGTGGCCTAATAATTATGGCCGGTAGTGAATATATAACGAACCCAACGTGAATTGGAACTCAACTGTATGATTAATAATTCCGAGTAATTGTAATGCACTACCTACACATCCAACAGCTGGTATTCCAAAATGGTTACCCATCTAAGTACTGACCAGGCTTGGCGTTGCTTAACTTTTTTTTTTTATCAATAGGCTTCGAATTACATAAACTGAACTTAATACTTGTTTATAGTAAACAAGCAAACCTGTGGCACTGAACGGGATATATTTTCTTATAATAATATTTACTCTGTACGAAAGCCACTCGAGGTAGATGGTTACGGAGTAAGAAGCACAGTTTATTGTCATTTGTGGGGAAAATAACAGCCCTAGACTTAAACAGGTTAAGATTTTAGTGATAGGGGAAGCATCCCCTTAGAAGCTGCTTGAGTGAAACTTGCATCTTGCCAATGGAATACAAAAGATGATTCGCTATATGCAAAGCAAGGATCTTAGACGTGAAAGTTAGAACTAGTGAAACTAAGGAATGTAGATCGTCTAAAGATTTTCTGTAGAAATAGCGACACAGAAGGGGACGACATGTAACATATTTTCATTCACCAATACAAAAAATGTACTTGTTAACACCGATCAATTATTAAAAGGCATGAGGTCCATGTCTGATGTAGAATCAGGGTCTTTATTATTATTACCCCCACTTGGTGTGAACTTATTAGATTTTGGGTTCGATCCGGTACGGGATAAAGTTTCTGGCTTATTTTTTCGGTTTTATTAATAAAATTTTATTTTTGCCTTTCAAATGTCAAATACTGAATTACTTCCCCTAAATCACTTTAAATACTGAATTACTTCTCTGTTTTATTTTAAGTGTGAATTTAATTTTGAGAGCGGTCGTGTTTATTTTTTGTATTTCTTTTTATCTTGAGAACGGTCAAGTTCATTGTAGTTATTCTTTTCATTTTAAAAATAATTTCTTGCTAATTACTGCGATGATATCAGTATTGCCTTGACGGAGGTTTGTGGTCTTTGACTTCCATTTCTAGTTATTATTATTATGTCATTTTTCATCATATTTCGATTTCTGCTATGGTCGCACTACCAACTAAGTCTGCGGGAAGACCTAAGGCAGGTCGTGGCGTGTTGTTATGGCTCCATTTCATGTTTTTTTCTATCTTCCCTATCATCCCTAGCGTTACATAGACAAAGTTTTCCTTAGTGTTTGGGCTGTACTTAATAAGACAATTTTTTGTATATCTCTTAAGCTGGGGTTTCCAGGGATTCTTTCAATGTGTTGTTTTGTTCTATTTTGTATCATTCCAAGTGCACCTACTATCATTGGCACAACTCTTGTTTTCAATTTCCACTTTTTTTCAATTTCAATTTCCAGGTCTTTATATTTTGACAGTTTTTCAAATTCCTTGGTTGCTATGTTACAATCCGCTGGTCAAGCCACATCAATTAATAGACAAGTTTTCTCTTTCTGGTTTTTAACAATAATGTCCGGCCTATTTGCTTCAATTTTTCTACCTGTGTAGATGGTGTAATCCCATAGAATGGTTACATCTTCTATTTCTGTAACAAGTGCTGGGTGATGTTCATACCAGTGTTTGTTTAAAGATTTTCCATAGTGTTTGCACATTGTCCAATGTAAATATTGCCCCAATCTATCGTGGCGATTTTTATATTCATTTGGGGCAAGTACAAAATAGCCTGAGATTAGATGGTCTATTGTTTCTTGGTGTTTATCACAAAACCTGCATTTTGGATCCATATTATTATGTATAATATTTGCCTGAAAGTTTCTAGCGAAAAGACTTTGGTCTTGCGCTGCAAGAATAAAGCCTTCAGTCTCAGACTTTAATCCAGATGCACGTAACCATCGATGAGTATTAACTTGGATTTATTGGCACGTTCTGGATATTGGCCATGCAGAGGTTTGTCTTGCCAGCATTGTTTTATCTGTTCAAGAGCTTTATCTTTGGCTTTCATTTTCATATTTTTTGCAGCAATAGTTGGTTCCTGGCTTCTGTTTTGCTTTTCTGCAGAATCTACTAACTGTAAAGCTTGTTTGTATTTACTGCCTTCTTTTATTATTGAATATTTTTTCTTTCTTTCTTCATGTTGCCTTACTAATTGTATCATCCAATTCTTTGTTGTTTCTATGTATCTTAGTAAGCCAATAGTTGTTGTCTTGTATGACAATTCTAGGTGAATAAGACCTCTTCCACCTTCTTTACGGGGTATGCATAGACGGTCTACGTCAGCCTTTGGATGATGCATCTTATGCTTAGAAAGAAGCTTTCTTGTTTTAGAATCCATTCCCCTGATGTCGTTTAGAGTCCAGTTTAAGATGTTGAAACTATATTGGACAACTGGGATTGCAAGGCTATTAATGGCCATAACTCTGTTCTGAGAATTCAATTCAGTTTTTAATATCATTCGTAGACTTCTACAGTACTTTTTACGCACTATTTCTTTCATTTTTTTATGGTGAATGTTTTCGCTCTCATTTACACCTAGGTATTTATAAGCTTCTTCTGGTTTCAATTCTTTTATTGTTACAGCAGGGTCTAGGCTAATTGAGAATGTTTCTTGTATTGATCCACGTAAAACTGTAGCTTTAGCACATTTATTCAAATTAAATTTCATTCCAATGTCTTCGCTGAAGCATTTTACAGTTTGCAGAAGACCTTCCAGCTCATTATCATTCTTAGCATATAACTTTAAGTCATCCATGTAAAATAGATGGCTTATTTTCTTTTGGCCTATTTTATAACCACATTCTGTCTTATTAAGTTGACTGGTTAGTGCTATTAATGATATGCAGAATAGTAAGGGAGACAAAGAATCACCTTGAAATATATCTCTTTTGATGTTTATTTCATCAGACTTATAGGTTCCATTTATATGGTTGAGGTAAAGAGTTGTTTTCCATATAGACATGTACTGTTTGATGAAATTGATGATGACGAGTGATATCTTGTATATATTTAAAGTCTTTAAAATCCAGGCATGTGGCACACTATCAAAAGCCTTACGATAATCTATCCAGGCAGTACTAAGATTTTTCTTTGTACTGTAGGAGTTTTCCAGGATCATTTTGTTAATAAGCAATTGGTCTACATCCGTAACAGCCACGTTTGCACCCTTTTTGTTCAAGCGGTAACATGTCATTTCTTTCTAAGAATAAATATGTCTGTTTTGTTAAAATAGATGTTAATAGTTTATATGTTGTCGGAAGACATGTAATTGGTCTGTTGTTTGTGTCATTATTCTTGGGTAGAAGAAATGTAATTCCTTTGGCCATTCATGCAGGAATTTTAGTGGGATCATCAACCATTTCTTGAAGTTCTTTGGCTAGTTTTTTATGTGCTGTATTTAAATAATATAACCAAAAGTTAGGAATTTTATATATTTTTATTTATTTATAGAAAACAGAATAGAATAGAATTTTTATAGAATTTTTATTTTTATCTATTTATAGAAAACTGAACAGAAAAGAATTTTTATCTATTTATAGAAAATAGAATAGAATAGAATTTTATCTATTCATAGAAAAAATATGATCACCGGCAGAATTCGAAATTCACTCACTGTAGGAGAAACAACCGTTTGATCCGACGTGTTTGGTACACTTTGCTTTGCTGTGACGTCATCTGTGGCTGGACAGCCTAAGGCGAGTCGGATCAAAAGCTTTAAGCCTTCCCGAATGCACAGACCAGTATGTGTGATACCCAGTGTTAAAAAAAGAAAAGAAAAAAATAGAGTTTCTAATTCAAACACAGATATCCATCTAATCAACTTTCGAAATATTAAACATGTTCAATTAAAATATCATTATATATATATATATATATATATATATATATATATATATATATATATATATTATCTTAATTTCTGTTGTATACACATTTTCTTCCGGGTCTCAACCAGAGACTTAAGGTTAGAAATGGCTTTATGATATTTTCTACTGATCATTAAAAAAATACAAACCTATGATCACACACTTTCTATATAAAGTTCTTCGTCATGTGTGAGATGCATTGTTAGTAGAATTTTTTTCTGTTGCTTAAAGGCAATGGGCTACCAGGAATGCTTTCAATAAGTATTGTGAAGTTATTGAAATAACTAACGAGAATACATCGGGAACTGTGAAATACAATAATGTATTAACAAAAATACAATTGGTGTGAACGCCGAGTCGTGTCTCCGCTCAGCTACAGAACGAATCTGGTTACTACCCTTACTCATTCATTCTCTCCCTCTGATTGCCCGGAATACATAACTTGGTAACCGGACGTGACGTCAGGAATAGTCCATTAGTCAATCGACTCACAGGGGTGCCACCCTAACAATAAGTCTATCGAAACATTTTCCAATAAATCCGGGAGCTTCAACTGTATCTATAAATATTGATATTCTCATGTGTCACATATTTGAGATTTCAACTTCAAGATCCTTGTATTTTGATATATTTTTTTAGAACTTCAAAGATTCATTACAATCTACAAGGAAGCTCATTCTGTTTTTTGTTCTTTTATTGCTCTGTCTGTGTTTATTGTAAAGTCCCATAAAATTGTTACAGGTTCTATTTCTGCAACTGGGTCTGGATGATATTCATACCAGTTATTTGCAATTTCCCTCCTGTAAAAGTTGCATATTTTCCAGTGCCGATATTTGCACACTCTATCATGTTGAGTTTTATGTTCAGTGGGTCCTAACACTGCGCAACCTGTTACAAGATGGCCAATTGTTTCTGGATATTTACCACAGAATCTACATTTCGGGTTAGCACAATTTTTCTGCATGTGTGCTTAGTAATTTTTAGTTAGCAATAACTGGTTTTGTGTAGCAAGAATAAAACCGCTTTTCTTAGAAATTATGTTGCTTCGGCTTCCTTTTCCTCCAAATTAAACGACAAACAAACAAAAAAGAAACAACTCTTTCGACATCCAGCCTTGATGTTCCCTAACTACTTTTGTTCATGAACAGAGATGTGCACTGCTTCGGGTTCTAAATACCATATCCAACTTGATAATGGTCAGAAAATTGACAAACAAATCTACGGTACTGAAAGAGATGTTTGCTGTAGTCTCTTGCGACACTGAGGTTTGAAAACTTATTAGGATAGCCAAGGACATATTGAGAGATAGGAAAAATTTGTTGGAAACAAAGAAGAAAATACTGAACTCATGTAATATCTGTCCTCATATATGGCAGAGAAAGCTGAACAATCTCATCAAAGTTGAAGGAGAGACTCGTAGCAACAGAACTGTGGTTCTACAGAAGGATACTGAGGATACAATGAACCAAGCGTGTGAGCAACGTCAAGGTTTTGGAGAAAATGGAAACGAAAAGGAAACTTATAGCTAACATTAGAAATGAAGTTTCTGGGATATGCAAGAGGAAGGAGGATTAGAAAATCTAATACTCACAGGACGAATAGCGGGAAAGGCAGACAGGGGAAAGCAACACGTGACGTATTTGATAGGCTGGAGGAAGTGGATGGCAGAACAAGGTTTGGGAGAAATACTAAGAAAAAAGATGTTTAGAGCTACAAGTTATAGGTGGTGTAGAGGGCCATGATCGCCAACCTCCTGACATGTGGTCTGTATTCATGACCACATGTGGTCTGCTCTGAACACGAACTCAAAACTCAACCGTCTGTCTGAAAACCTAGAAATGTAACTAGTCTCATCAAGAGACATGGTGACATCCTTCCGGAGTTCAATATCATTGTTTTTCTGCTCAGCTGTGGTCCAGTAACTGATGCAGTTGTTCGATGGTTGAAAGACGTTTACAAAAGCGCCTATAATACAGTGCACTATGTACAATTAATTGGCTTTTAATACTAAGCGCATGTGCGTTGTGGTGTAGTTGATTTCTCGGAACGAGGCATAAGGGAGCAGAGTTCGAATTCCAGTTGAATGCCCTGCAGTTTTGTACGCACAAATACCCTTGGGGAAAGGTATTAATCCATCCTTTTCCTCCAGTTATGGGTTAAATAAGAGGACAGATTGGGTTCTATAGCATTGGCTGGCAACCAGTCTACCAGATCAGGTAGTGGCAAACTGTTGCGGGATAATTAAAAAATGCCTACCTAAGCGCTGTGGAGCGCATTCAGGGCACAGTGAAAACCATAATATCACTGTTGGCCATCCACTGTATCCCTGACTGTCTCCGGCAAGTCTCGCTTATGACGTGCCACCGGGCCCAGATGGAATGGGAAGAGAGAGTAAGTCTGACGACCATGCGCATCTCTCCCTCACTTAAATCCAATTAAAGCGCAAGGCATGACTTCTACTATCACTTCAAAGCCCCGCGGCGATGGACAAGTGGTAAAAAGTTACAGGTGTGGACCCAGTGGCGGTCGCAGCCACAACTCTGCCGCAACAGGCTCTTCCGTGCAAAGATTGGCCTTATCAGCCACCTCCGCCACACCAAAAAACCCTTTGTGATTAGAAGTCGTGGTCTTCTTCCTCTTCGAAGGACGAACATAATACTAAGCGACACAATATTAAATGGTGATGTGATTTAATGCAATGATCCCTTGCATTAGATGACTGACACCCTTGTAAATCAGTCTCGTTTTTGTATCCTTTATGAACATCCACAGTTGTTACCGTAAATTTATGATTTCATCCATAATTACGTGATTAAACTGGGTTTAACCTATAAACCTCCTACGACTGCCATTGCTACATTACGTGTTTACCTATTACGTTTGTGCGTCTGAGTCACTGCAAGTTCTTTTTCTTTTCTTTTATTGACATATTTCAGTTTATGATTTAAAACTGTGGTCTGTTTTGTGCCTACTATAAACCCCAGTCTTCAGTAAAACTAAAAAGTCGCAATTCTTGAAAATAAACTAACAGAAATAAGAACACGTGTAATAATAGTTTAATGATGAATTCGTAGAACTACTTAATTACAGTACAAATTACGCAGAATTAAGTTCTGTCCCGTCTTTATCAGATATCTGCCAAGGAAGATGCTTTGATAAAACAAGGGAGAGAACAAGATGATGAAACTGATAACACATCACTCAATAAGTCCCGGGCCTGACATATCAATGGCGAAACTAGTTAAAAATCCATATAATTTTTACAAAGTACTAACCTTCAAATGACACGCGACAAAATTTGAGATCAATCGGATTATTAGTTTAAAAATTACAGTTATTTAAGTGAAGCTAGTGTTGCAAATATTCAAAGCAATGGAAAAATCTGAATTTCGTGTGTTGATAAAGCATTGCTTCCTGATAGGAAAAATACTGTTCAAGCAAAGCAATGGTTTGATAAGTGTTATTCGGACTCTACTCCATCGGAAACAACGGTTAAGACTCGGTATGTTGACTTTAAACGCGGTCGTACAGACACAAATGATGCTGAATACTCAGGTCGCCAAAAATCGGCAGTTGTCCCGGAAAACACCAAAAAATCCATAAACTCGTTTTGGCTGATCGTAAATTGAATTTGCGTGAGATAGCAGAAGAGATGAACATATCAGAAGGCAGTGTATTCACCATTTTTCATAGGCATTTGTCAATGAGAAAGCTGTGTTCAAAGTGGGTGCCGCGTTTGCTCACAGTCGATCAAAAACAACAACGTGTCGAAGACTCAGAGCATTGTTTGCAACTGTTTCAACACAACAAGAAGGAGTTTTGCATAAATATGTGAAAAAGAATAAAACATGGATCTACCACTTCAGTCCGGAGTCAAATCGGCAGTCAGCTTAGTGGACAGCAGCAGGGGAAAGCCGTCCAAAGTGACCAAAGAAGCAAACATCAGCAGGCAAGGTTTTGGCCTTCATATTTTATGCTTCGCGAGGTATTTCGTTCATCTGTTACCTTGAGAAAGGAAGAACCATCAATAGTGGACATTATATAGCATTATTAGTGCGTTTGAAGGAAGAAATCGCCAAGAAACGGCAACAAATGAAGAAGAAAAAAGTGAACTTTTACCAAGACAACGCACCGTGTCACAAGTCGATCGCAACGATAGCAAAACTACATGAATTGCTGCACTTCAAATTGCTTCCACATCCACCTTATTCTCCAGATCTGACCCCCAGCGACTACGTTTGCAGACTTCAGAAGAATGCTCCAGGGAAAGAGATTTGGCTCCAACGAAAAAGTGATATCGGAAACTGATGTGTATTTTGAGGTAAAAGACAAATCGTTCTACAAAAAAACATGGAATTCTTAGAGAATCGTTCGAATCAGTGTATCTCCCTAGAAGGAGACTATATCCATGTAAAAGTCGAATTTTGCTTAAAAAATGTTTTATTAGTTAGGCCTGGGATTTATTGAATGATGTGTTAGGAGGTGAAAGGATGTGGTCTTGGAATGAAAAAGCAAATGAAAAGTCGATGCAGAATACTTTTTCTCCACACACACACACACACACACACACACACACACACACACACACACACACACACACACACACACACACACATATATATATATATATGCATAGCAATGTTTTATGTCAACACAAGATAAAATCATCTTTGATGGTGGATGTTTTTATGTTAATGTACCTGTAACCTCTCTGAAGATGATTCATATGGGTCGAGAGCTTGGAGCCAGCATGGTAGAAGGATATCTGAATGTTGGACAATTTTTTCTTTATTTTCACCTGAGGTTGAGGCCCAAATACGATGTTTAGAACGGCTCATGATTAAACATAATAGACATTCATTGTCTGTTATATTTAACAATATATGTTTAGAAAATCATCTACTGCCTCGGTACACTTACATATATATATATATATATTACGGTAGACATCTGACTGTGAGAGAGGTCCTCTATATAAAACATCTCACTCCGACTATCAACCTCATCTTATTCAACATTGCAAATGAGGTGTTGAAAGTGTTTTTTTTTTAACGATAGAAAGACGCCAACTTGAACTGTTAAGAATAAAAGCTCCTACTATGATTTAAAACAATAAAAATAACACATCTTATGCAGTCATGCATAAAGAGAAATTAATACCTTCACCAGAAAAAAATCCCTTTGAAAATATAAAAAGCGCTTGGGACAATGTTTTTACTCCTTTACTCCGGCCAAATAGAAAAAAACCTAATTCTGGAAAAACTAAATAACAATTAACTAAATTTTCCTTGTCTGTCGTATTCAACGAAAGATGTTTAAAAATAAGTTGTGGTTCAAATATACATTAATATGTATATAAACTTCTTTTATTCTGCACGAAGCAAATATTTTTTTCCAATCGCTATGGCAAGTCGAAATCATTGCATTCAATTACGCGCAAACAGCCTCGGGAAATGTACTAATCTATCTCTTCTCTCTCCAACTATGCTTTGAATAGCAGGAAAAATTTGTTCTTTAACCTTGGTTGGCAACCAGTCTATCGCAGACAGAAATGGCAATCTACTGCAAGAAAATCTTCTGTCTAGTCAGTCACGTCCAGATAGACATAATCGCCCAAGCGTGTATGGCACTTAATTGACTGATGGCAATATGTATGCACAAGCTGCCGGCGTAACGATAGGTTCGGTTTTTGAACCAACTCTATTTAATTTCTATATGTATAATGTAGAAAACAACTTTTCATTAATTCCACGAATCCCTCCACCATAAACGCATGTTATATTGACAATATATTCATTGTAGCAAACAGCTTAGAAGTAATAAAAATCTCAAAAAATAACTCTGCTCTATACTTTTCTTACGAATTCAATATTAGTGAGGGCTTTTCTCTTTCCTTGACGTATTAGTCGATGCTAGTAGACATAACTTACCACATTTATTTATAAAAAACTACTAGCAGTTAAAATTGTGTTTATCTTACTAGAAAATTGAATATCCTCACAGATATTAAATAGCTGCTATATATATATATATATATATATATATATATATATAGTAAATAGTATAGTATAGTATATATATATATATATATATATATATATATATATATATATATATATAGTAAATAGTTAACCTAAAGAGCCAACGAACCTACCAAGGTTTCACCTAACGGATCTTCAAAGATCTTCTGAGAAATCAGAGAAGGGAAATTTTAACGTTTTGTTTATAAGCAGTGTATACACACGCCAGTCAACGAAAGAACTCTATTCATTTTTGAAGAGTAATGCTTATATCGAAGAAGTGGAAAGTGTTTTAAAATTTCCTTATCTATAGAGCTCAATCGTAATGAGAGCATAATATATATATAGTAAATAACTAACCTAAAGAGCCAACGAACCTACCAAGGTTTCACCTAACCGGATCTTGAGTCAACCTTCCCTGAAGATCCGGTTAGGTGAAACCTTGGTAGATTCGTTGGCTCTTTAGGTTAACTATTTACTTTGTTTGCTCTACTTGCGTATTGAGCGCTTTTTTGTTTAGGTTACTCGTCTCGGTTTTTTTTTCTTTGGGCTATGTACTTTGACTGATGTTCAAGTGCTTAAGTGGTTCTTTTTTATTACCATTTTCCCTTCCGCGTATGTACTCGGAAGGTTTTTCGAAACGAGTATAGCGATAAGCTTATATGTAAAACATGATTTACCCAGTCAAAGTAATTTAACACTATTCTATAAGAAACTTAGCAACATTAAACAAGCCCTAATCAACTATAACTTCTCTAATCACGTCGTCGACAAACAAATAACAAAATTTAGAAAAAAATAATGAAGGTCCCTTCTCTGGCACAAACGAAAATAAACACACCATTAACTTATTCTATTGTAACGAAATACACCTTACTAATAAACAGGATGAAGAAGCAATTAAAACATAATCCATCGGTAGATTTCAACCCTAAGATTTATCATCTCCTATAAAAATTTAGTATTATTACCAAAAACAACGGACCTCACCCTCCGCTATATAAAACTAAGGTTGTCTATAAATTCTCATACTCCTCTCCCTGGAAACTGCATCTTCAACACTAATAAATAAAAACAGCATTGAATACTGACACTAGGCACATATGCACTACACTCTCTCTCAGACTGTCGAAACTCAATGCAATTTGTGCACATATCGACCAGAAAATCATAAACGACCAAAATAAAACTATCAACATAAGACAAACATTAGTGGATAACAACAAAATACTCGACAGCACCTAATGCAAGAAAAGACTCAAAAACCTAAACGCTGTACAACCAACATTGAATAAAGTATCATTAACCATAGAAAACGGTATCTGAAATTTCCCAATAGTCGTTACATATGACTAGATCATTTAAAATTTCTTGCTTTCCAAAGAATACCAGGATGTAGATAAAAAAATTCTATCACACAGACACTATATTAGTTCTTGATAATGACTACAATAATCGATTCTTTTTAATCAAACTTATATAGAAATAAATATATATAATCAAACTTATATATATATATATATATATATATATATATATATATATATACATTCATTTTGTTGGAGACTAGGAAAATAAAAATTATCCATAATTTTTATCGTCCCAAGCGCTTTCGGCCAATTACGTAGCCATTTTCAATGATGTTTATATCTCTGGTGTTGTTATTTTTTTCTTTAACGTTTTAATTTATCTTGTGTTGTTTTTGAAAAAAGGAGCGTTTATTTCAAGCTCTATCTTTTAAAAAATATTTCAATTATCCATTTTCACAATTAAATAATGTAAAGTTGCGGTGGGAGAGAAATGTTTCATATTTATTGCCTCTCTAATAGCGAGGATTTTTTATATTGTGTTTTACATCGAATTCTTTTGTTTTCAGTTGGAAGTTTCCTTAAGTGTTCTTGCAATTTATGGGTTAATAAATGTTTTTTATGGCACTTTGGTTTAAGTTGCATGTAAGCCGTCTCTTGAATGAGGTAGTCCAATATAGGTAATTGATTTGTGACAAAAACAGAGTCCTTGTACTGGTCCCTCAAATTCATACACCACTTTAGTCATCGTTAGTTT
Organism: Ascarosepion bandense; assembly: GCA_037127315.1. Taxonomy (NCBI): domain Eukaryota; kingdom Metazoa; phylum Mollusca; class Cephalopoda; order Sepiida; family Sepiidae; genus Ascarosepion; species Ascarosepion bandense. Next base: position 5,009,486 of record JBBBDQ010000118.1, read on the forward strand.
AGATTTGATAGGGTTATTTTGATTAGCGACAATTAGGTTTGCAGTCTTCCATGTTTTGTAATATATTATAAATTTTACATTATTTTGAAAAATAATGGCAGAAATATGGTGTTTGAAGCAGGTACAAAAAATTTAAATACCTGGGAATTGTTCTAACAGAAGACGGAAAGTGCAACACAGAGATCCGAAGGCGAATTGGTATGGCGAAGGAAGCATTCCAGAAGTTGAGTAAAGTATTAAGAAACAGGACAATTTCGCTAGAAACAAAGAAGAGAGTATTGGACTGCAATATGATGTCAATTCTTAAATATGGCAGTGAATGCTGGACAATATCATCGAAAATTAAGGAAAAACTTGCAGCAACTGAAATGTGGTTCTACAGAAGGATGCTGCGAATATCATGGATCGAGCATGTGAGCAATGATGAGGTCTTAGAAATGATGGAAACAAAAAGGAAATTAATACTGAGCATCAGGAAGCGACAGCTAAAGTTCCGGGGACATGCAATGAGGAAGGAGGGCTTGGAGAACCTGATACTAACAGGCCAGATAGAGGGAAAAAGAGACAGGGGAAAGCAACGGATAACATATTTGAAGGACCTAATCAGGTGGATGATGGAACGAGGGTTGCATGGTGTAGCAAGAGAAGGCGTGCTAAGAGTCACCAGGGATAGGGAGACGTGGAAAGCCATGCTCGTCTACGTCTTGAAGAGACAAGGCACATATAAGAAGAAGAAGAATTTTTCGTATAGCGAATTCGTCCTGCTTGTAATTATTGTGTATCTGGTTGCAGTAAAATATGTGGGTATTTTTATTATTGGCGTCACGTATTTTTGTAAGAATAATTTTATTTGTTTATCAATGATGTAGTTGGGAAAATTATTGTTGACTTATGTTTGTTTTACGTGTTTTAGTTCACTCAAAAATACTCTTTCGGAAGAGGAAATTTGGTGTACTCTAAGAAATTCGTTATCACTGCAAGTTTATATATTTCTGGGCATTGACTATCATAATTTAGAAGACAAGAGTTACTACTGGTGGGTTTTTATACGAGTAAGTGGTAAATTCTTTGATTTTTAGTTTTATACTAACATCAGAAGGCACGGTGGAGTGATGTAGAGCAGAATGAGGAATCGTAGAGCAGAGTTCGAATTCCAGTCGAATCCATTACATTCACATGCGCTAATACCCTTGAAAAGGTATAAAAACAGCACTTCTCTTTCAGCTATGGGTAAATAACAGGACAGACTGGGTTCTACAGCCTTGGCAACCGGTCTATAGCGCTGGTAACCGGTCTTGGAGAAAGAAAACTGAATTCAAACCAACCTGGAGAAAGTTGGGCTCCGTCAGGCTGTCGTCCCTAAAGAAACACCACTTATACTGTGGCTGTAGTACATATGGTGCTCCTACGACTCTAGAGTGTCACGGGATAAATGGATCTGGATTAACATCAAATATAAAATATATAAAGGCTAATCTGTTGACCATGTCCACCATAGTATATGAATATAGAATACAGCGCAGTTCGTAATCTGTTCAATGAAACAACGTCAAAGATTAACACTCAAGAGTCAGACACTCTACTGAATCGGACTATATCGCCAATACTCGGGAAAATATGGCTGCCTTTTATACACGTCGCCTTGAATATTTTGAGCCTTCTGATTGGTTAATCCTTCTATTAGTGAACTATAAAATGAGTCAGCTCATGGCTGGCTCACTAGTATACAGTGCTTCCAAATAACTCCAACATAATCAGCAAAAATTTAAATGCGATGCTCATCGCTATCTACTTTCTTTCTGATCATTCTTATCTCTTTTTGCTCACTATTAATGTTTCTGTTCCTAATTCTTCCACACCCTACAACTCCTTGCGTTTTAGTGACTTTATATCCTTGGTTGTTGTGATACCGATTAAAAAAAGATAGATAGATAGATAGATAGCAATAAATAGTGTTAGATAGATAGATATAAATAGTGTTAGATAGATAGATAGATAGATAGATAGATATGAACAGACTCAGATAGATAGATAGATAGATGGATAGATAGATAGATAGATAGATAGATAGATAGATAGATAGATAGATAGATAGATATGAACAGACTGAGATAGAGAGGTAGGTAGGTAGGTAGGTAGATAGATAGATAGATAGATAGATAGATAGATAGATAGATAATGTCTATTGATAGATAGATAGATAGATAGATAGATAGATATGAACAGACTGAGATAGATAGATAGATAGATAGATAGATAGATAGATAGATAGATAGATAGATAGATATGAACAGACTGAGATAGATAGATAGATAGATAGATAGATATGAACAGGCTGAGATAGATAGATAGATAGATAGATAGATAGATAGATATGAACAGGCTGAGATAGATAGATAGATAGATAGATAGATAGATAGATAGATAATGTCTATTCCAAAGATAGATAGATAGATAGATAGATAGATAGATAGACAGATAGATAGATAGATAGATAGATAATGTCTATTAGATAGATAGATAGATAGATAGATAGATAGATAGATAGATAGATAGATAGATATGAACAGACTGAGATAGATAGATAGATAGATAGATAGATAGATAGATAGATAGATAGATAGTGGCTGTACGTGTTAGAGTGATAAAATGAATAAATGAATGTATTTGGAAATGTTTAAAAATAAGTGAACGCTGGAAATTTATTATGTTTGTTCATCCAAATCGTAACTTAAAAAAAAATTAAATAAAAACTATTTACCCTTCAAAAAATATATTTCTTTGAAGTGAAAGCTTATCGTTCTCTCTTCCGTCTTTCCCTGTGCTTATCAGATGGAATCCATCTGATAAGCACAACTATCCATCTTTCCTAAAATATATCCTCAGACTGTTGACATCTGAATGGCTGCTATTTCAAGCAATGAACTCCGACAACAGCCGTCGATACAAATGTATTAACAATAGAAATATATATGCCGAAGTATTTCTTATACGCGTTAAGATACTTATATCGACGGTAGATACTACCAAATCAAGGGCGTTCACATGTCTTTCTAATATATATATATATATATATATATATATATATATATATATATATATATATACTACTGGCCATTATTATTAGGCCACCCCAGTTTTTTAAAAGTAAAAATATATTTCATACTATTTTTAAGTGAATAATTCTAAGTGAAAATAGAATGGTTCTTTTGTTATTATTAATTTGCAAAATTTTACAAGGCAAAGAAGCAAAGATGAACTCATCTGAATCACCCTAAATTTTCCTCATTCTTTCATTGATGAAACTGCAATATAGATAATTATTAAATATTTATACATTCATTTGATGCACATGTTATTGTGAAGTATTAACAAGAGAACCATTTTATTTTCATTTACAATTATTCACTTGGCAATAAATACTAAAAATAGTATGAAATACATCATTTTTAAAACATTGGGTCGGCCTAATAATTATGGCCAGTAGTATATATATATATATATATATATATATATATATATATATAAGAAAAAAGTGAGTCACAATCTACCGCGGTTTCACCCTACGGATCGTCAGGGAAAGAGGCTAAAGCACATAAGATTGCTAGCAAATAAATAGATCTTCACAAAAAGGAGAAACCACACCAACACAAAAATCGGGAGGTAAAAACAAACTTTATTAGAAAATCAAACTGTATTAGAAAATAAAAAAAAAAAAAATACATATATATATATATATATATATATATATATATATATATATATATATATATATGTATATATATATATATCCAAATGAATACGGAACTAAGAAAATATTAACAACGTTCAAAACATTAATTTAAAACAGTGTTCAATAAAGAAATCGAACTTTGAATATTTATTATAAATTATACTTTAGAACATGTTCAAATTACAATCTACTATAAAGTGTACATTTTGTTTCAATATTGAAAGGGCAATGTAGCGTGTACTACCTGATGAGTATATATATATATATATATATCTATATATATACACGGATGACTATATATATATATATATATATATAAAGCAATCGGAGTCTAACCGTACTGATGCGCTGTGATACGGCGAAACAGATCTGTCTGCGGATGACAATATATATATATATATATATATATATATATATATATATATATATATATATATATATATTAGGTGTGCTAAAACCTCTTGGCGGTCCGTCTACCTTCTAAACTATGACCAAACAAACCAACTTGGGAGAAGATTCCCATCTTTACACAGATATAAATAGTGTTGACAAGGTAATCTAACACAGTGTCGATTTTCTGTGTCTACACCATATATATCTGAAAACATCTTTGATACTGAACGTCCTTCAAATTTTAAACAATATATATATATAAACTCGGAAGTAAAACGCAAAATAATATCAGGTTCATTGGTATATGTACATAGATGAATTAGTGGCTGTACGCGTTCGAATGATAAAAACGAACAAAAGAATGTATTTGAAGATGTTTACAAATAGGTGAACGCAGGAAATTTATTATGTTTGTTCATCCAAATCGCAACTTAAGAATTTAAATAAAACTATTTACCCTTCAAAAGATATATTTCTTTGAAGTAAAAGCTTATCGTTCTCTCTTCCGTCTTTCCCTGTGCTTATCAGATGGAATTTGTTTATCCCTTTCTTTATAGCTATCCATCTTGCCTAAAATATATCCTCAGAATGTTGCCATCCGAATCGCTGCTGTTTCAAGCAATGAACTCCGATATAAACAATGAAGTCGTTGTGATAGTGAACTAATAATAGCCCTATGATACTTTTGAATTGCCAAATATATGTGTGCGGAATTGCCGGTAACAGCAGTCGATACAAATATATTAAACAATAGAAATATATGGACCCAAGGTTTTATTATACGGGTTAAGATACTTCTATCGACATTAGATACTACCAAATCAAGGGCGGTCACATATCTATCTATCTATCTATCTATCTATCTATCTATCTATCTATCTATCTATCTATCTATCTATCTATCTATCTATCTATCAGCAGTACCTTTTGATATAAAAATTAAGGACAATGACCGGGATTCCATCACCTCCACTTGCCTTATGGGGGTCAAGTCTTGATATTACCTTAGATACGAGAGACGGGGTAATGTAAACATCTTTCAGTTGAGCCTTAGTTCTTACAGGGAAGTCGAGTGCAGGTACTCCAGACGAGTCAAATGTGGAGTTTGATGAGAATCTGCGAGCAAAGCACCTCGCCTTGTCCACAGATGCTGTGAGGACTTCGAGTTCATTGATTAAGGGAGGGATGGAGGATTTGCTGTTGTTCAGCAAACGTTGGCACAGCCGCCAATAGTCCTTGCAGCCGAACTTGTGGTCAGCTATGCGCTGCCTCATTCTCTCAGCAAACAACCGTTTGGCGTCATTCAGGATCCTCTTACACTCATTACGAGCAGAGGCAAATAGGCGCCTATTGTGGTCAGATGCTTGGCTCCAAAATAGCCGGAAGTAGTGATTCCTGTGGGCAATGGCGGCCGAACAAGCAGGAGAGAACCAGGTGGGGAATGAGGTTTGAGACGAAACTTCCTGATCAGTATGAAGACATCAATGCTAGCTTTCACCCAGAAAGAAATCTCAGAGGTGCAGTCATCAACTAGGTGGCTGAACACTTTTCCCAAGGGACGTCGCATAGGAAATCGCAAAACGCGTCCCAGTCACCTCTTTAGTAGTAGTAGGAGATCCTGTAGGTAGGAGGCTCCTGGGGAAAGTGGGAGTGATGAGATATATTTAGAGAAACATGATCGGATGAGAAACGTGATCGGAGTTACCGAGAGAGCAAAGCTGCGAGACTTGGCAGGAGTCAGGTACAAAAGTGAAGCAGATCTAATAGAGGAGCGTGTCCTGAAGGGATACTGGGAAAGCGTGTGGGGAAATCTACCACTTGCGTAAGGGATTGAGAAATAGCAAACTTCATGGCGTGAATGCCAGCTGAACGACCATCATACCAAGTGGCTAAAATACAGAGTCTTTTAGCCACTTGGTATGATGGGCGTTACGATCTCCGAACACAAATATGTTAGCGAATGGGTGGGAGGAAGTAGCCTTATCTATATTGTCAGAGACGCTGTCTAGCAGGAAGCAGACGGGAGAGGAGTGGGGAACGGTACAGAAAGAAAATATAGCTAACCGATTTGAGAAGTGAGAGACGGTGACACATATATGGGTGGTCAGAGGATTCGAAAGTTGTCACCCTCGCTAGAGGGGTGTTCACTAACAGCTCATGCATATGGACAGTGGAGTCCTTCCTCAAGAGGGGAAGATAGCCAGGGATCGAGAAGTCAGAGTAGGAAATTGAGGGGTTGAGATTAGTCTCACAGAGCACTAGGATGTCAAGAGGACTTTTCGTGGAGGACAGATTCAACACTACAGGGAACTGGCGCGGGCTGCAGCAAATGTGGCTACGGGGTTGCCCACCGAAAACGCTTGCAGGGACCTATTCATGCACGACATGGCACTGCAAGATTCCCGATATTATGCAACTGTTGATCAGAACTTGATGCTAAGTAATTGTTACGGCTCCTAACTACCAGTCGGAAGCAGCAACCAGGAAACTGCCAGCCTTGTACCCTCACAATGATGAGACGTTTCCACCAACCACACACAAAAAATCACGGCAGCACCAATACTGAGGTCTGAGGAGAGAAAAGATAATGCCGGAAACCACTTCCTAAACAGGGAACAAGGGATAAGCCTCTACACCTGCTCAATGTAGGTGGGAGTCAGTCAGTTAAGTGCTATACGTGATACACGCTTGGGCGATCATGTCTCAAAAGAGACATGACTGACTGGACAGAAGATTATCCTGCAGTAAGTTGCCATTGCTTTCTGCGGTAGACTGGTTGCCGACCATGGCTATAGAACCCAATCTGTCCTGCTATTTAACCCATAACTGGAAGGAAGAGACGGATTAATACCTTTCCGAAGGGTATTTGCGCGTAAGTGAATACAATGGATTCAACTCGAATTCGAACTCGGCTCCGCGGCTTCTTCTTCCTGTGTTAAATAAAATAAATATTAAAGTAGACCAACTGAATTTATAAGAAAATATTAGGTGTATACAATAGTCACCGGAACTCTCATTTTATGAGAAACAAAACAATACAAGCCCCCACCTATACACACACAAAGAACACAATATACAACGTTGGTAACTTTTGCCGATATCAAATACTTCCTTACAGATTTGATCACCTTGACGTCTGCTTAATCAGCGTGTCAAAAAAGCAGAACATTGCTGATCTATACATAAGGATTGACACAAATACGAATTAAAAAAAAAAATCAGATCCTCAAAATTACCACTGAAATTGGCCGCTAAGAATTTTACTGCTTTATATAAGCGACATCAGTTTCAATAACAAGACTTTAGGCGGTTCTCTCTCTTTCTAGACGCGTTTTGATTTTTTTTTTCCAGTTCAGTCATGTTTTAAACAAGACAGATCTTTGTCGTTGACTAAAGCCACGGGTATCACCTACTTTAAACTAAATAACTTAACACTGATTCTAACTTCGAGTTTCAAATTCGCATTTACCACTTCAAAATTTTTACTTTTACGTATTTATCTATTTTTTAAATCATTTCACCCTCAAGCAAGGCAAAAGAGCCACTAAGATTCAAACGGGTGTTACCGAGTGTTTAGAGTATGTGCGAAGAAAGAAAAATACTTTTAATGAGAGAGAATAATAAAAGAACAAGAATTAAAAAGAAAGAAGATAACGGCTGACTGGGAAGCTAAAAGAGAGTCTCACGAGCGAGAATTTCGATAGAAGAATATCTTCGCATAGAACTTACGGTTACATCTGGCCATTTCAAAATGATGACACCTTGCCACAAATCTACTCAGTCAGTTAAGTGCCATACGTGATAAACGCTTTGAGCGATCATGTCTCGAAAAAGACATGACTAACCGGGCAGGTGATTATTACGCAGTAGGTTGCCATTACTTTCTGGGGTAGACCGGTTGCCAGCCAAGGTTATAGAACCCAATCTGTCCTATTATTTAACCCATGACTGAAGGGAAGAGACAAATTAATACCTCTCCCAAGGATATTTGTGCGTAAGTGAATGCAAGGAATTCAACTGGAATTCGAAATCGGCTTTCCGATTTGTCGTTCCGAGACAAATCTAGTACTGCATTTAATTTAATAAAGTCTAGGTACCATAGAGGAAAGCAATATTTATTTTGAAATTACAAAAATGTGGCACAAGGCCATAAGTGGGGATAGAGGAAGATTGGTCCTCTGTCTGTCTTATCTTAAACTCAGCTACATAATTACTAATACAAACATACCATAGTATTCCTTACACCAAAACAACACATTCTTACTTACCATTCTTACTACAGCCACCATAATACCTCATGGTCTCTATATAGTCCTAACTAGTTTCCATACATGTTGTGTTTATTTTGGCGATCGTTGTTTGAGGTTGTAAAGTTATCGGGCATTAACGGATAAAAACCATAAGTGTTGAATTGAAAGAAAAAGACAAGAAAGAAGTAGAATTTGCCATGTCGGGGGCGGGGGTTATAAAATTAACAACTTTTAAAAATGAAACCCCAAAAGAGGAAAATTCGCCAGAACAATTACCACGAAAGTATCTATGTAAAAGACACAGGGAAGCTACATTACAGCAGATGGAAAGTGACTGAAGGCCAGATGCCAGATTAGGATTTTTAGCATTGCACATTCTTCTTTGGATTTTATCAAGAATCTCTAAATGTATCGCAGGAGCACCGACCCATTTGTGGAAGCAATATTTAATGCCTGAAGAAATGGTAGACTTACACACCCTTGTGCAAATTAATTGAAACAACTGCTTTAGTTTCTTTTTTTTTCACCATACGGTCAGTTTTAGACCCACTGGAGTTGCAGGGCGTAATAGATTTCTATTTTTTCCCCCTCAGATTAGTTTGTAGTGGACTGGACAAATCTGGTACCAATATGTAGTGGACTGACCGTCGGGGTAGTAATTTTAACAGTGAAAAGTAGGTTGGTTGTTCAAACCACTACATTTATAAATAAAATAACTCAAAGCACAATGTAACGAATATAACAACATTGTATTAAGTAAGGTTACAGGACTGATCAATTCATGAATGCAAGATGTTGTGAAGAAAGTTTTCTTAGATATTAAAGAAATTGTCTCTATATTCATGCTATAAGATTTTTTGAAAAGGAAATAATATGTTTGTACTGAATAGTAGTGAATATAATTATACATGTATTGAAATCTACTTATAAGATAGAGAGAAACATTTTTGTAGCTAATTGCTGAATGCAGTTAGCGCAGTATGTGAGTCGGAAGGAACGAACGGCGTTCGGACTATATGCTCCGAAAAGCAGCCTCCAATTAATTTGCACAAGGGTGTGTAAGTCTACCATTTCTTCAGGCATTAAATATTGCTTCCACGCGTGGAAATCAGTTTATATATTTTAATAAAACGCGAGAAAAAAGAAAGTTTCACGTGCGGTCCTCACGTAAGAGTGTGTGGGTATATGTGTATGAACGTGTGTGCATGGCGATATGTATGTAGGTATGTACGTGCATGTAGAAGTGATTCTACAAGTTTATTTGCAGTGGTGTACATAAATATGAATCTATTTTCTATATGAAATCTTTTTGACCTTGAAAAATATTACTTCATCCGTGATTTCATCACATTTTTACGTCGCCCAGACACTATTGGCTCCACTGTCGATTAGTTGTCCTACGGCCATTGTCTGCGATGAACAGGCCATTTCGAAGGAAAAAAGAAAAAGTGGGGGCAGTTTGATCAGTTTGTGTGAATGAATGAACGGAGGAAAGTGACTGAAGGCGAGATGCCAGGTTAGTACCAGTAGCACTAAAATTCTTAGAGGCCAATTTCAGTGGTAATTTTGAGGGATCTGATTTTTTAAAACTTGGTATTCGTATTTGTGTCAATCCTTATGTATAGATCAGCAATGTTCTGATTTTTTGACGCCCTAATGAAGCAGATGTCAAGGTGATCAAATCTGTAAGGAAGTCCAAGGAAACCTACGAAAATTGTAACGCTGCAAGAAACACACTAACTAGCAAGCTTTACAGAGAGATCGAGGATATTGTTAGTGTGAGGCTTTCAACTGTCAGTCGTGTCAAACAAACTGGATCCACCAGTCAAAACATAAAGGAAAATACGGTTGGAAGAGAAAAATAACATCAAGAGACGACGTATACGTGACCAGGGAAAGTGTGAAAGATCCTAGGAAGACATTATTCGTTTTGTTTCAATTAATTTGCACAAGGTAAGATAGATTCTGTCGAAAAAACTGCTTAGCGCAACACAGTGAAACAACTTTCTTAGCAGCAATCATAGTAATTGATTTAATATAATCTTTCTACTTCATGTCAACAGAAAATGTTTTATACGTTTTGTTCTAATTTGTGCTTTGTTCTAAATTTTAACTTTGCGTATGTGTTATTTTTAGGCACTTTGTTCTCTTTTATTTTCATTTCAATATTTTAAAATGATATTTTTGCGCAACTTTACCTCTCTGAATGTACCTTCATCTGCTCAGTCGACATCTACGACGATTTTGATAGTTTTACTTTATATTGACATGCGCAGTGGATTCACAGAATCAAAAATATCGTCTGATATATTTTAAAATGACAAATGAAAATCTGTGTTCTTATCTTGATTCACTTCGGTTTTTGTTTTCTTTCTTTCTTTCTTTCTTTCTTTCTTTCGCCTGATTCTCCAGCTTTCTTAAGCTCTCCCTCTCTCTTTCTTTCTATTTGTTTGACTAACTGATTCTCTCACTCGCTCTAAATCTCTTGTTTCTTCAGCCGCTTTTACCCAATAGCCAATGAAATATTTTTTCTTCAAGACATTCACTACCAGGACCTTTTGAACACCTGTTACTCAAAAATCAAAAAAAAAAAAAAAAAAAAAAAAGAAAAAAAAAAGTCAATATTTGAAATGGCGAATATTAAAATTGTACCAGAAGCCAATCGTCAGCAGAACAAGCTTAGTTCGCACTGCGAACTGTCTTGATAACACTAGCCGTGTGCCTTCACGGTATTGGGGGATTCAGTGCCAACCAAACACCCGTTCAGTTTTACCTCACCCACTTAAGTGTGTCCCCCTGCTGTGTAATTTGGACGTACCTTATGTTTAAGGAATTGAATATGGGGAGAGCCATGTGGACGAGTCTCGTTATGACTTTACTTTTTCAAGTGATCGTCGTGAACAGTACCATCTCTGCCGTGGCAAATAACACCGACCCATTCGCATTGTTCAACCAAGGTAAGTCCTAAACCCAATGATTGCCATTCACCCCCCCCCCTCCAAAAAAAAACTCAAAAAACAAAAAACAAAACAAAGCAAAAAAACCTTTCGTTATGGGTATGCAAATATTGCATACTGACCCATCCTGACTTGTCATTGTGTTTATTCACGATGGCCTGCTGTACCCCAGAAGCATAACATTGATTGAATTAGTATTCTTTTAAATATTATCCACTGCTCAGTCGATAAATTTAGATCTGACTCGTTCAACCCAACCGAAAGTTTCATTAAAGAGTAAGCATTAAAACAAATAATAATAATAAACTAAATGCCTTGGCTCTTATGACGTCCACGAACATGGTTCTCCACAACTTCCTATCTCTAGTAGCTCTTTGTAAAGTTTGTGTTTTGCCATACCTCCCACTTTCACGTTCCTCCGTTCATTGACGCAAACTGCTCCTTTTATTCTTTTTGCTTTCGAAATGTCCTGTGTGTGTCAAATTCTCTAAGCTCTTCTACCTGATTATGTGTCTAAGAAATTGAAAGTCTCTCTTTCTGATTCTAAGGGTCTTTTTTGTTTTTATTTTTTCCTTAAGACTTCTCCGTTGCTCACGCGCTCTGTCTATATTAATAATTGTGAAAAATCAGATTGAAAACACTTGTTTACCGAGATGATGTTGCAGCCCCGGCCAACAAAAACATAACTTTGCAAATGTTTGAGAAACTAAGTAAATAGAAGACCATCGAGATACATATTAGTAAAATGAGTCATCTGAAGACCATTTTTGTTATTTTAGGGCTTTGAAAATGATATAAATGAAACAAACAAATATGTGGGAACAAATTCATGGTAGCCTTAAAATATATGGTTATTTTCTAAGCGCAGCTTAGATGTGGCACAATCCCGAAAATATAGGACACCCGGTGAGGATCGAACTCACTACTCACTTGTAATGATTCTAGCGAGACAAGCCTGCTAACCATTACACCACCTTGAGGTGCCCTAGTCTTAAAATATATGAATTGCAAAAAAATCATATCCGTTTGTACTTCTCAAATCTTGCCTAGATTTATTTCAATGCATTAACCACATATACATATCTTTGTTCTCTCTGATTATATGAGAAAAAAAAATCTTGTTTCATTAAAGCTTCTGGTCGTGACTCGAGACAACTCGTACAGCAAAGCTAAAACGCACTAACAACAACAACAACAATTCGTGCAACAACAACAGCAACAACAATAATTGTAATTCTGGGAGAATGACTTGGTTTACAAAGATCTTACAAATTCAAGTTTTATTTTGTTCTAACGGGTGTAAACATGAACGCAAATACAGTGTAACCCGGATATAAGAGAGTTGTCGGGACTGGATAAAACTTCTCTTATATCCGGGTTTCTCTTTCCCGTCTGTGGAACTCGCTCCCATATTCTTGCTTTCCTGACGGCTATAACCTCCAGGAATTTAAATGCAATGTCAATACTCATCTATTAACCACTTGACTCTAGTTCTTTCCCCACCCCGTATATCCTTTTCTCTCCACCTTTGAAACTGTCACCACACCTGCATTCTCATCCTTCTCTTGCTCCTTTCTAATTGGTTCGTCTTCCTCTTCACTCTCTTCTAATTAATCTTCTTACACTTATGTAGAACCCTGCACATCAGTGGCATTACCGCCTTGCTCGGGATGATACGATAAAAAAAAATATCCGGGTTTGGTCTATTTTATATACATTACCACAGGCTTTAATTTGGAACCAGAGAAATTCGCTCTTATATCTGGGTTTCTATTATACCAGGGTCTCTTATATCAGGGTTATAATATTGTAACTATTGTTGTGGGTACTTTTGGATCTGATCATATCCAAAAAGGTTTGGGATGTAGTTGTAATTGTTTTGATATTGTTAAGATTAGAAAAAAATGTTTTGGATTCTAGATGTTATCCAATCTTAACAACATAAAAATAATTACAATCACACTCAAAAATTGTTATGGTGGCTTGCTAAGCGTAGCTTATATGCGACACAAAGCCGAACGTAATGAGCATCAAGTGAAAAGGGAACTCACTATTCAGTCGTAACTGATCCAGCGACACAAGCTTGTTAACCATTACACCACGTCGAGGTGCCAAAAGGATTTTGTAACGGTAGCGTGGATGTGACACAAGGCCGAAAATGAGGAGTTTCCAGTGGGGATCGAACATATTATTTAGTCGTAATTGATTCAGCGAGACAAGCGTGTTAACCATTACACCATGTGGAAGTACCCACATCTAAAACTATTATTGATATGATCAGAACCCAAAATATCCATAACAGTAATGATTCTGAAGCAGATTTGGTGTCAGTCGGAGTCGCTACCTCTCTAACCCATAGGCGTATGGAATCAGAGAAGGGAAATTTTAACGTTTTGTTTATAAGCAGTGTATACACACGCCAGTCAACGAAAGAACTTATTCATTTCTGAAGAGTAATGCTTATATCGAAGAAGTGGAAACTGTTTTAAAATTTCCTTATCTAGAGAGCTCAATCGTAATGAGAGCATAATATATATATATATATATATATATATATATATATAGTAAATAACTAACCTAAAGAGCCAACGAACCTACCAAGGTTTCACCTAACCGGATCTTGAGTCAACCTTCCCTGAAGATCCGATTAGGTGAAACCTTAGTAGATTCGTTGGCTCTTTAGGTTAACTATTTACTTTGTTTGCTCTACTTGTGTATTGAGCGCTTTTTGTTTTAGGTTACTCGTCTCGGGTTTTTTTTTTTCTTTGGGCTACGTATTTTGACTGATGTTCAAGTGCTTAGCTCGTTCTTTTTTTCTTAGCATTTTTTCCTTCCGCGTATGTACTCGGAGGATCTTTCGAAACGAGTATAGCGATAACTATATATTTATATATATATATATATATATATATATATATATATATATATATATATATATATGCAGGTAACATTTAAAATGTCAGATAAGGTACTATGGTTAAGTTTTTATGTATTTTCTTATGTGATCGTATGATTTTATTTTTTTTTGTAGATATAAATTATATAAAAATTGTCCAAATGTTTTGTTTATCCGAGCGATAAGATTTACTGCCCATATATATATATATATATATATATATATATATATATATATATATATTTTTTTTTTTTAAACGAGTTATTTCGCTTAAAAATATTCAAAAGTTCTACAATATAATTGTATAGAACACATTTTAATACAAATGTGTACTGGTCTAACCCTATTAAGACCAAAAACTAAGTATTAATCAATCAATATATATATATATATATATATATATATATATATATATATATATATATATAATTTTTTAATTACTTAGTTTTTGGTCATCATTAAATAATTAAATGAGACCAGTACAGAGATGTATTAAATCGTTAAAAATCAGTTACTGCAAATCGCCTGAAGACACCACATGGTAGAAACCTAGGTCTCGTAATAACTCGTTTACAAATGAATATATATATATATATATATATATATATATATATATATAATTATTTTTATAATATAGAGGTTAAGTAGTTTAAAATTGAAATTGAAATTGCTAAATCATTTTAATTTATAAACTTTAAGGACCATTTTATTCTAGTTTTGTTTTAAGTTATTCTAATAGATTATATGTCAAGTTTAGATATTATTTTCAAAAATTATTATTTTTCGTTTTGTTGATTAAACTTACCAGTCTTATATTTTATCGTGTATAATATACAGGAAAAATTGTATTTAAAAAAGTGTAGTGTCACGAACAAAACACTCTTCATCAGAAAAGAATAAATAGGAAACATTAACATTATTAATGGAAACAATGGGAACCTCCTTTTACACCGACTGTCGTACTATTTCTCAGGCATGAACTCAGGGTGCGAAAAAAAGTGGAAAACTTGCTGTTAGTCTTGTTCGTTTAAATCAAGAGTGGGAAAATTTTTTTTCCACCAAAAACTGTGTGGGGTGGGGGTCACCATTTTGGGTCCTGTGAAAAATGGGCCGTATCACAAATCAATCTTCATTGATTGGTTGATTTGTGTTTTAAAACCTTTTTGAGGTTATCTAAAGTCGAAACTTTTTTACATTGCAAAAATTTGGGGGGAGATTTTCTGATATAGGTCATACTATTTAGCCTATAGGTGGGAGGACGAAAAATGGCGGATTCCCAACGGTGTTTATACGTATTTGAATATAACGACCCCGACTCGAATTGGAACTTGACTCTGATTTATTGTTCGAGCCTTTATTTGTTGCACCAGGTTTACATCCCCAGCAGTCACTCATCTAGGTATTAACCAGATTAAAGGTTGCTTAACTTTGGCGATTAGATGAGAATCGGTGTTTCAACGTATGTGGCTGTAAGTCTCAAGTTTCGTACTAACGATACACACACACACACACACACACACACACACACACACACACACACATATATATATATATATATATATATATATATATATATATATATGCAACAAACATATATGCGCTTGTTTTTGTTTTTGTTTATTAGGCCCATGTTGAGAAGAGACTGCACAAATGTATAAGAAATTAGCTTCATATCCGATACATTTAATAGTAATGTGATTGTTCTTTCAAAGTTAACTTAGCTAAGGGATGTATGCCCATCGGCCTCTTTTATTTCTAACCAATACTTTCTTTAGTTTAATTCCTCTTCTCCTTTAGGTGTCAATAGATGTCAGTTCTTTGGTGGATGCGAGATGTTTCTCTTATTTCGAGTTTGCATTTCGTATTTGTTGATGTTTTTGAATGAGTGTGTATTTGAGTGAGTGGTTAGACGAATGACTGTTTTAAATTAATCAAATTAATTTCGCATTAATTTCGTCCAGTTAACAGATGTTTCCGTCACAAATTAAGGACTGTTTTTTTTTTTTGTTTGTTTTTGTTTAATGTCTTGTAAATAAAAATACATTCTAAATACACATTGGAGTTAATATTTTTTAAAATTGTTATTTTTTTGAATCCCCAACAGACAAAAGTTGTACATATTGGGACTAGTTAAGACTTTATAGAAGTATTATTGTAGATATAGTAACAATGGGAAGTAAGAATGTGTTGTATTGGCGTGAGGAATGCTGTGGTATTTTTGGGTCAATTATTGTGGCTACTAGGTTTAATTATAAGACAGAAGCTCAGCCCTCCCCATCTCCTTTTGGCCTTTTTTGTATCTCTATAAAATAAATATTACTATTAACGAGACTTGTACATCTGAGAAAATATATTTTAATAAGAAATTATCGATAAATCTTGTAAGAGGTTTATAAAAAAGCACATAAACAACCCCTCGCCCCAGACACACGGACACCTAGAGCTCTACGCCTCGTTTACACTGTGCCAATGATTTAGCACTGGCATCGACAATGTGTAGAACGTAACAATCCAAAAACCTCTGTAGTAGTAATACGATATTATCGATATTATGTACTACTACAGATATGTTGATTTTGTTAACTGATTATTGAAGTTCGCTATTGCTTATATACTTAATAGTCAGTTAAGTGCAATACGTGATACACGCTTGGGCGATCATGTCTCGAAAGAGACATGACTGACTGGGCAGAAGATTATCCCGCAGTAGGTTGCCATTGCTTTCTGCGGTAGACTGGTTGCCGACCAAGGCTATAGAACCCAATCTGTCCTGCTATTTAACCCATAACTGGAGGGAAGAGACGGATTAATACCTTTCCCAAGGGTATTTGTGCGTAAGTGAATGCAATGGATTCAGCTGGAATTCGAACTCGGCTCCCCGGTTTCTCGTTCCGAGCCGATATCCACTGTACCACAACGCACATCCTTATATACTTAATAAGGTATTATTAATACTGCCATAAGGTTGTCTCTGTGACTTTTCTATAAATACTTTAATTGTAATTGTTCGGATGAGTTCTTCGCTATGGTACCAAGAGTTTTTGACTTTAAGCGTAGTACTAGATTGGCGGTCAGGTCTCATCAATGTACAGTTGAGCTGGCTAGATGTTGCCGTAAATCCTATACTAACAGTTTCTTTTTTTGCACTTCCCGCTTGTGGAATACCTGTCCAGTTCCATTCGTTATCTACTGTCCTCTTCATTACTCATTTATTTTTCTCCACGTTCATTATTAATGTTTCTGTTTCTAATTCTTCAACAACCTGTAACCCTTGTGTCTTAGTGGCTATACTACCTTTCATGGGGTGATACCAATTAATTATATATATATATATATATATATATATATATATATATATATATATATATAAATTAGAGTTGATAGACTAAACAATCGCCCGGGTCACACTCCACCCACGTCTATTGAACAGGTGTAGAGGCTCATCCCTTGTTTCCTGTTTAGGATGTGATTCCCGGTTTTCTCTTTTCCAATCTTCTTACTCTTACGTAGCCCCCTGCGCATCAGTGGCGTTACCGCCTTGCTTGGGGTGACATGATATATATATATATATATATATATATATATATATATATATATATATCCAGATGAAGAGAACCAACAGTTTTACAATTCTGAGTTCTCCGGCCTTTACTTTTTCTTTTTTTTTTTTATAAAAGTGCTCAATACAACAAATATTGTAGAGCATAATATAATTAAATTTGTTTTATTATTCAAAATTAATATAGTTTACATTGCGACACGGATTTTTCTATGTTTCGATATTTTTACCTCGTCATTAGCCAATGTTAGATCATTTTCATAACATTGAGCTAACATTGCCTGATGACGAGGGTAAAATCTAGAAACAGAAATTTCCGTGTCGCAATGTAAACTTTATTAATTTTAAATAAATAACAAATGTAATTATATATATAGCATTTACTTTTTAAAAGTGCTCGATACAAAATAGAGCAATATATTCTTATTAATGTAATATTGTTGTAATAAGTAATTATAATAAAAACATTTTACATCGCTACAGAAAATCTATCGTGTTTCAGTACTATTAATTGTATTTCGTTAGGCGATGGTCGGTCACTGATGTTGGTAATGTTTTTATTGAAATTTAAAAACAATGATTTGCCGCTTTTCAGGCAGTTAAAGAGTGCATTGTGGTGCAGTTGATATCGACTCGGAACGACAATGTATTGAGCCGAGTTCGAATTTTAGTTGACTTTCTTGCATTTACTTGCATTCGGAAATGAATTGTAGACAGATATGGACATCGGTTACAATGTTGCAGCTTAAAACATTTTCTTTATTTCTCATCTTATTTTCTGACCTTTTCTTCCCTCTTTCATTTTAATATTATTTTCCTCGTACGGATGAAAAAAATTAAAAAAAATGAAGGCAAGTGCTCTTCTTAAAATAATTTAAAAAAAATAAAACGTTTATTACCATCATTGTTAACTACTTTGTTCTTTCAATGTCCAAAGAAAATGTATAATTTTGGAGTAGTTTGTTGTTTTTCACATGTTTTAACGTAATAATTAAGAATAAATATCCATTGCTCTATTTTCATATTGAGCACGGTTTTAGATTAATGTTTTGAACGTTGCAATTATTTTCTTCCATGTTTTATTCATTTGTATATATATATATATATATATATATATATATATATATATATATATAACGGAAATTAACGAATTTTAACGAAACTTGGTTATAAACAACCGACAATTTGAAATGAATTGTTTGAACATTATTTTTCATCGATACTCGTATTTAAGTAAATACTCAGTTTTTTTTAATTAAACAGTATTATATATTTATATCTACTGCCCGAAATCAAATCTATGTAGATAGGGGTCGCAGGTTCGAATCCTGCCGAATGACACACATTTTCGTAATAAAAAATTATCGTAAATAATCAGGCCAGTAGATATAAATATATAATACTGTTTAATTAAAAAAACAGAATATCTACTTAAATACAAGTATCGATGAAAAATAATGTTCAAACAATTCATTTCATATATATATATATATATATATATATATATATATATATATATATATATAATTTGGAAATGAGTTATTTCCGCAAACTAGGTTTTAACCTTTCAGCATCAAAAGAAAAATTAACCATTATTTTGTTTCCAGAACAAAAAAAAAAAAAAATACTGAATGAAAGATACGAAATAAAGTCTTGATGTAATTTTGTTGTTTCCAGGACAAAAATAAATTACTGAATGAAATATTAGAAGTAATGTCCAAATGTAATTACACTTTTAGATATACATTAAGATCATATAAACCTGGATGAAAGTCTTTTAAGATCTTTAAGTAACTCCTCCTAATTTTGAAAATTTTCGGTTGTTGAAAAATTACAGTCGCGCGTTCGAAAAATCCCTGTTGTATGCTTGAAAATGTTGGCTAATCAATTATTAACAATCGTCTGAAGATATATATCTATATATGGTTTTCTTATAAAGTAATAAAAATATATTATCGTATTTAAGTGCACTGTTAACAACAAAACATTTAATACAATAGCTTCTAAAAAAGGAAACAAAATTGTTTATTATTTGTCTATATTTCTGAAATGAGGTAGTATTTACAGTATTTACATTATTCGGACTATTGTCCACTTCTTTGTTGCCATTTTTACGACGTTTCAGCCGTTGTACGCCCCGGCCTTCTTCAGGTGCTAGGAATTTCGAACTGAACCCTTAAGGACACATGGCCCAGTGGATATAGACATTGGTTAGTTCCTGACTTGACTCTTAGTGTTGTGAGTTTAATACCAGGCTACAACAGGGGTAAACAAATAACTGGCAGAGTTAAAGGGACATAACGCATGACTTCCAATCGAGGCTTCCTACAAGGAATAGAGTTCATATACCCCAGTAATCGTAATAAAAGGGTTCAGTTCGAAATTCCTAAAATCTGAAGAAGGCCGGAGCTTTCAACGGCCGAAACGTCGTACAAATGGCAACAAAGATGCGAACAATAGTCTGAATAATGTAAATATTGTAAAATTGTTTATTTACCTTAGTTCTCGTTTAGTTGATTCCTCGTTGTTTCTCTCGGCTTTGGAACAACAAAAGATAGGTAGTTGTGGAGAGCCATGATCGCCTAACTTCTAAGGAGATATTGTTCATAAAGGGTGCTGCAGAAACACCTCCCATATATACCTACCAAGAAACACCTCTCGCATCATAGAAAAATGTTAGCTCGATGAAGACATAATTGTCACTAATGAAATACCATTATGTGGTAAGTGTTTCTGTGAGGAATATATTGAAGGTATTTCTGCTGTACCCTGTACAAAAGAAAAACGTTAGTATAAGACGTTAAATAATTGTGTCAAACAGAAAATAAATAAATAAATAAATAAATAAATAAATAATAATAATAATAATAATCACCACGATAGATTGGGGCAATATTTACATTGGACAATGTGCAAACACTATGGAAAATCTGTAAACAAACACTGGTATGAACATCACCCAGCACCGGTTACAGAAATAGAAGATGTCACCATTCTATGGGATTAAACCATCTACACAGACAGAAAAATTGAAGCAAATAGGCCGGACATTATTGTTAAAATCCAGAAAGAAAAAACTTGTCTATTAATTGATATGACTTGTCCAGCGGATTGTAACATAGCAACCAAAGAATTTGAAAAACTGTCAAAATATAAAGACCTGGAAATTGAAATAGAAAAAATGTGAAAACTGAAAACAAGAGTTGTGCCAGTGATAGTAGGTGCACTTGGAATGATAAAAAATGGAACAAAACAACACATTGAAAGAATCTCTGGAAACCCCAGCTTAAGAGATATACAAAAAAATTTCTTATTAAGTACAGCCCAAATACTAAGGAGAACTTTGTCTTTGTAACGCTAGGGATGATGGGGAAGATAGAAAAAACATGAAATGGAGCCATGACAACACGCCACAACCTGCCTTAGGTTTTTCCGCAGACTTGGTTGGTAGTGCGACCATGGCAGAAATCGAAATGTGATGAAAAATGACATAATAATAATACCCTTATTAATGTCTACCCTTCTAATCTTAATGGATTAAAAGTGTTCACTGGTATATGTTTTCTGTCCGAATTTCTGGGATTTACACTATTTATATTTGGGCCATGTCATCATTTTTGTTCTTGTTATCTGGTCTTCCTCAAATGTATATCGGTCTAATCCCGTGTACATTTTACCGGCGTAGATTGAATGAAGGGTTTAGTTTAGAATTGTAGGCTACCCAGATCGATAGAGACCAGAGGAAGGCCGGAAAGCACAATCGCCGAAATCTTGTGATGAAAACAGCAAACATGAAGACAATGTTCCGAATAAAACTAATGGAATAATGTACATGTTTTGTCTTGGTGAATTAGATAACCTGTTTAGTACCACAGGTATCTGATCTTAACCATCTAACAATGGCCCTGAGGGGCTGAGGCATCGTGAGGCCCGAGGGGATCACGATGCCTCAGCATAATGGCTATGGTGAGGCATAATGGGTAATCAGCATAATGGATAATCAGCATAATCAGCATAATGTACCGATTGTTACTTCCGTTCATGAACGGAAGTAACAATCGGTGCAGCATAATGGCTGGGTGTCGAAAATGTCTTTTAGGCATGATAAATGAGCAGCCAAGGCGATCTGGGAATCACATCTCGATCATTGAGAACACCCTCGATCGGAGACAGAGCGAAACTGGTTTACCCGGCCTATAGATATTTCTAGCTGCAAGGTTATGTGTTGCTTTTACCAACTCTTCTCGCCTTATCGAGCACACCTGGTTGTGATGCATATGCTTGGTGTATTGGTATGCGCCTATGACGTCATGATATATATATATATATATATATATATATATATCTATATATATATATATAGTCATCCGCAGACAGATCTGTTTCGCCGTATCAAAGCTCATCAGTACGGTTAGACAGCCGATTGCTTTTTACCCAGGATTGAAACCCGACCGAATTGGCGTCAGTCGGCGATTCTACCTCTGAGCTACGGGCGCACGGTAGAAGGAGTTTTTAGCGTGTATATTATTATTATACACGCCCAATAGCTGAGAGTGTTCTAATTCATTGCTGAATGAACGATGCGTAGATGCCAGAGTAGCTACTGTTTTTCAAAGTCCACCATTCTTCCAGAGTGCTCAATCAGGATGTGAGAACGTATATATATATATGTAACTCAGCCCTACATTTTTGGTGTGCTGTTCTTTCACGTGATAACAATATTATTTGCACCGGCGCTAATATGAAAATATTAATATTGATGAAGGCAAACACACACACACACACACACACACACACACACACACACACACACACACACACACACACATTTATATATATATATATATATATAATCTATTCAGGCTGTGCACCAAGAGTTAGTGTCAGATGCGAGGAATAGCATAGTTATAAATGACCTTGATCCAGACTTAGTTGAGGCACCCCCGCCAAGTAATCATGTCCGTTCTCACATAAATACATAGCAATAAAATATTTCTTAGATCAGCATTTATTTGAATAATTTTTCTTTCATCTTTGGCTAAATTTTGAACGATAAATTTGCGTTGCGGTGCAGTGGATATCGACTTCGAACGACAAATCGGGGTGCCGAGTTCGAATTCTAATTGAATTCCTTGCATTCACTTACGCACAAATACCCTGGGAAAGGTATTAATCCGTCTCTTCTCTCCAGTTATGGGTTAAATAATAGGATAGATTGGGTTGTATAGCCTTGGCTGGCAACCAGTCTACCGCAGAAAGTAATGGCAACCTACTGCGTAATAATCTTCTGCCCAGTCAGTCATGTCTCTTTCGAAACATGATCGCCCAGAGCGTGTATCACATATGGTACTTAGCTGACTGACTCATTCTTAGTGCTTTTGTTGTTATTTACATCGGTGTTGTCAACAAATATTTTCCTGTATTGTGAAGTTGGACAGAGATGTGTTATTTTGAAGTTGTGAAATAGACCTTGTCTCCAACAAATGAAATGTAAGACATCTTGATAATGTCGTAGTCGTCAACATATGTACTTCCTTTTTTTTGTCAGAGATACAACCTACCAAAGAAAATTTAAACGGTCATACAATGTTGGATTACAAGTTTGTCTTTGTAATTTACCCCTGAAGATGATCTTAGAAAAGATCGATATTACTTAGGGTATATATATATACAAACAACCACGGCACTTTCCTTGATTTATTTCATCTAAACGTTTAAAAAACTGATTAAACAACTAGAAAGGAGGATCAGTATCAAAATAAATAGATACAACATACCCGATGATATATATATATATATATATATATATATATATATATATATATATATTATGAATTGTTTTAGAACATGTACATAATTTCTTCTATATATGTCCTCTTCTCAACAATCATATGGCTGTTTCAGTGTTTCGACTTCAAACACATCATCGGAAGAAGTAAAGGTTTGGAATCATTCTCTGTTTATATTTGGTTCGTTGTTGTTGTGGGGGCTGGTTGGGGTTATTGGTAATTAAGTGAATGTATTTCTCGTTTTAACCGTTATAGACTTTTGAAGAATCTGGTGTGTAAGTGTGAAATTTTTGATTAATTGTATTATCTGTTGGAATGTACGTTTTGTCGGTCGGTCGGGTATATCTTTTGGTTAGAGTTTCTAAGAGGGCAGCCGTGTTGAGTTGTCATTTTTATGGTTGGCTATCGTCTAATTGATCGATGTCTGCTGTTAGTGGACCTAATTCATGTATTCACTTTGATCCTGTGTTTAGGTTTTCACTTTGGGGTTTCTTAGATAGACGTGATAGGGGTGGGGTGTTTTTTCTTTCCAATTTTGATTTTTTTCGGTATGGAATATTTTTTTTATTTTATAGGGTTTGTTTTTTAAATATATTTTTTTTAATATTTTATACTCAAGTTTGGAGTATTTTTGTATTTAGGCGAAGTTATTTCAAGAAATCTAAATTTTTATATTTTAGGAAGTAAATGGAAATTGGCGTTTTATCAGTTTTTTGTATAAAGTTGTATGTTTAATCTTAATTTAAGTTTAGAAGGTCGGTTTTTTCTTTTAATTTTTTTATATATTCTTTTTCCTATAAATTATCGTTTGGAATCCTATTTATTTCTTTTGATTTTTTTATATATTTTATATATTTAGATATTTTTGCGGGCATTAGATGTTGCTTTAAGTATTTATTACATCGATTTTTTTCTATAGCATTTTTTATCTTTTATAATAAAAAATCTCTATTCAAATTTCCAGTATTTTTTAGTGTGATTGTAGGGTTAGATCTTACGTGTGCTTACAGTTTATTTTTGTGTATGATATAATTATTCTGAAGTAGTATATTTTTAATCTTGATTTTGAATATATGAATTTTGATTCTTTTTCAATTTTGGGAGCCATTTGTTTAATTTTTGATTTTTTTTAGTTCGGAATATTTTTGTATTTAAGTAAGGTTATTGTGTTAAGTAAGGTTATTGGTGTAGGCGTTAGTGATAGACTTTCCTTTGAGGATTTATTGGATCGATTTTTTATCTTTTATAATGAGAATATCTAATCAAACTCTTAGTATTTCTTAGCATGATTGTAGGGTTAAGTCCCTAATGTGCTTGCAGTTTACTGTGGTTTCGTGTCTCTGATTTAAGAGCTCGTTAAATTTTATATATTTAAGGATCTCTATTTTTTCTTGAAGGCAAAGAAAGCATGGTTCTTTTATAAATTTTGCCGTTCTTGCTTTTTTGAGAATTTTCCATTTGACTTTAGGTGTTTTATTTTCGTTTTTTAATTTCCAAAAGTGTTTGGAGAGAGATGTCATGTTTTGTTTTTCTTTGTTATTGAAGGATGAGAGGTGATTGTAAAAGCGCTTTTTAAATACGTTCATGGTATTCCCAATATATATTTTTCATCTTTAGGATTTTCTAAGGATGAGATCGAACACATATATATCAGAGATTTTGTCAGACATTTATTGGCCATGGGGCATTGGTTGGGGTTTCTACAGTTACAGAGGTTGTTATCATGGGACGGACTTGTATTAATGTTGGATTTATTTTTGCTGTGTATTTTTAATATTTTAGTGTTATACATTTTAATTATATTTTCTAGATTATTGGAACAGCTATAGCTTAATTTTATGGTATTTTTATTAAAGATTTTGCTCAGAGGGTTATTTTTGGGAAAGTGCTTCTCTACTAATTTAAGAAATTTATGTCCCAGCTTGAAATTAACTGATTGGTTGAATGGAGAGTTATACCATATTATTTTCCTGCTTCTATTTCTGCTTTTTGGACTTTTGAGTTTCTCCACAAAACTGATTTTTGATGATTTATACCCGCTTTTATTGAGGATTCTATTATAAATTACCTTGTGCTTATCAAATATCTCTTTATTGGATGAGTGTGTGTTAATGCGACGTTCAACTGATGATGGGATGTGCTTAATAATGGATGGTGGGTGATTAGAGTTGGGGTTTATATATATTGGGTTAGCGTTGTCTTTCATGTAAGGTTGGAAAGTGTTCGATACTAGGTCTAATGTAATGTCTAGGAAGTCTACTTGCTTGATATTGTGGTTAATTACTACGTTAAGGCAAAAGGATTTAAAAACTCTATGGATTAATTTTCTGGTTTTATCAACCTTACCTCCAGTAGATTTATCAATTATCATCAGTCCGTCGTCCCTATACAGTCCTATCCTACTCGTTTCTATTTCCTTATGTGCAGTTAAGTTGTACAGTAAGAATAATCCGGTTAAATCCGAAGCTTCTGCTGAATCCAGTGCACCCATGGATAAATCAAAGTTCTCTTTTGAGTTCTTAGTCCACTGTTCGTTGTTGTGGATTATAACTGATTTCCTGCAGTTCCGGATAATTTTGATCTCATCTTCTGTGATGTCCGAGTAGAACTCAGCGAACTCCAGGGCGAAGCTGAATAGGTTCTCCGAAATTGATGGGTAGAAGTCCACAATGTCAAATTGCAAGAAAGTGGCCTTATTCTTTCAACCAATTTTTTTCAAACCACTCGATTACGTCTACCGTACCTTTCCACTGCGTTAGTTTAATTTTGTTTTTTATTTGTTGGTTGACTCTTTCCAATATTGTTTTACTTATCCTACCTATTTCGGATTTTGTAGGGTCTATTATCCGTGTGGGTAATTTGCTGTAAAAATCAGGTTTGTGGTCCTTCAACAGTACATAGCTTCTTTCGTTGCTATTTTGGGGACTCGGTCACTTATTTTCAGTTTGTCCATAATAAGTTTATCTTCCTGGTTTATTTTGTCTATGTGGTTTTTGTGTTCTTTGTCTATTTTTCTGTATTTTTTGGTTAGTTTTTTAAAAAAATAAAATCCTTGTATTCATTTGGGTCCATCTTATAGAAGTTTGATGTTTTGTCTGATTTAACAAATATCTTATCAGATTTGTGTATGTTGTTGACTATTGTGTCTGTGTTTCTGGAATTTATTTTTGTGTTTGTGGAAAGTCGAAACACTGAAACAGCCATATGATTGTAGAGAAGAGGACATATATAGAAGAAATTATGTACATGTTCTAAAACATATATATAAGATATATATATATATATATATATATATATATATATATATATATATTAGTATATATTATTAGTTTTAACTAATAAAGTAAGGTTAATAACCACAATTGATATTGATCAATATTAATGATAAAGTAAGGTTAAAGACCATAATTAGGAAGATCAATAACCATAATTAGAGTAAGGCCAATAACCATAACCATAATTAAAGTAAGATTTATAACCATAAATAAAATTACAGTAAGGTTAATAACCATAACCATAACCATAATAAATCGAATCATTTGTAGACTAGATATGAGAATAGAAATTTATATGAGAATAGAAAATTAAAACTTACAAATTTAATAGTGAAAATGATTTCCAAAAAATGATCTAATTAAAAATCAAAGATTCAAAATTAAAAATTGAATAGAGAAAGCGATTCCCAAACAATGATATATAAAAAATAAAAAATGTAAGACAAATAACACATTCCTTAAACCCAATATTAAGATTAAACATGCAAACTTACACCGATTGTAAAGACTCTGCAAAAATAAAAATAAACAAAAAAAATATCCGCACCAACTACTAAATTCCAACGGTCACAGACTGACTCCATTATCTTGCTAACACCCACCAATACACACTAACACTCTCCACAAAAAAATTCAGCTGTCAACGAAATATCACAATATCAAAAAAACCCCAGTCAATACCCCTAACAAAACGACATAAATGAAAATGAAAAGGATTCCCAGTACCACATCGCCTGACGAAGCATTGGTACTCCGATGCAGAAAACGGACGCGCCTTCGTAGCGATTATATATATAGATGTTCTAAAATATAATTTATAATAAATATTCACAGCTCTATATAGAAAATTATATTTTGAGCACTGTTTTAAATTAATGTTTTGGACGTGGAAAGAAGTCTTCGTTCTGTATTCACTCGGATATATATATATATATATATATATATATATATATATATATATATATATATATATATATAATAAAGGAACTCGATACGTAAAGCCACAAATTTATTCGTCTGAAGAGAGTCAATCTTAGACTCGAAACACGCGTAGCGTCACAAATGGACACTTAAAGTATCATAACATGCATAATAATAACAACAACAATAAATATACAGTTTAAACAAAACGTTCACGGCCTCTCACACTTTTTATTTTATACCAATTTCTCTTGTTCGAACAACCCTATTTCTTTTTCTAATATATATATATATATATGTACTGTAATTTTGTGATTACAATCATTTATAAAAGCATTATATCATTACACAAACATTTGTATCTTTCATAACAGTTCTTTTTCAAGTGATATTTTAAAATAAATGCTGAGATGAATTTATGGTTATTTCTCGAGGTGGTGTAATGGTTACCAGCTTGCCTCGATAGAATCATTACAATTTAATAGTGAGTTCAATCCTCACTGGGTGTCCCATACATTTGGCCTTGTGCCACATCTAAGCTGCGCTTAGAAAATCAATATTTAGAAAATTAGAGATTGGTTGTTGGAGAATATGTTTGTAGGTGTGTCAATATTGTTCAATCAAAAATGAGAATTAGGTTGAACTATAAAGTTGAAAATTTGGTCGCGAAAGTATCCTGATCTCATGGCATGACACGTTTTTTTTATTTTTGTCTGGGTAAGATACATAGTGGAATTATACGTTATTTAAGTGCGTAGACAATGATTTTTAATAGCAGGTTGGATTTCAGGTTTTTTTAAAATTTGATTTTGTACTACCTCATGAGTTAAGGGGTCTGGACTATTTAGGTTAAAATTAGAGTTAAAAATTATGGTATACTAAGATATGTTGTAGTTATGAAAACTTAACAAGTATTGTGTGGTTCATTGATTTTATTAAAATAATTTTTAATTTTGAAGTCATATTGGAGCATAAGTTATAAATGGACAACAGCAATTAATTAAACTTTAAAGAAAAATATTTTTGATGTTTACATTAATCCGTTAATTCCTCTTTATGATTCAGTAGTAATTTAATTTTAGGTAACCTTAAAATCTACAGCTTTTCATTCTGGAACAGAGGGTAGATGTCATAGAACGACTTACAGATTCTTGTTTTTTTCCAGAATTTTCCATTTCAGTTTGGGAGTTTTGTTTGTATCTTTTAACTTCCAAAAATACACAGAAAGAAATGTTTGGTTTCGATACGCGCTATTTTTTAAGGAACTTAAATGCAAATATCAACGTTGCTTAAAATTGTTCTTAGTAGATTCAATGTAAACTTTCTAATAGTTGGGTTTTCATTTGATGTTATAATGCATTGGCACACAATAGAATTTGTTAGACACCTATTTTCCAGTGAGCAATTGTTAAGATTTCAACAATTACAAAAATTTGTATTATTGTTATTTTCATTATTTGAATAATTATTGTTACTTTGATTTACATGCCGATTTAAGATTTTATTATTATGATTTTTTAATAATTTTTTCTAGATTATTTGTACAACTATAACGTAATTTAAATGTATTTTTATTAAAAATTTTACTTAGCGTGTTATTATTAGGGAAATGTTTCTCAATTAAATTGAGGAACGTCAGCCCTAACTTACTGCTAACCATTTGGTTAGAAGAGTGTGTATACCAAATGATTTTTTTATTTCTATTTTGTTTATAGTCATATTTTTTATGTATTTAATATCATGTTTTTATAGCCACTATTCCTTAGTGTATTATTATAACAATCTCTATGTTTATAAAATACTTCTTCACTAGAAGCATGTAATAACAACAATCTCTCATCTCAAATATTTCGGCAAGTAATTTCTTATAATATGAATCTACTTCGCAATCTTCTCCCCATAAAATTATAATTGATATTATACTTGGAATTAAAAACAGTTAAGCAGATTAATCTTATTTAGACTTTTGGTACAAAGAGAAATGGGCAAACATCTATCTATCTCAACTTGTTCATATCTATCTATCTATCTATCTATCTATCTATCTATCTATCTATCTATCTATCTATCTATCTCAACTTGTTCATATCTATCTATCTATCTATCTATCTATCTATCTATCTATCTATCTATCTCAACTTGTTCATATCTATCTATCTATCTATCTATCTATCTATCTCAACTTGTTCATCTATCTATCTATCTATCTATCTATCTATCTATCTATCTATCTATCTATCTATCTCAGTCCGTTCATATCTATCTATCTATCTATCTATCTATCTATCTATCTATCTATCTATCTATCTATCTATCTATCTATCTATCTATGATGCACATATAAACAATTCAGCAGGTAAGCCATATTTGAACAACAACAAAAAAAAAATGGGAAAAATAGATCTTCGTTCCCGCAATGAGACGGAGTTTCAAAGGACGGTTTTTCCTATGAAAATTACCTTTTAAGTACCTTTACTCTTCGGCAATGTTTATTGTTTTAAAAGTCGATGATTAAAATTGAGATAAAACCTAAACATATAAAAATGAATTTATATATTTTCTTTGTTTTTACGATTGGCAACAAAAATAAAAAACACTATTTATTTATTAGACTATCATTGACGCTACTATTGTATTATTTATTGAAATGATTGGTTAAATGCTAATTGATTCAAACTTTAGAATATGATAAATAATAAGCTTTTACTCATAGTTCATTCACATATTCGAATAGTTTAGTAAACGATTATCAATTCTAGAATAAAAAATTGTTATCACATTTATATCTTTATAAACTGATAAATAATAAATATAGCTTTGTAGTGTTGTAAATACAAAATTATTCTTGTAAATAAGCAATATAATAAATAGTGTTTAATATT
The DNA here is from genome assembly GCA_037127315.1 of Ascarosepion bandense. Lineage (NCBI taxonomy): Eukaryota > Metazoa > Mollusca > Cephalopoda > Sepiida > Sepiidae > Ascarosepion > Ascarosepion bandense. Next base: position 5,040,141 of record JBBBDQ010000118.1, read on the forward strand.
TTTGTTGTAAATTCTCAAGAACAACAACAAAAAAATGTATAAATTCATTTTCATCATATGCTTAGGTTTTATTCCAATTTGATCACTCATGTCCATATTTGCCGAAAAATGTCTTCGGCATGTCTAATAACGCTTGACCGTCTTCTAAAAAAAATAATATACTTAAAAGATATAAATTTTATTCGAAATAAAACATAGTCACTTGCTTCCCAGGCGACGCATGGCACGCTCTATCTATCTATCTATCTATCTATCTATCTATCTATCTATCTATCTATCTATCTATCTATCTATCTATCTGCTGGGGGCTTAATGTAACGTCTTGTTTACCAAGTATAGGATACAAATTCTATATTATCCATCATCTAACTGAAACATACAAAATAAAATTGCACACCAGCAAAAGTGGATTCAAAAGACTAAAACATTTTGGAAAAACCCAGACCAAGAAGACTTCACAAGTTAGTGTGAAAAGCAAAATTCTGGATCCTGATTGGATTAGAAATAGAAAATTTCATATATGACGTTTTTTACACCTAGAAGCGAAAATGTTCACTGGAGCCGGTCACATGATAAATCCACTACGTAAACGACATTTTTGACCGGTCAAAGACAGCCAGAATGGGAGCGGTATCTGATAGCATCTCACAATGTAAGCAAAAAACTATTTTTACCAAGTATTACCGATGTCTCTAAACAAGCTTGTCATGCAAGTCAGTTCGTTTGTACAGTGTGTTCGATCCCCATGAGGACATCCTTTATTCTGGAATTGTGCCAGGCTAAACAAAATTCACTAAGACTGTAACGGCGCCTCGTCGCCAGCGATTAGCTATCAAATCTCTTCAGTTTGTGCAAGACTAAAGTTCGTATCACATGCTAGGTATAGTAATGTTTTGAATGGCCTTGATTTAGACTCAGTTAAGGCTTTCGAAATCACCGTGTTTATCCTCACATAGATATATAACAATTAAACATTTCTTAAATCAGCGTTTATTTGAATAATTTTTCTTTCATCTTTTTTATGTTACTTTTTCTAATGTTATTTATTTATTTCCGTTATTGTTGCTTTTTCTGGTATTATTTATTTTCTAATATTATTTAAATTCCCAAAGTAGTGATGAATTTTTATTTATTAATCCGACAGATTTTTTACTTAAACGTTATTTTTAATGGATTTTATTTGATTAGATGTTCCGTTTACTTATTAAATGGAAAACTGTAGAAATTTTTCTGTCGATTATTTATTAAACAATATGTATTAACAGTAGTAGCAAATAATTGCATTGTTTACATTAGAATGCAAAACTGAGCAGATATATTTATATGTCTAAGAAAGATTTACATTTATAAGATAAATTCAACATTATCTGATTATCGGCGCTCTTCGTGGGCGAGATGGTCTGAACATGTCGGATCTAATGACGGTTTCCATTGCTCTGGTTCGAATCCTGCTGCAAAGTGCGTTTATCCTTTATAAGATTACTCGAATATACAAACCGGTAGAAGAAAATAAATTAATATACTGCTTAATAAATAAACCTGCTCTAATATGGGTATCTACTAAAAAGAACGTTAAAGTAATAAACTACATGCCTATACGCACAGATTCACCCCTCATATATATATATATATATATATATATATATATATACACGTAAAAGTAATACAGACACGATATTTTTTTAATCATATCACCCCTAGCAAGGCGGTAACGCCACTGATGTGCAGGGGGCTACATAGGAGTGAAAAGATTGGAAAAGAGAAAGCCGGAAACCGCATCCTAAACAGGAAACAAGGAATGAGCCTCTTCACCTGTTCAATAGATGTGGGTGGAGTGTGAACCTCCATGATTAAGTGAAAGTATAGGCCTATTTCAGGCGAACCATCTTCAGCTTCCGTCTTTATTTTACAGAACATTTTAAAGACGGAAGCTGAAGATGGTTCGCCTGTAATAGGCCCATACTTCCACTTAACCATGGAATAACGTGTATGTCTTATTTTTACGTAGATTTACTCTATATGTACTTATATACATATATATTTTGAGCTCTCCTAGTAACTTGTCCTACCACTCTATATACAAGATACTCCTTTGGATTCTTCTATATCTACACTGCATATATATATATATATATATATATATATATATGTGTGTGTGTGTGTGTGTGTGTGTGTGTGTGGTAATATTTCTATTATAAGTTTATAATAAAAACATAATTTATTGCAATACAAGAACCGTTGTGTTTCGGTCCTATCTTATCAACTCGTCAGACAGTGAAATATTTTTTTTGGTTAGGAATTATTATATATAGAAGCTTAAAAACAACACAATTTTTATCATATCCAGGCAATTAAAATGGGATTTTCTGAGAGTTTCACTGCTGGAACGAGGTGCTAATAAGATAGTACCGAAACACAAGTGTTGCAGTAAACTATGTTTTTATTATAAACTTATAATAAAAATATTGCAATATATAATGCTCTACTAAGTATTGAGCACTCTTAGTAAAGTAAATTGGTACATACAGTGGACTTCCACCCCATTAGTTTCTTACTTACGCGCAGATACCCTCTGGAAAGGTATGAATACGTCTCTTCCTTCCAGTTATGGGCTAAATAACTGGACAGATACTGTAAACGAACTGGTTTGTTGTTCACTGAAACAACACTATATTTTATGTTGTTTTTATATTTCACTTTGAATGTTGCGAACACCGAATTTGTAGGCGTCGGCTTTCCTTTTCGTTTTTTAACGAATTTCTTGTGGATTAGACTTTCAGGATTTTTTAAAAAGTTTGCATTACAGAAATGTTTTTTTATGTCCAATCTGGCGTCAAACATTACACTTATGTTTCTTTAACGGACAAAAACGTTCATAATGTCAGTCACCACAAAAACCAACAAGTTGATGGAGGCTTCTTTTCTTTTGTTGTTTAGACGTTTCCTGTTAACGACGGGGTGTTTTTTGTTTTTTTTTGCACTAACATGGTGTCTCTTTTAATGCTTAAAAGATTGTTGTATTCGGTTTTTAGAGTTTGAATTGTGATATTTTTATCGTGTTCCGATTTTGAAAGTAGTCTGGTCCGAATTAATTTCTGTGATAGATTGGTTGTCAACCAAGGCTATAGAACCCAATCTGTCCTGCTATTTAACCTGTAGCTGAGAGGAGAAGAGATGGATTCATATCTTTCCCGAAAGTATTTGTGCGTAAGGGAATACAACGAATTCAACTGGAATTCGAACTCTGTTCTCCGATTTCTCGTTCCGAGCCGATATTCACTGCACCACAACGCAAATCCAGTAGAAGAGTAATGACTTAAAATTCCCGACTTGTCATTTGAATTCTCTTTAGCACAACTGTCCGTGAGAAAAGATATGCATCCATTTTCTTACTGCCATTTTCTTACTGCCAGCTATGGATTGTAATAAAGAGCTGAGTTCTGTAGTCTTGATTTTCAACTAGTCTAGAAGAAGAACAAAAGAATCAAAACAAAGCACCAAAAATCTACTCCACTATCTTTCCGAAGAAGTTATGGCAATTCAAAGATATTAAAGAAAAGATGCCGTGGACAGACATGACCGCTTACATGAGGCATGTCACTTGCTTCAAGTAAATGAACGCTACCCTAAGATGTTTCTTTAACAATAAGATTATTACATTGATATGCTGATTATAAATCTTTTTCTATTTGCCATGTCCCTTCTGGACGTGGATGATTATAACTCTCTACATTTTTCTATCCTTTGCAGCTCTTATTAAGGTTTGTTTCTCTCTATCCTTCCTGATCTCTGTTTTGACGTCCCTTTAAACAAACTAATTAGGGAGATAATTCGCTGTTTTCCTCTGACCCTCCCGCATTGAATATACCCAGTGAGTGTCAAATTCTCCAAGCCCTCATTCCTCGTTACGCATTCTAGAAATTTTAACTGTTTATTTCTGGGTTTCAGTGTCCTTTTTTATCCCCTTTTCCTTAAAATATTCTCGTCACTACCTGGCAATTTCCGCATACTTCTGTGGAACCAGATTTCTGTTGCCACAAGTTTGATAATAAATAATGTTACCAACACTGAGTTATAAGATATATATTTCAGGGGTAGATAAATTTTCCGATCGATCAAAATACCGAAGCTTTTCATTTGAATATTCTCGACGTAGCAACAACTCAAGTATCATTCCCGAATCGAATTTCCGGGTGCAAAGTGGCTGACTAATAACAATATTAATAATATGGAAACCAGACCCTCCTTCTGAACGATGACGGTCGATGGAAACAGAAAATTTATTACCTTAATGCTAGAACTATGACCATAAGAATTATATGTTTTATGTACGCGCGTGTCTGTTTGCATGTGAAAGACTTTCAAAGCGGATTTTTATGCAGTAAGATGGAATTCTTTTGTTATGCACGTTTAATTCTATATTTGGAAACACAGCTTAAACGAATAGACCATTAAGAAGAGATATTTGATTTAATAATATCGGGGGGGGGGGATCTGTGATATCAACTGTCTAAATCACTAAGAGAGGGGAAGATAGGAGAAGAGTAAATTGGTAATTGCCGGGGATCGAACCCAAGAAATGACTTACGTGAAGAAGGGTAGAGTCTCGTTTGGGGTAAGAAAAAAAAAAACAAAACAAAAAAACAAACAAACAAAAAACAAGAGCCTGACCCAACCTTAAGCTGGGTCTACGGGATATTTTGGGCTGAGTTTAAGGGCTCAGAATCCCCACTTTAATTGACCTTGTATCACTTCCGCCTTGGTGAGAAGGTGGTAAATACTGCCTTGCAAAATGTCTTTTTTATGAATTAAGTCGCGCGATCATTCTTGACCAAGCTCTCTCTTGTTAAACTATCTACTTCCGAGCGGAAAGGAACACAAACAAGGCTCCATCGAAGGGTAGTGTCTCATTTGGGGTGAAAAAACAAAAGCCCGACCTAGCCTCAAGCTGGGTCTATAGAATATTTTTGGCTGAGCTTAAGGGCTCTGAATCTCCATATTAATTAACCTTGTGTCACATCCACATAGGTGGAAAGGTGGTAAATACCGTCTTATAGAATGTCATCGCTATTTACCTAATTTACACGTGATGTTTTTTTTATAAAGAGAGGTGGTAAAATTTTGGCTGTTAGAGTCGACTAAGGGATTGAGATTTTATTATTAATATTGATTTACTAAGTAAAATGTAGAGTGGGGTTTGTTTCTTTATTTTTATTTTTTTTTTTAAGTTTTATTAAAGTTTGGTTTTATTGAATCCCGGCTGTTTTGCTAATATATATATTTGTGTATTTTGGCAGCAAATTCTCTTTTAGGCATGTCTGATTAAATAAATTACAAACATTATATCTGCTTATTTTTTTTTTTTTTATAAAAATCTGTTCATACTCACGAATAATCTTCCGTGTATCGTAATTAAGAGAAATGCGCAGTAACTTTAAAAATTGTTTTATTTTCCATTTTCCAAGTACTTTCAATCTCCTTGCGAGATCATCTTCAGGGGTACAAAAGTAACAAAATAACAACAAAATTGCTATACACTACTGTAATTTTCTTCCGCTTTAAATGAAACAGTTGACAGTTATGCTTAGCGTTCATTAGAACGTGAAAATTATCTACTATGAATTTTTTTGTGTTGTAATGTCATGGTCATGCGTGTATTAAAGCATGAAAAAAAAACTGTCCCTTTTATAAACATTTCAGAACATTACTAAAGTATTCGTAGCTGATCCTATTAAGTGATGACTTGAGTTTCTTTTTTTAATTTTCATTGCTTCGAATAGTTTGAATTTGTTGTTTTCTTTATGTAGGATAGTTTTATTGGCGATCATTATTTTTTATATTGCGAATGTAAACAGGATGTTGTAGATGTCTTGAAATGGATGAATGGCCAAACATGTGCAATGTAAGACGTCTTGTTAATGTAGTTGTCGTAAATCCAATATATATATTTGTTTTTTATCGGAGATACATTCTCCTAAGGGACATTTGAATTAATATATTACTTTGGTTTTACGTAATACATCAGTTAGTGGGTAGGAGTTATTACGGATAATTAAATTAGTGGTATTGTATTTTTATAATATATTATTCATTTTTATATTTTAACTAGGATTTATGGGAGATATGTTAGCACGGATGAGATTTTTCATATTTTTTCATCTTGTTTGTAGTTATCGTGCATCTTGTTGTAATAAAAGAGTTTGATATGTTTAGGGTCTTATGTGGAAGTACCATATTCAGTTTGATGTGTGTTGAGGTTTTTAAAATATCCTCTTATTTGTTCATCTACAGTGTAGTTTGGGAAGTTATTATTAATGAGAGTCTGCTTAATATTTTTTAGTTCAGAGTAAAAATCTTTTTGTGGAGGACTTAATTTGTTCTCGGTTAATTAAATTGTGTATAAGTGCTATTTTGTTAGGGTATTCACTCTTATAGTTGAGAGCGCAAGAATTTTTGCTGATTGTTTTTTTTTTTATATGGGGAGGTAACAAATGTGTCATTCGACTGGACTCACTGGAGTTGTAGCATTTATTGATAACATCATTGTTGCAGCCGTATTCCAGATGAACTTTTGGAGTGTTTATTTTCTGTTTTCAGCCGAATTCAACAATACGGATTCTATGTTAAGCCTGAAAACTGTGAAATTTTTGGGGACAAAATCAAATAACTTGGTTTTATATATTTTTTCTTTTTTTTAATCATTTCACCCCAATCAAGGGATTCCACTGCCACTATTGCGCATGGGACTACATAGGGGAAGGTAAAGAGAAAGAGTGGCTAGATATAGGAAATGTCAGAAGGAGGGTGATAGACGGGTAAGGATACCGAGGCTGAGGGTTGGGTAGATGGGAAGAGTGTTTGAAAGAATGGATGCGAGTTAGTGTGTTAGGATGTGTCTATTGACCATACATTTAAAGTCCTGGAGATTGTAGCTGTCGGGGAAGCAATCATGTGGAAGGGAATTCCACAGTCGGGAAGTGCGAGAAAAGTAGCTGTTGGAGAAGAAATTGCGGTTACATTTTATCAGTTTCACTGTAAAAGGGTTGGACCTAGTTGCTAATCTAGTATCTCGTGCAAATTCGTACCTAGGGGGCACCAGTGATCTAAGTTCATCGAAGCAGAAGCCGTGAAAGTATTTATAGAAGAGACACAGGGAAGCCACGTCACGCCGGTGAGAGAGAGGCTGCAGGCGGTCTGCCAAGTCGGTATCGATCACATTACAGACTCTCCGTTGTATTTTGTCAAGAACCCCGAGGGGAATAGCAGGGGCACCCGACCAGATGTGGCAGCAGTACTCAATGCACGGGCGGATGGTAGATTTATATATGTGCAGGATAGATTCAGACGGAAAAACTTCCGGGCCCTGCACAGGGAACCGACTTTCATAGCAGCGGATTTAGCAATGGATTCGATATAGTCATTCCATTTGAGGGCCGCTTAAAGTGTGATACCAAGGAGGCGTAGTGTTTTACTCTCTGGGAGGCAAGAAAAATGATTGAAAACCAAACCCATAAAATATCTCGGCAATAAAAAATATGCCGGCATCAACAAATGTTAAACTATAACGTTCTTTCCTTGGCCTGTTTGGCCATTACAGTGATGTTTTGATCGAACTTCATCGAGTTCGTGCACTTCTCAACAATCTTTTGAAAAAAGATATCACATTGGACTGGTCTGATGCATGTCAATCACCTTTCACAAAGGTAAAATCTTTGCTTTTTTCAACTCTTTTGGTGACACACTACGACCCATCCACGGATATTGTCGTAGTCTCAGATGCTTCTAAGTATGTTGTTGGAGCTGTCATTTCTCATATTTTTTCTGATGGCGGCCAAAAGGCAATTTTCATGACATCTAGATCACTGACACCTGCAGAACGCAACTATAACCAAATTGAAAAGGAAGCCTTAGCAATAGTCTTTGACACTAAAAGTTTACATAGAATGCTATATGGGCACCATTTTACTCTGATCACCGACCACAAGCCTCTTCTCGGTATTTTTGGATCCAAAAAAGGTTTTTTTTGTGTATACAGCCAACCCGTCTGTAAAGATCGGCGACTTCACTATTGGACTTTAATTTTACAGAACTCATACAATTGGTCTTGCTGATACACTATCTAGGCTCATGACAATACAAAATAAAGTACCAAAGGATTCAGTCATTGCAGCAGTATCCTTGGAGACAGAAATCACTTCAGTATTTTCATCGACTGTAAGATCATTACCAGTCACTTCTGCAATGATCCGTGAATCCACAGCTTCCGATCCAGTTCTACAAAAAGTGATGAACTTCCATCGTATAAAATGGCCAAAAGTATGCACAGAAAAAATAATTTATCTTTTCTTTCAACGTCGAGTTTCATTGTCAGAAGCCAATGACTGTCTTGTTTTTACTGAGCACGTGGTTGCTCTATCCCCATTACAGGACAGAGTGATCAAGCAGTTTCATTATGGTCATCAAGGTATTAGCCGTATGAAATCTCTAGCATGCAACTATGTCTGTTGGCTAAGCGGTCGGAGGAATTGTCACACACATGTTTCAACTGCCAAGTGGCAGCAAAATCTCTCAGCAAAACTACACTGAGCTACTTGCCTATCTCTGAATCACCCTGGTCACGCCTTCACATTGATTTCGCTGGACTTATCAATGGACAGTGTTATTTTATGCTTGTTGATGCTTACAGCAAATGGCTGGAAGTTTTTCAAATGAGTCGCGTCACTGCAGATGAAACCATTCTGAAGTTAATGCAGATTATCAGTCGCTTTGGAATTCCACAGATGTTAGTTTCTGATAATGGCACTGCATTCACTTCAGCTACGTTTTCAAATTAATGTGCACTTAATGACATTCAACATATTAAGACAGCACCTTTTCATCTACAATCAAATGGATAGGTGGAGCGCTTTGTAGATTCTTTAAAAGGGCACTCATAAAAAAAAAAAACAAAGGGGAAGGAACCACACAAGAAATATTAGATATTCCTCAGTAGTTACAGAACTACACCAAATCCCAACACACCTAATGGTAACTCACCAGCAGAAGCACTGATGAATCGTAAAGTTAGTTTGCATATGGATGTCATCCATCCTACTCCAAAACATTCCCCTCCCAAAAAAAGGAACATGGTGATGGAGAAACAGTTTAAACAACATCATGGAGTAGTAAAACGCATAAATGTATCAGGACAATTCGTATTTGCTAAGAGCTACTGCAATGGCAATAAATTCAAAGACGCATTCTATGTCGTTCTGGAAATCTTACATATGATGTAGATATAGTCTACAGTTTGGGTTCGACATGCAAACCAGTTACGATCCTCTCGCCTTCCAGAGACCAAATCAAATATCAATTTCTGTCAGTCAGTTAAGTGCCATACATGAAACACGCTTGGGCGATCATGTCTCGAAAGAGACATGACTGACTGGGTAGAAGATTATCCCGCAGTAGGTTGCCATTGCTTTCTGTGGTAGACTGGTTGCCAGTCAAGGCTATAGAATTCAATCTGTCCTGTTATTTAACCCATAACTGGAAGGAAGAGACGGATTAATACCTTTCCCAAGGGTATTTGCGCGTAAGTGAATGCAATGAATTCAACTGGAATTTGAACTCGGTTCCCCGATTTCTCGTTCCGAGTCGATATCCACTGCACCACAATGCACATACAAAAAGATTATCCTAGGACTCCACCGTTAGAATTTAGATTAATAGCCATCTATTATTTCATATGAATAACGGTGATCAAGGTCCAGTTTCAGTGAGATATATCAATTGTTACTGTGGGACTAGCTAGTCCTGGGAGCTTGAACCGGAGCCGGAGCTAGAGTCGGAAATTTCAAAATGTTGGATGCCAAATCAACTTCCTACCATTCATTGAAAGACATGGTCCACGAGCGGACGTGAAAACAAGCTCTCCTACCATTCTGAAGAAGAGATTATGATCCCGAAATATTAATGAATAATAAATAGGTAATATCTAACACCTTCTTTACCTTCTTTTAATTTACTAAACGCATTGTGATAGCCTTCAAATACCTACCCATACACTATTATTATGTATGATATTCCCCTGAAAGTTCCTAGTGAAAAGAATCTAGTCTTGCGCTGCAAGAATAAAACCTTCCGTTTTAGCCTTTAAACCAGATGCTCGTAATTATCGATGAATGTTAACTTATCAATTTTATTAGCACGTTGGCCGTGCAGAGTTTCGTTTTCCCAGCATGGTTTCAAGAGCTTCATCCTTGGCTTTCTTTTCCATATTTTTTCTGCAATATATATATATATATATATATATATATATATTTGCTGCAACAGTTGGTTCTTGGGTTCTGTTTTGATTTATTTAAAGATTTTAACAAATGCAAATCTAGTTTTTATTTACATATATTATTACTGTTATTATCATTATTTTTTATATTATTAATATTGTTAATATTATTATTGTCTCATTTTTCATCATATTTCGATTTCTGCTATGGTCGCACTACCAACCAAGTCTGCGGGAAGACCTAAGGCAGGTCGTGGCGTGTTGTTATGGCTCCATTTCATGTTTTTTCTATCTTCCACATAATTTCTAGCGTTACATAGACAAAGTTCTTCTTGGTGTGTGGGCTGTACTTAATAAGACAATTTTATGTATATCTCTTAAGCTGGGGTTTCCAGGGATTTTTTCACTGTGTTGTTTTGTTCCATTTTTTATCATTCCAAGTGCACCCACTATCACTGGCACAACTCTTGTTTTCAATTTCCACATTTTTTCGATTTCAATTTCCAGGTCTTTATATTTTGACAGTTTTTCAAATTCCTTGGTTGCTATGTTACAATCCGCTGGACAAGCCATATCAATTAATAGACAAGATTTCTTTTTGGTTTTTAACAATAATGTCCGGCCTATTTGCTTCAATTTTTCTCTCTGTATAGATGGTGTAATCCCACAGAAGGGTGACATCTTCTATTTCTGTAACCGGTGCTGGGTGATGTTCATACCAGTGTTTGTTTACAGATTTTCCATAATGTTTGCACATTGACCAATGTAAATATTGCCCCACTCTGTCGTGGTGATTTTTATAATCATTTGGGGCAAGTACAGAACAGCCTGAGATTAGGTGGTCCATTGTTTCTTGGTAGTTATCACAGAACCTGCATTTTGGATCTATATTATTATGTATAATATTTGCCTGAAAGTTTCTAGTGAAAAGACTTTGGTCAGAATAAAGCTTTCAGTCTCAGACTTTAATCCAGATGCCCGTAACCATCGATGAGTATTAACTTTATCAACATTGAATTTATTAGCACGTCTGGATATTGGCCATGTAGAGGTTTGTCTTGCCAGCGTTGTTCCATCTGTTCAAGAGCTTTATCTTTGGCTTTCATTTTCATATTTTTTGCCGCAATAGTTGGTTCTTGGTTTCTGTTTTGCTTTTCTACAGAATCTACTAACTGTAAATCTTGTTTGTATTTACTGCCTTCTTTTATTATTGAATATTTTTTCTTTCTTTCTTCATGTTGCCTTACTAATTGCACCATCCCGTCCTTTGTTGTTTCTATGTATGTTAGTAAGCCAATAGTTGTTGTCTTGTATGACAATTCTAGCTGAATAAGACTTCTTCCACCTTCTTTACTGGGTGTGTATAGACGGTCTACATCAGCCTTTGGATGATGCATCATATGCTCAGAAAGAAGCTTTCTTGTTTTAGAATCCATTCGCCTGATGTCGTTTAGAGTCAAGTTTAAGATGTTGAAACTATATTGGACAACTGGGATTTCAAGGCTATTAGTGGCCATAACTCTGTTCTGAGAATTCAATTCAGTTTTTAATATCATTCGTAGCCTTCTATAGTATACTTTACGCACTATTTCTTTCATTTTTTATGGTGAATCTTTTCACTCTCATTTACACATAGGTATTTATAAACTTCTTCTTCTTCTTCTTCTTCTTCTTCTTCTTCTTCTTATTATTATTATTATTATTTCCTTTGATTTTTTTTTTGGATACACATTTCTTTGATGGTTCCAAGAAGAGACCTAAGGTCAGAAATAACTTCATGATATTTTTCACTGATCATTTTTGTAAATAAATAAATAAACTAAATAAATAAACAAGATCACACTCATTTTACATAGATGAAGGTCTTCATAATATGTGCTGTATTGTAAGTACAAAGTTTGTTTTTTTAGGCATAAGGTACTAGGACTCCCTTCAGTAAGTCTATCGGAATCTTTTTCAATCAATCCGAGGGCTCCAACTACAACTAGAATTATTGATCCACGTGTATCACATTTTTGAGATTTCCATTTCAAGATCATTGTATTTTTATATATTTTTTAAAAGTTCTTCAAAGATACATAACAATCTGCAGGAACTGTCATGTCAATAAGAATACACGTTCTGTTTTGGGGTTCTTTGATCAAAAACGTCTATGCAGATTCTGTCTATGCGTATTGTAAAGTCCCATCAAATTGTTACAGGTCCTATTTCTATAACCGGTTCTGGAAGATCTTCATACCAGTTTCTTGAATTTTCCTTCGCGTAAAAGTTGCATATTTTCCAGTGCAGATATTGGGTCACGCTATCTTGCCGAGTTTTATATTTTTATTATTGTTATTATTTAAAATAATAGATTATACCTACAGACAGCGGAATATTTCCAGAATTATCAATGATTTTTTATATAACAAAATAGTTCTAGATTTATCAATAACTAATAAAGCAAAATGTTTCTAGAAATATTAATAATTAGTAGAGTAGAATATTTCAAGGAGTATTAATAATTTTGACTGAACTGAATATTTCCAGAATTAACAATAATTTTTTATATAACAGAATAGTTCTAGATTTATCAATAACTGATAAAGCAAAATATTTCTAGAAATATTAATAATTAGTAGAGTAGAATATTTCAAGGAGTATTAATAATTTTGACTGAGCTGAATATTTCCAGAAATCGCAATAATTTTTTATATAACAGAATAGTTCTAGATTTATCAATAACTGATAAAGCAAAATATTTCTAGAAATATTAATAATTAGTAGAGTAGAATAAATCAAGGATTATTAATTATTTTGACTGAGCTGAATATTTCCAAAATTAACAATAAGTTTTTATATAACAGAATAGTTCTAGATTTATCAGTAACTGATAAAGCAAAATATTTCTAGAAATATTAATAATTAGTAGAGTAGAATAAATCAAGGTGTATTAATAATTTTGACCAAGCTGAATATTTCTAGAAGCATCAATAGCTAATTGAGTGGAATATATTCTGTAGTATCACTAATTTTGGTAGCGCGAAACAGAAGTGTCAATAGCTTTTAATAATGGAATATTTCCAGAAGTATGAAGAAATGACAGAATCGAATATTTCAAGAGGAGTCTATAATTTTTGGTGGAAATAGGAAGAGACACATGATATTTCCAGAAGCAACATTTATTAAAAAAGCGAGATATTTCTAGAAGTATCAATAATTGTTAGAAAGAAATATTTGGAGAAGTATGAAGAACCGACAGAATAGAATATTTCAATCGATATCAAATATCAACAGAGTTGGACATATCTAGAAGGACACATGACCCCGTGGATAGAGACGTTGGTCAGTTCCTGTGACTTGACCCAAAGAGTTGTGAGTTCAATAACAGGCTACAGCAGTGGTGAACAAGTAACTTGCAGGGCTAGAGGGAGATTGCTCATAACTTCTAATCGAGGCATTACTACGCAAGAAATGAGAATGATATACTCCATTGATTGTAATAAAGGGTTCAGTTCGAAATTTCTCGCACCTGAAGAAGCCGGAGCGTACAACGGCCGAAACGTCGTACAAAGATGAGGACAATAGTCTGAATAATGTAAATACTGTAAATACTATCTCATCTCAGAAATATAGACAAATATCTAGAAGTATTAATAATTTTTGTCAGACTGGAATATTTTTAGAAGCATCAATAACTGATGAAGCAGAATATTTCGAGAAGTATTAATAATTTTTTACAAAATGGAATATAATAGTTAAAGGAGCGGAATATTTCTAGAAGTCTCAGCAATTTTGATAGAATGGAATATTTTCTCTTTTCATTGCACCAGATTACAAAGGTTTGATCACCTTGGAAATAAGCATTTGGAATCTTACCTTTTTCTCTAACACCATCAGGAATCACATAGATACCAAGTAATTCCTTGATAGTTACGAAGCATCAGAACTTGACAGTTGATCTCTCGTCTGATCAAGCTCTAAGCGCTGAACTGGGGGTGGGACAACTCGGAAACCAGGCTGATTGTATATCATCATCATCATCATCATCATCATTGAGCAGAATCTGAAGTTTCCTGCTTTGAACGTCTATTGAATCTCAAGTCAACCCTATACCACATGTGGTCTTCATATATATGATTCATTAGCAAAGATGCTGAGAAAATAGTCGGTTTCTAGTACCACCGCAGTCAGATTCTTTCTGCTATGCCTAACAAGAGCTAGATCGGTAATTCCCAACGTGGGGCGTACGTCCCACAGGTGTGTGTGTGGGGGGGGGTAATTTGATTTTTATGGAGCAATACGACTGTCAGGTGTTTTGCTAATAAAAGTCTTTGTTCTTGTTTTCTATTAGCCCTAACATTCCAATAAATAAAAAATTAGCAATGTTACATATATTTCTACATATTTTTCTACATATATTTCTAAACGAGGATATTATTTAAACGAGGAGATCTGAGACAAAAGCTGACTAAATTAGTTCCTAGGCTTACGGCCATATCACGTTGAATACACCGGTTCTCGCTCGATCATCGAAGTTAAGCAACATTGAGCCTGGTCAGTACTTAGATGGGTGACCGCTTGGGAATACCAGGTGCTGTAAGCGTTTAGTGACGGATATGTGTTGTGGTACAGTGGATATCGGCTCGGAAAGAGAAATCGGTGAGCCGAGTTCGAATTCCAGTTGAATACCCTGCATTCACTTAAGCACTGGTAACCTTGGGAAACGTATTAATCATTTCATTCCCTCCAGTTATGGGTTAAATAACAAGGGTAGGACTTGGAGACCCTACTCTTAAAAAAAAAACAAATCCCAATGAATCGTGAAAAGAAAAATGTTGTAAAAATAAAATAACCTTATTCAAAATCATTGGTTATGACCTTAAATGATCCCATGGAAGAATTGAATTTTACGAGTCATTTCTTACCCCATAAATGATCCCATTGATAGATCGTTAAGCCTCAAAAACAAACAAAAGCATTAGTTCCTAATATAAAATCTCTTTGCTGCAGGCATGAAGCATAAGGGTCTTACTAACTGACTAATTTTATTGTACTTATCTGAAATGAGCTGAATAATATTTTGCGTTTGATATCTTTACTGTATAATGTACAATTTAATTAAAAGTACTGATCAAAGTATTACAGAAAAAAAGCTTCCTTTGAAATTAGTTTTTGTTTATAAATTTAAATATTTCAATTCCCTATTACAGGACTTGAACTTTATTTGATTGTTTCATATTAACATAAAAATAATATAAGACAATCCCTAATATTTTATTTTTTTGGTAATTTCTAGCTCAGAACTTTAATTGTCGTTTAGTTATTCTTTGTTTTCATCGATGCCATGTTGTTTTTAAGTTTGTTTAAGCTACCTTAAGGCTTTAAGGCAGTATGAGACTTAAACAAACTTTAAATTTTAAGTTTAAAATAAAAGCTTAAATCAAAGTATTGGTGTTTTAAGCATCACCTAAAACGGAGTTCACTTTTTACATAAGAATTATATATCAACATATGGGAGGGGGGGACATCAGAATTCTAGAGGTGATTAGGTGGGGGCACGGCCAAAAAAGGTTGGGAAACACTGAACTAGATTAAGTTACAAGTGGGGTGTTGCTACTATATCTAGGCGAAGATTTCCAGCTTTGACAAATTTCAAAATTGTTTATGCACGTCTGTTAGAGATGGCTTATTTTCCCTCTTCCAGCCTCTTTCAATAGGTTGGTCAGTCACTCTTTCCTTCTCCCTTTATTTTTTTTTTATCGTGTCACCCCAGGCAAGGCATTCCGCTGCCACTATAGCGCAAGGGGTTACATAGAGCGATTGGGTATAGGAAATGTCAGAAGGAGGATGATAGACAACTTAAGATGTACATAGGGAGAGAGTTGGAGAGAGTGGGTGTGAGTTAGTGTGTTAGGAGGTGTCTATTGACCCTACATTTAAACTCCTGGGGGTCGTAGCCATCGGGGAAGCAAGCATGCGGTAGGGAATTCTACAGGCGGGAAGTGCGAGGAAAGAAACTGTTGGAGTAGAAATTGCGGTTACATTTCATCGGTTTCACTGTAAAAGGATGGGACCTAGTTGCCAATCTAGTATCTCGTGCAAATTCACATCTAGGGGGCACCAGTGATTTAAGTTCGTCAGAGCAGAAGCAATGAAAGTATTTATAGAAGAGGCACAGGGAAGCCACGTCACGCCGGTGAGAGAGTGACTGCAGCCGGTCTGCCAAGTCGGTATCGATCACATTACAGACTCTCCGTTGTATTTTGTCAAGAACCCCGAGGAGAATAGCAGGGGCACCCGACCAGATGTGGCAGCAGTACTCAATACACGGGCGGATGGTAGGTTTATATAAGTGCAGGATAGATTCAGACGGAAAGAATTTCCGGGCTTTGCACAGAGAGCCGACTTTCATAGCAGCGGATTTAGCAATGGATTCGACGTAGTCATTCCACTTGAGGTCCGCTGAGATTGTCAGGCCAAGCAGGCGTAGTGTTTTACTCTATGGGAGGCAAGCCTGTTCCATGCTAATGGGAGGGAGGTGCGGTTGTCTGTGGTGGTTAATTGACAGCAGCTTCGTTTTGGAAGAATTGAATTTTACGAGTCATTTCTTACCCCAATCCACCACGGATTGGAGGTCCTTTTCAAGCTCGGCAGCGAGGTTCGCCTTGTCACCAACACCAGATTTTTGATCGAGGCGAGAGTAAACTGTGGTATCATTGGCGTACATGCCTACTTGTGATCATATGGCATCGGGGAGATCATTGATGTAGATTAGAAAGAGCGTAGGACCTAGGACAGAGTCTTGGGGGACACCCGCGTTTGTAGGGTAGTTCTGGGAGGCATGTCCGTTTAATACCGCCTTCAGTGTGCGGTTAGAGAGGAATGACTGGATTAAGTCCAACAAGTTATGCCATAGCTTCGCAGTTTCCGTAGAAGGCCGGCATGCCATACTCTGTTGAATGCTTTAGAGATATCCAAGGCGACGGTTCGGGCTTCACCATTCTTGTCGAGAGCCTGGTATATATATACTCGGTGATGGTCGTTAGCATATCAGCAGTAGACCTGGTGAAGCGGAAGTCATACTGTTTGTCCGAGAGGAGCCCGTGGGCTGTGAGATGCTGAACGATCTCGGCATTGATAATGGCTTCGAACACTTTGGCGAAGATCGGAAGAAGGCTGATAGGGCATTAATTTGCGGGGCCCGAGGCTTGCCTTCAATATGTTGTGTGAATGTAAAATACTCTAAGCCCTCTTTATTTATTTTTGCTATTCTGATGCACCTGCGATGTGAGTTGTGGTGCAGGGGATATGGGCTTGGATCAAGAAATCGGAGAGCCGAGTTCGAATTCCAGTTGAATTCGTTGCATTCACCTATGCGCAAATACCATTGGAAAAGGTATTAATCTGTTTCTTCTTCCTCTAGCTATGGGTTAAATAGATGGACAGATTGGGTTCTATAGCTTTGGTTGGCAACCAGTCTACTGCAGAAAGTAATTGCAACCTACTGCGGGAAAATCTTCTGTCCGGTCAGTCATGTCTTTTTCAAGACATAATCGCCCAAGCGTGTATCATTTAACTGACTAAATGCACCTACGGATTTGTGTATCACATTGTTCGCCGTCGGTTAAAGATCTTGTCACATTATCCGTCGTCAAATTTCTGTATTAGCTGGGTTTTAGCGCCGCTAGAATATTTTGAGGACCCTAGAAGTTATGCCTGGATTCGTAATCGGAGGCCACAATTTAAACAACCTAAAGTACGCAGTGGATGTGCGTTGCAGTGCAATGGATATCGGCTCGGAACGAGAAATCGGGGAACCGAGTTCGAAATCATTGCATTCACTTACACGCAAATACCCTTAGGAAAGGTATTACTCCGTCTCTTCCTTCCAGTTATGGGTTAAATAACTGGACAGATTGGGTTCTATAACCTTGTCTGGCAACCAGTACTACCGCAGAAAGCAATGGCAACCTACTGCGGGATAATCTTCTGCCCAGTCAGTCATGTCTCTTTAGAGACATGATCGCTCAAGCGTGTTTCACGTATGGCACTTAACTGACTGAAGGTACGCAGATGATACAGTGCTGACAGCAGACACAGAAAGGAAACTACAAGAACTCCTACAGAAGGTAGCAGAAGAAAGTAACAAGAAAGGACTAGAAATAAACTGCACGTAAACCGAATGCATGGTCATCAGTAAAAAGGCCAGCCCAAAATGCCAAATGCAGGTCGGGGATACCAGAATCAAGCAGGTACAAAAATTTAAATACCTGGGAAGCGTTATACCAAAAGACGGAAAGTGTGACACAGAGATCCGAAGGCGAATTGGCATGACGAAGGAAGCATTCCAGAAGTTGAGTAAAGTATTAAGAAATAGGACAATTTTGCTAGAAACTAGGAAGAGAATACTGGATTGCTACGTGCTGTCCGTCCTTCAATTTGGCAGTGAATGCTGGACAATACCATCAAAGTTGAAGGAAAAACTTGAAGCAACTGAAATGTGGTTCTGCAGAAGGATGCTGCGAATCTTATGGATCGAGCATGTGAGCAATGATGAGATCTTGGAAATGATGGAAACAAAAAGAAAATTAATACTGAGCATCAGGAAGCGACAGCTGAAGTTCATGGGACACGCAATGAGGAAGGAGGGCCTGGAGAACCTGATACCAACAGGCCAGATAGAGGGAAAAAGAGACTGGGGAAAGCAGCAGATAACATATTTGAAGGACCTAATCAGGTGGATGACGGAACGAGGATTGCATGGTGTAACAGGAGAAGGCGTGCTCAGAGCCACCAGCGATAGGGAAAAGTGGAAGGCCATGATCGCCTACGTCCTGAAGGGACAAGGCACATAGAACGAAGAAGAAGAATTTGTAAAGCGCGTCTTCGGTTGTCCCTTTTGCTAACACTCCACAATAGGCACCGCATTCTGTGTTAATTTTTAGCACTAGTTGAAGATTAAACCGAGCACTGAAAGGATTGTCAGACAGCCGTACTGACTACAATTGCTCCAGATATTTACTCTGTTAGTTGTGGCAGAGAACAACAACAGAAAGGCACCCAGTGAGGATCGTACTATTATGGTATTAGATTTTGAGACTGACTTATCGTTCAACATTTTGATGAATGTTTCTTTTTTTTTTCTTTTTAACTCAGTCTTCTAAATTTTTTTCTAGTTGTCGTAAATTATATATTGGAGATACCAAAATCAAACAAGTGCGGACATTTAAATACCTGGGAAGTATTTTAACAGAGAACGGAAAGTGCAACTTTGAAATCCGAAGACGCATTAGGATAGCAAAATATGCCTTTCAAAAAATAAGAAAAGTATTAAGAAAGAAGAATATTTCGTTAGAAATAAATAAAACAGTGCTTAACTCTTACGTAATATTTTCTTTTTCTTCTTTTTCTTCTTTTTCTTCTTCTTTTATGTGCCTTGTCCTTTCAGGACGTAGATGATCATGGTCTTCCACGTCTCCCTATCCCTGGTGGCTCTAAGCAAGCTTTCTCCTATTACATCCCGCAACTCCCACTCAGACCAGTCAAGTACGTTACACGCTGTTTTCCCCTGTCTCTCCTTCCCTCTTTCTGGCCTGTTAGTATCAGATTCTCCAAGCCCTCATTTCTCATTGAATGCCCCAGGAATTGAATGTCTCTTCCTGATGCTCAGTATTAATTTCCTTTTCGTTTTCATCCTTTCCAAAACCACATCATTGCTCACATGCTCGATCCATGATATCCACAGCATCCTTCTGTATAACCACATTTCGGTTGCTTCAAGTTCTTCGTTCCTCTTTGGTGATATTTCGTATCTCTGAGCCTCACTTTCCGTCTTTTTTTTAGAACACATTTCTAAGGTATTTAAATTTTTGTACCTACTTGATTTTAGTATCCCCCATTTGTATTTGGCATATTGGGCTGCTCTTTTTGTTGATGACCATGCATTCAGTTTTCTTGCAGTTTTTTTTTGTAGTCCTGCCTTATCACTCTCTTCAGTTACCTTCTGTAGGAGGTCTTGTAGTTTCCTTTCCGTGTCTGCTATCAGCACTGTATCATTTGCGTATGGTATGTTGTTCAAATTGTGGCCTCGAATGACAAAGCAGTCTTCCTATATAACAATGAATGCTGGACAATTTTCTTCACAGTTAAAGCAACGGAAATGTAGCTCTACAGAAGGATACTGAGAACACTATGGATTGAACATAAGAAACGACAACATTTTAAAGAAAATGAAAATGAAAAAGACACATACTTAACATCAGGTACAGACAGATGAAATTTCTAGGGCACATAATGAGGAAAGAGGGCTTGGAAAACGTTATACTCACAGGACGGATTGAAGACATGAGGATAAGAGGAAAACAACGCTTAACTTGCCTAGCGTGTTGAAGTAAATGAATGGCAGAGAAAGGTTAGGGAGTGCTAACAAAAAGTGAAAATTTATTAAGAACTACAAAATACATGAAAACTGTGGAGAGCCATGATCGCCAACGTTTCGAAGAAACACGGCATATGGAAGAAGAAGAGGTGAGTGAGCCAACCCCAGAAGCTATTAATTGTACTAAGATCGACATCAGCTGTTTCACAAATGCGGTCATATATTCGACAAGGCTGTTAAGTAAACATCTGTTTATTAAAGCATTTAAACTATAAAGGCAGAGATTTGATACGAGCAACGTGTTGGTATTTTAATTAAATCGCTCTTAATAATGCTCTTCTTATTCTCAGTTAAAAAAAAAATGAATTATTCTCTGTTTCTATTTTATGATGAAATACAAACTCAGACAAGAAAAAATTTTTTGTGCGTGATAGGGTGAATGGAGAAAGAATGAATCTATTTTGATTTTTGAAGAAAGGATTTTCGAAGTGAGTATGTAAGAGTTTAACGAAAACCATTTAGTTCAATGTACGATAATTAAAGTCCAAATTTTACCAATATATATATATATATATATATATATATATATATATATGTGAGTGGATGTGCGGATCTTGGGAAAGATATTAATCCGTCTCTTCCCTCCAGTTATGGGTTAAATAACAGGACAGATTGGGTTCTATAGACCTGGCTGACAACCAGTCTACCGCAGAAAGCAATGGCAACCTACTGCGGGATAATCTTCTGCCCAGTCAGTCATGTCTCTTTCGAGACATGATCGCCCAAGCGTGTTTCACGTATGGCACTTAACTGACTGATATATATATATGTGTGTGTGTGTGTGTGTGTGTGTGTGTGTGTATCGCGGCAGCGGATAATTTTTTAAACATATACCGTTAAATATAAGAGACAATGAATGTCTATTATGTTTAATGATGCGCCGTTCTAAACATCGTATTTTGGCTTTAATTTGAGGTGAAAATAAAGACAAAAATTCTCCAATATTTGGATATGTTTTTTATTAAGTTGGTTCTAAGCTTTCGGCTCACATGAGCTATCTTCAGAGAGGTTGCAAGGACGGTAACATAACAACATCCACCATCAAAGACGATTTCATCTTGTATTGACATAAAATTTTGCTAAGCAACGATAACAGTTACCAAAAAGAGCAAACGCAGTTCATAAATTTGTAATGCGATTCTATGATGTCACACCGCTCGAAATGTTAACAGAACCATATGTTTAAATGCAATGTAATGTGTTATGACCAGATTCAAACGTGATTTTATTAAGTGTGGGTTGTTTCGATTTAATGTAGATGGCCGCCAATATCTAAAGGTTTTTTTTACTGTGTGTACTCTCTGAAGATGGCTCATGTGAACCGAAAGCTTAGAAACAACTTAATAAAAAGATATCTAAATCTAGGAAAATTTTTGTCTTTATTTTCACCTGAAAATAAAGCCAAAATACGTTGTTTAGAACGGCTCATGGTTAAACATAATCGACATTCATTGTCTCTTATATTTAACAATATATATATATATATAATTGGTATCGCCCATGTAACGCAGTAAAGCCATTAAGACAATAGAGTTACAGGGTGTAAAAGAATCAGGAACAGAAACATTAATAATGAGCGCGAAGCGAAGCGAAAAGAGTAATCAGGAGGACAGTAGATATGGATTGACATTGCATTTAAATTTTTGCAGATTAAAATTGGTTAAAAGTATGTAGCCAGAAGGGTGTTCCACAAGTGAGAAGTCATATAACCTAATTGAAGGGTATTTTTATTAAAAAAAATTACTTAGAGTGTTATTATTAGGAAAATGTTTCTCAATTAAATTGAGGAACTTCATCCCTATCTCATTGCTAACCATTTGATTAAATGAGGGTGCATATCAAATGATTTTTTTATTTTTATTTTTCCTGCTATAGTCATATTTTCATATATTTGATATCCTTGTTTTTACAGTTACTATTCTTTAGGGTATTATTATAAAAATCTCTATGTTTATAAAATACGTCTTCACTAAAATAATTTTTACTAATTCTATATTCTATGGAGGAGGGTTTGATTATACTTGTGGTGGGGGGGTTATTAGACTTCCGGTGAATGTATAGCTGATATTCGTTAAGTTTTATGTATTGTTGGTAAGTATTATTTACTAAGTCCGATATTACATCCAAAAAGTTTACTCATTTTAAATTAAAGTTGATTATTACTTTTAGATTTAGTCTTTTGAATCCTCCATGGATTAATTTTCTAATTTTATCGGTTTTAAAATATCTGAAATTTTGTGCTACCATAAGGCCATCATTTCTATATAACCCTATGTCATATGTGTTAATGTTATAGTATGCAGTGAAGTTATATAAAACAAATAAACCAATGAGGTCGGAAGATACCGAAGAATATAACGCACCTATTGTAATGTCAAATTGGTCTCCAGAATTATTTTTCATCCATTGTTCTTGGTTGTGGATAAGAACGAATGTCTTAGTCGTCATTATAATATCATATCCTTAGTAAAGTCCGAATAATATGTGGCGAATTATAATGCCAAACTAAAAAGATCCCTTGAAATTTATGGATAATAATTAGCTATATCAAATTGGATCAAAGAACAGTTGTTTTATCTAAATCTATCTAAACTTATTTATAAATGAAACTTTGTCTGTGTGTGTGTCTGTGTGTGTGTCTGTGTGTGTGTCTGTGTGTGTGTGCATCCGTTACCTATAGACTCCGAAACAGCTGAACCGATTTTCTTGAAAATTTACACAGTTGTACTATAAGCATCTGCGAGTGTTCTTAGCTAGGTTTTGTGTCGAGGTACCGCCGATAAATATCGAAAATCGATAATCGAAAAAATCAGGTTATAGAAGGAGTGGTTCGATTTTAATCAAACTTGATACACTTATAGATAAAGACATAAGAAACGATATTCAGAAGTTTCAAGGTTGCAGTTCTTACAATAGTGCAGAAAATCGATAATATATATATATATATATATATAAAAGGCAAGATGTTTGTGTGTGTGTCTGTTTATCTGTCTGTATGTCCTTTATAGAAATCCACAATTTTTATCCGATTCTGACCAAACTTTATACAAATCCACAATTTTTATTTGATTCTCACACAAATATTCTTTAGGCAGAGTCTGGACTCCAAGACCATGGATTAGTCTTAAAGCTTTCATTACACCCGAGCAACACCGGGCTATACTGCTAGTCTTTAATATTGCAAAACTAATTTATGGAATCAGTTGTATTGGTCCACTGTAGCAATCCAAGGTTCTGTTTGATTTGGTTATTAAACCGTTCTAGAATAATTTTACTGATTTTACCAATGTCTGGCTTGGTGGGGTTGATGATTCTGGTGAATAGATTTGTCTCAAAATTAGCTTTATGGTCCAAAAAAAAAAAAAAAAAAAATGGAAAATCCTGGAAAAAACAAGAATCTCTAAATCATTTTATCACATCTGCTCTCTGTGCCTGAATAAAAAGCTGCAGATTATAAGGTTCCCTAAAGATAAAGTACTACTAAACCATAGAAATGAATTGACAGTATTATGTAAACATCGCAAATATTTCTCTTTAAAATTTCATTAATTATAATATTCATTTATATTCTATGATATTATATTACTTAAAATTATTTTACTAAAATTAATGACCCACACAATACTTATTTGGTTTTTATAACTTCAATATATCTTAGTATAACATAATTAATTAATTCTAATTTTAACCTAAACAATCCGGCCCCTTTAACTGATGAGGTAGTACAAAATCAAATTTTAAAACAATCTAAAATCTAACCTGATGCTAAAAATTATTGTCTACTCATTTAAATAATATATGTTCCTCGTATATATATCACCCAGACAAAATAAAAGTGTCATACTTTGGTATTAAGCTACATTGTTCTCCACGCAACTCAAATTTTCAACTCCATAGTTCAACCTAATTCTCACTCTTGATTGTGCAATATTGACACACCTGTAATCATATTGTTTAAATACCTCTAACCACCCCTCCTAAATTTTCTGAATACACATGAATTCATCTCATGTTTTTTAAGTAGATCATTTTCACCATATGTCTTTTTAAAATATGACCTGAAGATGAACCATATTGTTCTGAAACATGAAAAGGTTTGTGTAGTGATATAATGCTTTTATAAGCCATTGTAATAACAAAATTACAATATATATATATATATATATATATATATAATTGTGTGCGTGAAGGGATGCTTCTATGTATGCATCCATACTGGGTTTGTCTTCGTTATAATTTTGTCGTTGACTCAAAAGTGACGGTTTTGTTTGAAGAGTATCTTAGATTGACGTCTTCTTGCACAGAATTCACGACTTTGTTTTATGTCCACGAGATCAAGTTTCAAGGAGAATTTGCATTTTGCTATTTATGAGACAGAATTATAAAATCAAGGAATGATAACTTTTGTCCTTGGGTACAAATCTTCTAAATCAGAGTGAAAGATAGATAGATAGATAGAGAGAGAGAGAGAGAGAGACGGGGTGGGGGTAGGGAAACAAAAGAAAGTAAAGATAGACGGAGAGAAAATCGAGAAAAAGAAAGGAAAAATAATAGTATCAGATCGATAAGATGGAAGAGAGTGAGAGAGAGAGAGAAAGAGAGAGAGAGAGAGAGAGACAGACAGACAGACAGACAGACAGAGAGTTTAGGGACACGGAACAGAGACGGAGAAATAAAAGATAGAAAAGATAACGTGAGGGAAAATCGAGAAAAAGAAAGAGAAATAATAGAATTAGATCAAAGAGAGAGAAAGAGAGAGAGAGAGATAGTAGTGATAGAGAACAGAGAGAGAGAGAGAGAAATAAAAGATAATAAGATAGACGAAGAGAGAGAGAGAGAGAGAGAGAGAGAGAGTGTGTGTATGTGTGTGTGGTGACTACATGTTTACTTCTTCGTCGACATATTGAATTATCTCTATCTAATTTAATCATGTATATTCATGTATCTGGAGAACTTTGCTATTCCATTTTTTTCTTTTATTTCTTGTTAATCTACGCTTTGTACACTAAATAAATTAATCATGAATTAAAACAAAGTTCAACAATAAAAAGGAAGGATTAAAAAGAAGTTTTAAGAGATTTTAAATAAGATTTAGAAAATATTTAAAAGATTTAAATGATTTTTAAAAATGTAGGAAAAATATTTAAAAGAAGATTTAGAAGAAGATTTAAAAGCAGTTTTAGAAGGTATAAAAAAAGATTTATAATAAGATATAGACGATTTAAAAGATGTAGATTTAAAATATTTAGAAAATTTAAAATATTCAGAAGAGCAGTTAAAACAAGGTTTAGAAGATTTAATACAAAACTTTTAGAAATTTTTAAAGATTTAGAAAAATTAAAAGATTTAGAAGGTTTAAAAGAATTAGTAGAACATTTAGAAGAAGATTTCGAAGATTTCGAAAGTACCGAAGATTTATTAGAAAATATAGAACATTTAGAAGAAGGTTTAGAAGATTAAGAAAAAGATTTAAAATATTTAAAAGAAGGTTTTTAGAAAATCTTTTAAATTTCAAGGAAATTTAGAAGATGATTTAAAAGAAGATTTAGAATATTTAAAACAAGGTTTACAAAATTTTCAGACGATTTAAAAGATTTAGAAGAATAATCAAAAGAAGATTTAGAAGAATATTTAAAACATTTAAAAATATTTTAGGACATTTAGAAGAAGAATTAGAAGAATATTAGAAGAATTAGAATATTAGATTTAAAATAGATTTAGGATATTAGAAGATTTATAATATTTAAATGAAAATATTTAGAATGTTTAAAAGAAGATTTAGAAGCGTATTCAGATCATTTAAAAGAAGATTTTGAAGAATATCTAACAGAAGATTAAGCTGATTTTATTTAGAAGATTTAGAAAACGTCTTAAAAGAAGATTTTGAAGACTATTAGATTTAGAAGATTTAGAACAATTAATAAAGATTTTTAGAATATTTAAGAATAGATTTAGAAGAATAATTAGAACATTTAGAACATTTAAAGAAGATTTAGAAGATTTAAATGAAAATTAAGATGAAAATTTAGAAGATTAAAAAATGTAAATAAAAAAAAAACTTCAAACAGTTTATAGCTAAGCGGACTGAGAAGTATTCAATAAGCATGTATTACTTTTAAAAATGCCCGTCGCTAATTGGAGGTACCAGGTGTTCTTGTCGGCCCCGAAAATTAATTTTCCCTTTCTCGTGTGCAGGAACCAGTTTTAAATACAGTTGTGGATTCCGGATGAGGAACCACACAAAATAATGAACAACAAAACAGATATTTGAGATAGAAAAACAGGTTATATTATACGTAAAGATACAACCTGGAACGCAGGTTAGTAATCCAGGAATCCAGAGATACGATTAGTAAAGAATATATATATATACAAGTCTTTGAAGTGAAGCCGTGCTGGAATTAGTATATCCGTGTAATACTATTCTGGCTGGGTGGAGCTCAGAGCTACTATGACTACTGACGCGGTATTTTCAATGTAACTTCGGTATCTCTCGGTAACTTACAGACTTTTTACGGTACTCGTACTGTAACTCTAACTTATCAGTTTCTAATCTCTCTATGGCAGGAGTATATGTATACTCAAGTCGAGTCCATTATCATAGAAAAAAGGGGAAATCCCACAACAAATATTTACTTGTCATTTTTCTTCTTTATGTGCCGTGTCCCTTCAGGACGTAGGCGATCATAGACTTTCACTTGCTCTTATCACTTGTCACTTAACATTTTTCCTATTGGCATCTCTCCCATCAAGCTCATCAAGTGTGTCTCATGCTACTTCCCATATCTCTCTTTCCTTCTATCCGTCCTGTGAGTATTAGATTCTTCAAGCACTACTTCCTCATTGCGTGTCTCAGAAATCTCAGCTGTATCTTTCTGATGCTAAGTTTTCTTTTCGTTTCCATCCTCTCCAAAATCTCACCGTTACTCGGTCCATGGTATCCTCAGCATCCTTCTGTAGAACCAGATTTTTGTTGCTTCGAGTCTCTCCTTTATCTTTGATGAGATATCCAACGGTCACTGCTAGATAACAGGACAGATATCACATAGTCTTTTTTTGTTTCCAACGAAATCTTTCTGTCTCTCAATATTCTGCTTAGCCAATGTGCCTTCAGATATCTCTGTGCCGCACTTTCCTTCCTCTCTCAGGTATTTTCCAGGTATTTAAATTTCTGCACCACGACTTAAAGGTCACTCGCACAATGCTTTGCTTAGATATATTGTCTTCAGTAGTTCAGTTTTGTCAACGACAACAGAAGTGAGGCACACACAGGCTCTTTAACTTTGTAAAGATCAGTTTCGTAAATTAGCGCTTTGCTCCAAAAGAATGAATATAACTCAATCATAAATCGACTAAATTTTTGTTTCTGTCGATTTAGATATAACAATTTTTTAAATAGTCTTTTCGAAAGTTTGCTTCTTCTTGTTTTCCTATACGCCTTGTTCCGTGGGCAATCATGGCTCTCCACAACATTCCATCTTTAATTCTTAGTAAGTCTGGTCTTTTCGTTATCTATACCAATCCTTCATTTTCCATCGATTTGCACCAACTCGTTAGGTAGGTTACTCGCTGCTTTCCTCTGTCCCGCCTTTAATAAATCCCTTAAGTGTCAGACTCTCCAAGCCTTCTTTCTTCATTATGTGCCTTACAAATTTCATTTGGCTCTTTCTGATTCCAAGCATAAGTGTCCTTTTAGTTTCCACTTTCTTTAAAACTTCCTCGTTACTCACATATTCAGTCCATGGGATTCTCAGTATTCTCAGCATCCTTCTGTAGAACTATATTTTTGTTGTCTGACGTCTTTTATTCAACTGTAGAAATTTTCCAATTTTCCAACATTCACTACTATATAGGAAGACTGAAGTTATATATGATAGTTTGATACTATTTTCTTTGTTACAAACTTTTCCTTTTTCTTAATGTTTTGCTTAATTTTTGGAAGGCATATTCCCTATTCTAATGCGCCTTCGTATTTTAGTGTCATTATATTCTCTCCTCTATTAGAACACTTCCTGATATTTAATTTTTTGTACTTGCTTAATTTTGGTGTCTACAATTCGTATATTGGGCTGTTACTCTTACTGATAACCATATATCCCGTCTTCTTACAATTAAGGATTATGTCCTTTCTTCACGCATTCTTTTACTACCTTTGATTTTTAGTTTGTCTCTGAGGATTGTCTTTTTTACAAGTAATGATTAGTCCTTTCATCTTGCTTTCTTTTACTATCTCCAATTCGTAGCTTGCATCTTGGGACGTTTTCTCCTGATGAAAACCATACATTCCGTCTTCTTAGAATTGATAGTTAGTCCTTTCATCTTGCTTTCTTTTACTAACTCCGATTCGTAGTTTGCATCTTGGGACGTTTTCTCTTGCTAATAACCATACATTCTATCTTCGTACAATTGATGATTAGTCCTTTCATCTTTCTTTCTTTTACTACCTCCAATTTGTAGTTTGCCTGTTCCTCTTGCTGTCAACCATACATTCTGTCTTCTTACAATTAATGATTAGTCCTTTCTTCTCTCTTTTTTTACTACATTCTGTACGAGCTCCAGAATTTTCTTTTTTTTTTTTTGTATCTGCTATCAACATTGTGTTGTTTTCATGTTTATTATTTAACTAGTGTTCCCACAATACAAGAGGGTTATTGTATGGGGTTTTTTATTAGCGTAAAAAGGCAAGATAAAAGGAAAAATCTTCTTCTGTATGCCATTTTCTATCAGGACGTAAGTGATCATGGCCCTCCACATCTCTCTATCTCTTGTAGCTCTTAACAACCCCTCTCCTGTTATACTGCTCAAATCCCGCTCCTCCATACATCTGCTCAAGTATGTCACTCGTTGCTTTCTCTTGTCCCTTTTTCCCCTCTATTCGTCCTATGAACATCAGATTCTCCAAACCCTCCTTTCTCACTACTTGTCTCAGAAACTTCAGTTTTTTCTTGATGTTAATTAAGAGGTTTCTTTTAGTGTCCTTCCTCCCCAAAAGCTCATCGTTGCTCACATGTTCAGTTCATCGTATCCTCAGCATCCTTCTGTAGAATTACATTTCGGTTGATTCCAGGTTTTCTTTCCTCTTTGAAGAGATTTTCTAGCATTCGCTGCTATATTGAAGAACCGACACCACATAACAGTCCAGAACATTCTTCTTTGTTTCTAGCAAAATTTTCCTGTCTCTTAATACTCTACTCAGCTTCTGGAATGCATCTTTGGCCATACCAATACACCTTCAGTGTCGCACATTCCGTCTTCTATTAGGACAATTCCCAGAAAGATAGACAGCTAATTCTAGACATGAAGAGGTCAAGATGAGTTGAACTATATTTAAGAAGAAACCAGAATTCCAATGCAAAACAGGAAACAAGGGATAAACCCCGACTCCTGCGGAGGGGGCGTTTGTGTCCTTTAATAATAAATACTAGTAGGACTTTCAGTTCTCCAAATCTCGCCATTCTGTAGAGTTTGAATGTCTAGTGAGAAGACACAACTGTATCCAGCAACAACAATAAATTAAAAGTGGCAACAATAAAATAGAACAAAACAAAAAATAAACAAACAAAAAATAAACAAAAAATCTGACAAAAAAGTGAAAAATAAAATACAGTAAAATAAAATCAAATTTCATTATTTGCACTTTTCACATATTCGGTTAGTTCCTTGGAAACAATTCAAATTGGTATCTTTTGATTTCTAAATCATGTAACCCCAGGGAAGGCGATAAAGCCACTAAAACATAAGTGATTACCGAGAGTGAAAGAAACTGAGAAAACGTTTCTGAGAAGAAAGGACAATAAAAAGAACTACAAACAAGAAGATGACGCATTTACATTTTTGAATATCGTAATTGACGGGATGTGCGTAGTGGTGCAGTGGATATCGGCTCAAAACGAGACATCGGAGTGCTGAGTTCGAATTTTAGTTGAATTCGGTGCATTTACATACGCGCAAATACTCTTGGGAAAGGTATGAATTCGTCGCTTCTCCCCTCAACTATGGTTTATATAGCAAGACAGTTTGAGTTATATAGCCTTGGTTGGCAACCAGTCTACCGCAGAAAGCAATGGCTACCTACTGCGGGAAAGTTTTCTGTCTAGTCAGTCATATCTCTTTCGAGACATGATCATCCAAGCGTGAATCACGTATGCCACTTAGCTGGCTGACTGAATTGACAGGGAAGCAAGAGATTGGAAGAACGTTCCACAGTTAGGAAGCGCGAAAAAAGGAACTATTAAAATAGAACTTGCGGTTAACCTTAGCAATTACAACAGTAAAATGATGAGACTTAGCTGTCAAACTGGTATTACGCTAAAGTCTGAGGTACCAAAAAGGAAAGAAATGTTTATTTTAAATAATACAAAAATGTGGCACAAAGCCATAATGGTGGATAGAAGAAAACTTGTATTCAATCTGCTTGTCTTAACTTTAGCCACAATTACTGACCAAGACATACAACAATATCCTGAAACCAAAACAACAAATTTTTATTTACCATTCTTAATACAACCATCCAAATATGTCAAAGACTCTGTGACGTCTTAACTAGTTCCCATATGTACAATTTGTTTGGAGTGGCGGTAAAATAGCAACATTTAGAAAATGTACCAAAAAAGAAAAGCTTATGTGAGTTGTAGTGCATTGTTTATCGGTTCGAAACGAGAAATCGGGTAGCCGAGTTCGAATTCCAGTTGAATTCCCTTGCATTCACTTACGCACAAATGCTCTTGGGAAAGGTATTAATCCGTTTTTTCCCACCAGTTATAGGTTAAACGACAGAAGAGATTGGGTTCTGTAGCCTTGGCTGGCAATCAGTCTACCGCAGAAAGTAATGGCAACATACTACGAGATAACCTTTTGCCTATTCAGTCATGTCTCGAAAGAGACATGATCGCCCAAACGTATATCACATATAGCACTTAACTGACTGACATAAGAAAAGTTGTCATGAAATTATTTATAGAGAAAGCACAATTAAGCTACGTTACAACGGTAGGAAATTGTCCGAAGCCGAGGTGTCAGGTCGGGACCAATAACATTGCAGATTCTTCATTGGATTCTGTCAAGAACCTAGAGTTGACTAGCAAGAGCACCTGACCAGATATGGCATCAATATTCAATGCACGGCTGAATGACAGATTTGTAAATATGCAGGATGGAATGTTAGTAGAAAATGCACGGACGATTGGTAGACATTTTGTCAATCATTGTTTGCTCCCAGCGTTAATTGCTCTATGTTTATCGTTGACAGTCTAGTCACAGATTATGTGTACAAAAAAACTATAGTTTTTATCGACGTCGTACCGCAAGACAATCAATCTTCGTCATTTGACATTATCGGGTGACGCTTTAGTCACTTGCTGGCTAGAAATATAATTCGGCCTTAACAACGTCGTATTATCAAATAGTGTAGCAATTACGAGAACCTTTCGTTAATGGTTAACGTGCTGGTCTTACCAAACCCCGAAAGTTTGGGAGATACTCATTGAGGACCCTAAGGATTTATTCACTTGTATTTGTACTCGTGCCATATCCTAGAAGAAATTTCATGGGGCTTCTTTTTTTTTGTGGCTCCCCAAGCGGTCTCCACTAGGTTAGTAGTTAGCAGCCAATCAAGGCTATAGAACCCAATCTATTTTGCTATTTACCCATGGCTAGGGAAGAAGAGTTAGAGTCAATGCTTTTCCAAGGTATGCGCGTATTAATGCCTTTCCCAAGGTATGCAGTTAAGTAAATGGAATGGATTCGAATGGAATTCGAACTCGGCTCTCCGATTCCTCGATCTAAGCCACTATCCATAATAGGATTTCTCGTCTAACAAATTACTATTTGGCGCTTAGGTATCCTTTTCTTTAAAAATAAACAACGATTTACTATTTATTTTCTTCTTCTTCTCTCCCAAACGTCCGTTTTACACTCCTTCCTACTCTTTTGAACAGGAGTAAATGGATTATCCCTTGTTTTCTGTATATGATTGGGTTTCGATTCCTTCCAAAGTCTACTTCCACATTCTTCTTCTAATAATTCTGACTGAACTCTGAAATTGTATTCCCTAATTAAATCTTAGCCTCTTCAAGTCTAGAGTTAACTGTTATATTTCCTGCATAGCCCCAATAACTTCACTTCTTGCTCTTTTTTACGCTAATCCCACTCCACTCAGTAACCCACTACCGTGAGTGGCTCTTGGGCCTTGTATTGGGTGAACAGTTTTTGCTTTCTTTCTTTATTCGTTATCACCCTCCACTGACACCGTACTCCCTGTAGTAGTGGAGATTTATTTCATCATTGATACCGAATGGCATTGATTCGATTTGTGTGATTATAAGGTTTCTTCTTAGATTCCTTATCGGCTTGTTTTGCAACAGTCGATCTCAACGCTTCATTAAAAATGCTTGGCACACAAAAAACGTCAAGAACTGGCTGTCTGTGATTGATTTATGTTAACTAAACGATTTGCTGATATGCGATAAGAAAGAAATAATGACGAAGAAAGATTGTAGATTCTAAACTTTTAGAGATCTCGGCCTGTTCGTTTCTTCAGAATGAGCGGTTCTTGTTAATATTTATACGCTGCGGGCATGACACATTACGACAAACTCAAAGTCTTCTAACCTGATTCAACATGGTGCTGAGCTTTGAAACATATCGATATTGATATTATAGTGGGTTGCTTATCTATTCTTTTCTGTTAGTAGTGGGAAGACCGTTCTAGTGAAGGATAGTTGTCTACTCTTGCAGATTGACGGAATTTGGCCTTGTTGTAGATAGCCCACTATAAATCATAAAATGATTACAAATCAAGAAAGGCAACTTGAGTAGAAAAATAACATTTTATATATACACATATCAATTAATGTTTTTACAATTGAAGTAATACATGAAGTATAGGTCCAACGGAGGTTAAAATGTTCATGGTAATAAAAGGCTGAAAGAGAATTAATGCTTAAGAATTTGGGAGCGTGTAAGTAAGGAATGTCTTTGATGTATTCGCTCCTTAGGTCAGTAAGTAGTTTTTGAGGCAGAGAAGGAGGAAAAGGGTAAGGGAGGCGAGCGTAGTAAGCCGCTTGACTTGGGGTCAAAGGAGATACTAATTACCCTCTTCTCCGCGAGTCGGTCTGCCTGTCTGTGTATGTTTTCTGTATCCGCTTTTTATATCTTCTTTTTGGATCACAGCAGCTCATTTGGGATTTCACAATTGTATTTGGTTCTGGGCTTCCCATTGGCTGATAAATAAAATTCGCGTAGGCTCGCGAACTGGAAATTTAATATTTAATTAATTTTTAGTTTTCAACCGGAACATCTGCGCGGAGCCGGCGGCGCAGCGACGACTTTTGGTCATTTGCTTTTTGGTCGTGAAAGCGCAAACATCCGGTCCATCGCTTTTGCTCGGTATCACCACAATATGTATATTACTGTGAAAATTTCAGTTTTTGTTTGCTATTTTAATTTATGTTTAATCTTAATTTTTAAACTAATGATTGAGTAAGTGCCTTGTGAGTTCCAGGACAATAAATTACCCGTGGAAATTTCCGCGATTTCATCGTTAAATAAAACGATTTTAATAAAATTTTGCAAACATAATAATAAATTTGAATGCAGTTAATTGTTTTAAAAAGTTTATTGTTTACTCTACCATTTCTTTCTTTCTTTCTTTCTTTCTTTCTCAATTAATTCCTACTTTCCCTTTTCCGCATTCTTCCGATCTTTCTAGTCTCTGCATTCTTTCTTTCTTTCTTTCTTTCTTTCTTTCTTTCTTTCTCAATTAATTCCTACTTTCCCTTTTCCGCATTCTTCCGATCTTTCTAGTCTCTGCATTTCTTTCTTTCTTTCTTTCTTTCTTTCTTTCTTTCTTTCTTTCTGAAGCTGAAGCTAGTCCATCATCGATTAATTATTTGCAGTACATTAATTAGGAACAAGCAAAATTATTATGTAATCTTTATATATATATATATATATATATATATATATATATATATATATGTATAAATGGAACTTTGTCTGTGTGTGTATGCGTCTGTGTGTGTGTGTGTGTGTGTGTGTCCGTTACCTATAGACTCCGAAACGGCTGCACTGTATATCTGTCTGTATGTCCTTTATACAAATCCACAATTTTTATCCGATTCTCACCAAACTTCACACAAATATTCTTTAGGCTGAGTCTGAGCTCCAGGACCATGGATTAGTTTTAAAGCTTTCATTTCACCCGAGCCACGCCGGGCTATACTGCTAGTATATATATACTACCGGCCATAATTAGTTTTTTTTAAGAGAAATGATGTATTTCATACTATTTTTAGTATTTATTGCCAAATGAAAATAGAATGGTCCTTTTGTTATTATTAATTTGCAAAATTTTACAAGGCAATGAAGCAAAGATGAACTCGTCCGAATCACCCTAAATTTTCTTCATTCTTTCATTGATGAAACTGCAATATAGATAATTATTAAATATTTATTCATTCATTTGATGCGCATGTTATTGTGCAATATTAATAAAAGGACCGTTCTATTTTCATGTACAATTATTCACTTGGCAATAAATACTAAAAAATAGTATGAAATACATAATTTTTTAAAACACTGGGGTGGCTTACTAATTATGGCCGGTAGTGTATATATATATAGCGTTGAGATGTGATGATGCTTAGTGCCAAGATTGTTATTTTTTCAGTGGTTTACAGATAAAAAGTATTTTGGCAGACAGGTTTTTTTATCATAAAGTGCTTGATATCGTGGTAGAGATAGAGTGTTGATAGGATTAATGTGAAAAATCTGTCTGAGCAGAGTCATGCCGACTTCGAAGTTTCGTGTAGGCACTTTTGTGATGTCCTCACTCTACAGGGCTTTTTTTCAGTCTCCTATTGTATTCCGGTCTTAGTTATAAATCGGCATTAATCTGCTTAATTAAGTGACAAACATTGCTACATTGATCCTATATATGTATTACGGAAATTAACGAAGACTAACGAAATGGTCTTTAAAAAACCGACAATTTGAAATGATTTGTTTGAACATTATTTTTGATCGATACTCGTATTTAAGTAGATATTCTGTTTATAATCAAACTATATATATTTATTTCTATCGGCTTGATTATTTACGATAAATTATTGTTTCGAAAATATGTGTCGTTCGGCAGGATTCGAACCTGCGACACCTATCCACATAGGGGAAGCCACAAATTGATCTGTCGCGTCTTAGACCTCTCGACCACGAATAACACATATTTTTGTAACAAAAATTTATCATAAATAATCAGGCCAGTAGAAATAAATAAACAGAATATCTACTTAAATACGTGTATCGATCAAAAATAATGTTCAAACAAATCATTTCATATATATATATATATATATATATATATATATATATATATATATATATATATATATATATAGTGATTCTTTAATACTTAGGTTTGGCCCTATTAGGGTTAGACCAGTATACATTTGTATTAAAAAGTGTTCTATACAATTATATAGTAAAACTTTTGAATATTTTTCATTTATAAACGAGTTATTTCGCTAATTTTGTTATTAAAAATCGCCTGAAGAAACCACTCGTGGTAGAAACCAAGCTAGCGAAATAACTCGTTTATAAATGAATATATATATATATAGTGTATAAAAATACGTTTACAAACTTTGGAAGAGTGCTCGTCATACCAAAACAAAGACAAATGTTCATAAACATATGTCCGAAAATCTTCCGTTTTTGAGTAAATTGACAGTAGATGGCGCTGTATTGACATGTAGACAAGGTTACATTTGTCATTTGTGTATATTTGTGGCTAGTATGTCTTTAACGTTTAATGTGTCTAGTAATGAGTTAATTGAGCAATGTTCCGTTTAACAATGGCAGGATATTCAATCGGAAGTAAGTAGATATGATTTTTACATGAGGTCACGAGAATTGTAATAGACGCGAAGCTACACGGCTGTGTCAGATTGGGTTTCAAAACTGAAGGCAGCCGTGTCATCCAACCTTTGCTGCTGTTTCTCGTCGCATTACTGAGATAGGATCTGTAGCACCACAAACGATCGAGAAAGACCTGATCCCGAAGAACACATACTACAAGATGACGGCGATGATCAAGGTATCAGCACGCATCAAATGGCCCTAGCATGTTGTAGATCTCATAGTAACGCATGCAGGGGACTTCAAGAGTAGCTCCTGTCTTATTTGCAACGTGTGCAGCGTCTTTCGCGATCTGATCACACATAACAGAAGAATGTTTCTAATGTTTTATTGATGATCCGTTGTTTGTCTCTTCAATTTTGTTTACAAATGAGAAAACATTTGGAAAAGATGGAATAACAAATTTGCACAACCAATATTTGTGTGCGAATTGGAACCCCCATGGTACAGCACAGGCTAGACACCAGCATCAGTTTACAATTAATGGGCTGGAATAATTCCGCCCTACATTTTACTTTGGAATTCAATATTAATTACAAAATTCTGATCCTCAACGTTTTAGTTGACACCAACAGCCAAAATAAGGTAAATAGTAATGACATTTTACAAGACTTGCACTTTCATCAGGGAAATTAATAAATGCTAATTGTAGAAATGAAAATTTAAATCTTCAGCTATTTGAATATTCTGATCTAATGTAAACTTATTTATAAATGGAACTTTGTCTCTGTTTGTGTATGTGTATGTGTGTGTATGTGTGTGTATGTCCGTTACCTATAGACTCCGAAACGGCTGAACCGATTTTCCTGAAAATTTACACAGTTGTACTATAAGCGTCTGCGAGTGTTCTTAGCTAACTTTTATGTCCAGGTATTGCTGATAAATATCGAATCGATAATCGAAAAAATCGGGTTATAGAATGAGTGGTCCAGTTTTATCAAATTTGATACATTCATAGACAAAGACATAATTAACGATACTCACAAGTTTCAAATGTTGCAGTTCTTACAGTAGTGCAGAAAATCGATAATATATACATATGTAAAAGGCCAGATGTTTGTGTGTGTGTCTGTTTATCTGTTTGTATGTCCTTTATACAAATCCACAATATTTATCCAATTCTCACCAAACTTCACACAAATATTCTTTAGGCTGAGTCTGAGCTTCAGTACCATGGATTAGTTTTAAAGCTTTAATTGCACCCGAACAACGCCGGGCTGTACTGCTAGTAAATAATAATTCTTAAGTTAATGAATAAATAAGCTTATGGAGAATCATGGTAATATCCGTAGACATTCTACTGTCACATTGTTGGATATTTGAACTTAACAACCTGAAGAAAAGATTTGAATGGCAATCATAAATATGAATGCGCTTCAATATTTTAAGAAGTAAGGAGGTACAAATGAAAAGATTTCATTGAAGCAGACGTTAAACGCGAAAACGTTATTTTCTTTCCTTCTTACTTTCTTTAACTAAAATTAAACAGCGCCTTTGATATATCTTTTCTTCTGTTTCTCCTCGCATTCAAACAGTAATAGACCATTGTGTAGTTGAGGTAATGAAACTTAAATAACAATCCAGATTTTCTTTCTAATCTGTGACGTTGTGAAACATTCTGTCTTGCTTGATAACTGAGAATTGATCACAATTGGTTAATTGTTTAGGTAGGTGTTTATCTTTTATTTTTAACTTTATTTCATTTTCCCGTTTCCTTGTATAGATTTTTTAGTTTTTGCAATTCTTTATTATTATTCGCATTTTATTTAATTTTAAGCGTCCCCTGTCTCTTTTTCCCTTTATCTGGCCTGTTAGTATCAGGTTCTCCAAGCTGTCTTTTCTCATTGCATGTCCCAGGAACTTTAGCTGTCTCTTTCAGTATTAATTCTTTTTTCATTTCCATCCTTTTCAAAACCTCATCATTGCTCACATGCTCGATCTATGATATTCGTAGCATCTTTCTGTTGCTTCTAGTTTTTCCTTCCTCTTTGATCATATTGTCCAGCATTCACTGCTATATTGAAGAACCAACATCACATAGCAATCCAGTACTCTCTTCTTTGTTTGTAGCAAAATTGTCCTGTTTCTTAATATTTTACTCAACTTCTGGAATGCTTCCTTTGCCATATCAATTCGCCTTTGGATCTCCGTGTCGCACTTTCTGTCTTTTGTTAGAACACTTCCCAATTATTTATTTTACAAGGTATAAATAGCCTTATATATATATATATATATATATATATATATATATATATTATAATGACATCAGTAATTAAAATTGTAGATGAAGCCCTCAGGTTGATTGGAAAGGTTCCGACAGACTCATAGAAAGGATTCCTGGTAGCCCATGCCTTAAAAAAGTACAAAAGAGTGTATGCAAAAGTACAGTTGACACATTACGAGGATGTACATAAAATGTGTGTAATTTTGGGGTTTATTTTATTCATTTATTTATGTTTACAAAAATGATCAGTAGAAAAGTTTGTGAAGTTATTTCTGACCTTATGCTCCTGGTTGGGATCCGGAATGAAATGTGTATACAACAGAAATCAAATGAAAAAATGCAGACACGCATATATAATGCAAATAGTTTTTTTTTCTTCACTTTTGCTTACAAATTGCATTTAGATTTTAGTACAGCTGCCTTAGTGAAATTAGTCTTTTTTAGAAATCAGTATTTACTAGTGTTATTTTAACCGGGTAGAGGTGCACCCAGAGTTGATGAAATTCACAAGACTTAATGCTGTGTTTGAATGAGCGCACCAGAATTAAAAAATAAATAAATTAAAAATATTAAATCTTCATTTTTTTAGCTGGCTCAACAATCTTTATTGTAGATATTGCAATCAACTAGTGTTAAATGATAAAGTTATCTTTTTTGTTCTTGCCTTTAGATTAACATTTATTTATCTGTCGCATGGTCGGGTAATCGCTTTATATGGAGAAAATTAGTGACTAGATATCTAGTAGTTTAAAAAACAAAGCCTTTCATACTTTCCGATGAACTGTCTTGTAAAGGTACCATCGAGTACAATGGGATAGACCTGGCTTTATGGTTTTGCAAGAGATCAGTGCGGTGATGACGCTGCATCGCTGGGCGGAGAGCTAAGATGCCGGGTTACCCCGATGGAACTAAGAGCAAATTGCTCGTGACCAAGATGGGCTTTTAAATTGGAGAATATCTGCTACGGTTTGACGTGAAGAGATTAGTTAACCATAAATGAACATTTCTCCGGCTTTCAACTCAGATGTGTGGAGGAAACTAGTCTGGTGTGTAGCTGTGTAGTGATCACTCGACCATAACCGGACATGGGACAGATGATGAGGGCCATTTTAATGGAGATAAAGAACAAAAAAGATACATTTTTAAATATCTATTATAATTTGTTACACTTACCATAGACGCTCAAACATTTGATGGTGATGTATTAACTTTTAAAGGTTATAGCTTTTTGGTTTGCTTTAGTTCGTTTTACGGTATATCAACATTTTATAAGTTATTTCATTTCGAATACTGTGGTACAATACATAGATAACCATAAGTTAAGTTTAGACGAAAATAAAAAAAAGTTAAACATGAATTTGATTTCCACGAAACCAAAAGAAAAGGTAGACATTGGTTTATTTCGGTTTGAACAAGAAGCACAGAAGTTGATATAGGTTTGGTTTGGTTTGGTTTGCATAAAAAAAGTTAAACATTAGTTTGGTTTGCACAAGAGGCGAAAAGCTAGACATAAGTCTGGTTTGGTTTGAACAAGGGGCAAAAAGCTAGACATAAGTTTGCTTTAGTTTGCCCAAAATTAAAATAGCCAGACATATGTTTGGTTTGGTTTGCATGAGAGGGAAAAGATAGACATAAGTTTGGTTCATTTTGCACGAGAGGTGGAATGCTAAAAATAAGTTTGGTTTAGTGTGCAGGACAGTTGAAAAGGTAGGTTTAAGTTTGATTTGACTTGCACGAGAGTTAGAAGGGTAGATATAAATTTGGTTTCGATTGCACGAGAGGCAAATAGCTCGGCATGGGTTTTGTTTGGTTTGCTCGAGGTACAAAATTATATGTATGGATTCTTTTGGGATGCTCCAAAACAAAAAGGTAGACATAGGTTTGGTTTGATTTCCATGAAAATAAAAAATGAAAACAATAGGTGTACGAATGGTATATTTATAAATGTGCAAGATGGACCCTGACGAGAAAAAAACTTTCTCGCCTTACAAAGACCCAAACTCCCTAGCGTTAGATGCAGCTATAGTTTCCTTCGGACTTAAACGCATATATACATCCATTGTTAAAGAAGCCGGACAGAAATGGTCGACTCACTGGAAATATTTGGTTCCTTTTGCCATGTTATGTCTTTACCAGAGTCAGATTAATCTCTAAATGGTGTATAGCAGCCGTATCTGGGATAGAGTTGCCCAATCCCCACTTACCAGCCTTGATAAAGTTCAAAGCCTTTTACGTCTTGTGTGGGATGACACATCTCCCATCCTACAGCCTCTTTCCCCACATACGATACATTGTCAGACTTTCATTTCTATCGCTATTTTAACGGTAAATGTTCAAATGTGCTTCATTCTCTGTTCTATCGGGTTAAGAGTTTTATTGATTGGAGACTTATAATATATTCATAGAGATGAATCACCATAATTGTTTTCGTTTTTCTAATATAAAACAGAAATTTCGCTCAAGCAACAGAGAAATTGAAGGTAAACTAAGGAGAAATGAAAATGAGAAAAAACCAAACATTTTTATAATCATATCGCCCCAAGCAAAGCATTATACTGCCACTATTTTGCAGGAGGTTACATAGGAGGAAAGTTATGTGAAAGAGTGACAGGTTATAGGAAGTGGGCAAGAGAAGGATGAGAA
Source organism: Ascarosepion bandense (assembly GCA_037127315.1). Classification (NCBI taxonomy): domain Eukaryota; kingdom Metazoa; phylum Mollusca; class Cephalopoda; order Sepiida; family Sepiidae; genus Ascarosepion; species Ascarosepion bandense. Next base: position 5,081,610 of record JBBBDQ010000118.1, read on the forward strand.
TACTGATGAGAGTGAAGTGGACGGAGAAAGGAGTATGAGAGAGAGGATGCAGGTTAGTGAGATAGGAGATGACTATTGGCTTTACATTTAAATTAAATTAAGGCGGGAAGTGTGAGAAAAGAAGCTGATAGAGTAGAATTTGCGTTTACATTTCATTGGTTTCACAGTAAAAAGGTGGGACCTAGTTGCTAATCTTGTGGATCGAGTAAATTCATATATAGGGGGCACCAGTGAACTATGTTCATCGGAGCAGAAACCGTGAAATATTTGTAGAAGAGACACCGGGAAGCTACATTGCGCCGTTGAGAAAGTGACTGTATCTGAGCTGCCAAGTCGGGATCGGTCACATTACAAATTTTCCGTAGGATTTTGTCAAGGACACCTAGGTGGATAGCAGGAGCACCAGACCAGATATGGTAGTAATATTCAATGCACGAGCGGATGGTAGATTTTTATATGTGTAGGATTATTTCAGACGGGAAAAACTTCCTGGCCCTACACAGAGAACCGACTTTCTTAGCAGCGGATTTAGCTATGGATTCTGTATAGTCATTCGACTTGAGGTCTGTTGTGAGAGTTTACTAATTTTCGTTTGTTAGGTATTAAATTACATCACTCGGCATCCACTATAGTTTAACTTGACTTTCACAGTTAGTCTGAAAAATATTTATGAGCATTCTTAAATTTAAAAGTGTTGAAAGCTTAATTTTTTACTACTGTTTATAAACACATGTTGCGAAATAAAGAGGACGAAACGCCTGGGTAAATAATAGTTTTTCCTTTCTTTTATCATTTTGTCTTTATTCACACACACACACACACACACACACACACACACACACACACACACACAGTGGCTGTATTTGGTCAGTAATATTTAATTTATACAAGTTTGGTTAAAGACCAACGAATTTTAATTCTCTCTAATTTAATTGTTGTATATTTCGGACTATTTTCTTAGTTTCCAGTACAATGTACTGGAAACTAAGAAAATAGTGAATGCAACGAAAGTCAACATGAAAGTACGAAGATATTGAAAACTTTCATGTTGACTTTCGTTGCATTCACTTACGCGCAAATACCCTTGGGAAAGGTATTAATCCATTTCATCTCCACCCATTATGGGTTAAATAGCAGGACAGATTCGGTTCTATAGTCTTGGTAAAGTAATCGCAACCAACTGCGGGAAAATCTTCTGCCCTGTCAGTCATGGATTAAAAGAGACATGATCGCCCAGGCGACTATCACGTATATCACTTAACTGACTAACTGAATCCATCATAAAAAAGCTTTTTTTGTAATGTCATAATTCTCAAATATCACGTCTTTGTGTCTCCTGTGAGTTTCATCATTTTCAAATCTCGCGTCTTTACGTTGTCACGTATCAGTTTGCGTTATCGTGTCGGTATTTTTTATTCGTCTGTTGATAAACGTGATAATAGTTTGCTGTGTTGTTTTTTATGCTTAATGTAGCTATTTTTTTACAGTTTTTGTGGTATAATGTTTTGTGGTATTGTTAAGAATTTGCCAGATTTTCTGATATATTTTGTGTTGGTTTGTGGTATGCGATTTAATTGAATTATTATGACGTGTTAACATTTGCGAAAATATTCTGGCTGTATAACGTACGCATGTATTGTTTGAATTATTATTATTAAAGTGATATTATCTAAGCAAGCAAGCGAATTCAACACTGGTTCAACTTTTTTTAAAATTTTTTTATTGTTGATGGTTGTTGCACTGGTGGTGTTTAGTTCTTTGTTATAAAGGAAGAGCTCTGCCTATTTTTGTCCTTTGGAGATATGTAGGTACCTTCATAGATTCGTTAAACGTAACATATGAAGAAAAAATAGCAGAAACTTAATAAATACAGTTTCATCGTGAAAATCTGTTATTATGCGTCAAGAAGGAGGTTAATGATCTTTTTCCAGTGAAAAACAAATTAATTTTAAAATTTTTGCAAAAATCAAATAATTGTCGGATTTTAATGAAACTTTCAGGACTTATTTAAAAGTGAATGAAAATATTTTGAAATGTTGATTTTTAAAAAATGTTGATAATTTTTTTTTTACATCTGTTACCCACCAAACACACTTGTTTAATTTTTATGAAATTTTAAGATATAAAATTTTGCAGAGCTTTATGTTTTTATTAGTTAACTCCTTGGTTAATTTAAATCGTCAACTTATTTTTGTAAAACAAGAACACTAGTTACAGAAAATCTTCTCTGAACCCTAAAATAATAAAATGTAATAAAACTAAGACACTATTTAACTAGAAAATTTGTTAATTACTTATATGAATAAGATATATAATTCATCTTCACATTAATATCACGAAAAATCAATTTATTTATTTTTTTCCGGATATTTACTTGAACCATTTACACATTATCATCACTGGACATTCATTTATTTGTTGACGACCTTATTCTAAAATGTTTTCCTCTTCTTCTATGCAACCAAAAACATCTTGCATTCCATTAATGTAGCAAACAGAGATTAGGACACAGGACCTGAGGAGAAGGTATGATGTTTGTAAAGGACCGAAACCGTCAATGAACCAGGGTAACATCACTGATGATGTGTCCTAACCGCATCTAAATGATGTATTTTTCAAAAAATAATGGACTTCAGATAAAAAAACAAAACAACGATCAATAATGAATTGTTTTCATTTTTAAAAATGTTTAATTATAATAATTTCTAAAGCTTTAAATCTTTCAAAAATAGTCTTAATATGGAAAGGGTTAGGGTATTATTAAGTTGTTGTGGATCTTCGTCGCCAATTTGTTGTGGCAAATCTTAGCGCAGACCCTCGTCGCCAATTTGTTGTAGAGTTGGTGTGGTGAAACTTCGTCGCAAAGTTGTAGTTCGGTTTGGTCAGACGGTAGGTAAAAAACAGTGTACTAGTATAACATGAACAATATACACAAAGTATATCGCCCGGTTCACACTCCACCAACGTCTATTGAACAGGTTAAGAGACTCATCCCTTGTTCCCTGTTTAGGATGTGGTTTCTGGCTTTCTCTTTTCCAATCTTCTCACTTTGTTTTTTTTTCAACTGGAGTAGATATATCTATCTATCGCCCGGTTCACACTCCACCCACGTCTATTGAACAGATTAAGAGGCTCATTCCTTGTTCCTTGTTTAGGATGTGGTTTCCGGCTTTCTCTTTTCCAATCTTTTCACTATTACGTAGCCTCCTGCACATCAGTGGCGTTACCGCCTTGCTCGGGGTGATACGATTAAAAACAAAAAAAGTAAGTGTTAGTCATAAGTAACTAAAAATAAGTTCAAATGGTACAGTTATGCTGCGTATTGCCTGAGTAGTAGTAGCTGGCTTTAACTGCGTTCTTAACTGCCGTTAGCAGCCGAATTTAACTGCCTCTGCCGGTAATGATATAGTAAGAGGAAGAGTCCATTCCTCGTAGAAGGGCACCATAACATAAGTAAAAACTATATTTACTAATCATAAATGGAAAAGCTTAGTACAATTCCCGGACCTCCAATATAAAAAAAAGTTTTTTTTGTGCGTATAAACATGTCGATTTTTGTAATTATGGACGTCCATAAATGACATTATCAGAAAATAAGAGCAATAATTATAGTAAATCTACAGCCAAAGTATTTAAAATTGAATAAAACATTAGATTACGGAAAATATTTTCATAATTTTTTTAGATTAACTGGGTAGTTAAAAATTATATAAAAGGCACTCACGTTATATTTCTCAAGTAATTTTTATTGATATGTTTGTCGTAGAAAAAAATTAGATATACTTCCGTCTGTCAGTCAATCGGTCAGCTTGTCAACACCTCAAATAAACAGCTACTACTGTGTTAAGAATACATTTCTACGATGTTTCAAGTAAAATTTGTTTAAAATCAGATTAACTAAACTTTAAATCAGCTAATATTCATCGAGTAAAGTTTTAGGAAAGCATATTTTATTTTTGAAATATTTTTAATAAATATAATTACATTGAAAGATGGCTAAAAATAGCACTAAAATCAGTGATGTTTAGCAATTTCAAAATGAAAACTCTTTCCAATCAATTTAAATTAGTTTTGAAATGCGGCAAATGAAATACAGAGTGACCCCAATAAATGGAAACTTTTTAACAATCCAATAAAACCAAGAATGATGGAAGAAAAATATTTTATTTAAAGTAATTGAAACCTTAAAACAATGCCATTTAAGAAACAATGATGGAATTTTTATTTTTTTAATTTAAAAAATTACGTCCTGTAGATGGCGTCCTCTTGTCTCTGCTGTTAAGACAGTGACAGTGACCGAGATCCCCTGTTCGTTAAAAACAAAATAAGGTCCGATAATCCCATGTAATGAAACAGCACACCATACAGCACACCATACCTTACTAGCGTGTACAGGGCGCTCATGAACTTCATTAGGATTTGTCTGCTGAGTAACGGTAGTTCTGCTTATTCACGTAACCTGTGAGATGAAAATGGGCCTCATTTGACGTCCATAACTTGCTTAGGAATTTATCTTGATCCATGGTTACTGAAATGGCAGAGTGTGTACTTCGTGAGGCCACTGTTTCGCAGTGCTGCCACTTGCTCATGTCTGCCAATACACACTTAAAAAATTCCCGTTTTTTTCGATCATCCTGTATTTGATTTAATCTATTAGTTTGAAATTAAACCTAAAAGAAAATCTTCAAACCTAGAAGAAAATCTTCAAACCTAAAATAAAATCTTCAAACCTAAAATAAAATCTTCAAACCTAAAATAAAAGCTTTCATTTTTCAAGATTCATTTAAAACCCAAAGTATCGCGTTTTTGTGACGATACCTAGTGATACGTATCTATGTTTCATTCAGTCAGTTAAGTGTCATACGTGATACACGCTTGGGCGATCATGTCTCGAAAGAGACATGACTGACTGGGCAGAAGATTATCCTGCAGTAGGTTGCCATTGCTTTCTGCGGTAGACTGGTTGCCGTCCAAGGTTATAGAACCCAATCTGTCCTGCTATTTAACCCATAACTGGAAGGAAGAGACGGATTAATACCTTTCCTAAGGGTATTTGCGCGTAAGTGAATACAATGGATTCAACTGTAATTCGAACTCGGCTCCCCGTTCCGAGCCGATATCCACTGAACCACAACGCACATCATATGTTTCATTAGGTTTCTTATAATTTTTGTACCAGTTGAAGCCAATGTGTAGCTATTTCCTAGTTTAATAACGTTTTTCTCACATTATGGACTCATATTAAGTTTTATATGTGGATAATTCATTGACTTTTGTATATATTTCTCTGCTTCGAGATGATTTCAAAGCAGGGTGTTATTTCTGTAAACAATTTACAATAAGTTTTCTATCGACTTCTATTTGAAAAAAAAAAAAAGAAAAGAAATCGATTCAATTCATTTGTTCCATGAGAGAAGTGCAATGTAACAACTCGTACGAACATAGTTATACTTCACAAATATGTTTGTCCTTTTTTCAAAGAAAAGAAAAGAAAGTCTGAAAAATGATTATTCACAACCTCACCCTAAACATTGCAGAGTATGTATTTTCCGACATCTTTTCACCGACAAAAAAATATTGTTCTCGCTATTGTATTTATAGAAGGAAAGGCTGGGAAACATGGCTGCCATTTGTATGCAAAAGGGTTTATTACTTCGGCCATTCTATGAATTTCTCCCACCAATAAAACAGATTTTCGTAGGTGTGCCTCATAAACTTTATGAATGATAATGCAACAAATACCCACCTAGATTTTTCTGTATATTTTTCTGTATATTAATGTGAATACCGCCTCACTCCCTCTTGAAAGGTATGGTAAGCAAACTAACCTTGCAATACTTTGGTAGTGAACTCGATTTTCCATGTTACTCCATTAATTTAGCAACGCTTCAACGTTTTGAAGTATAACCATTATTAGTATCTATCTATCTATCTATCTATCTATCTATCTATCTATCTATCTATCTATCTATCTATCTATCTATCTCAGTCTGTTCATATCTATCTATCTATCTATCTATCTATCTATCTATCTATCTATCTATCTATCTGAATCTGTTATCTATCTATCTATCTATCTCAGTCTGTTCATATCTATCTATCTATCTATCTATCTATCTATCTATCTATCTATCTATCTATCTATCTGTTCGTGTATGAAAGTGAAAGTTTTGTCAAACGATGAAGAAAAATGCATATTTATTATTTATTATTAAAATTATCTATCTATCTATCTATCTATCTATCTATCTATCTATCTATCTGTGTGTGTGTGTGTGTGTGTGTGTGTGTGTGTGTGTGTGTGTGTGTGTAAGGTTGCTTGGAAAGTTCTTGCCGACTTTTGACGGAAATAAAAATATAAAAAAATTACACCGTTAAATATTTATTCAAGTAAATATGACTTACTAGCAGTATAGCCCGGCTTTGCTCGGGTGCAATGAAAGCTTTAAAACTAATCCATGGTCCTGAAGCTCAGACTGTTTGGACGTTGACACGAAAGACTAAAAAGCAATAGTTGTTTCCAGTTAAAACGAAACCGTAGACTGAAAAAAAAATGAATGGATGTAAGTCAAATTTTGATTTCCTGGTATCGATATCAAATAATTTGTTTTCGTCGTAAACTGAATTTTGAAGGCTAAATAAGGCCCCTGAATAAATGGTATCATGGCTGAGACTAAGAACTACAATTATACCCACTTAGAGCCAAACCCGAAGCAAAAGCTAAAATAAAAGGGCTGAAAAAATACAGACATACAGGGAGATAAACAAACACACACAAACATCTTGTCTTCTATATATATATGTTATCGATTTTCTGCACTATTGTAAGAATTGCAGCCTTGAAACTTCTGAATATCGTTTCTTATGTTTTTGTCTATGAGTGTATCAAATTTGATTAAAATCGGACAACTTCTTCTATAACCCGATTTTTTCGATTATCGATTTTCGATATTTATCGAGGGTACCTCGACACAAAAGCTAGCTAAGAACACTCGCAGACGCTTATAGTACAACTGTGTAAATTTTCAAGAAAATCGGTTCAGCCGTTTCGGAGTCTATAGGTAACGAACACACACACACACACACACACACACACACACACACACACACACACACACACACACACAAAGTTCCATTTATAAATAAATTTAGATTTTGTTTCGTAACCTTTCTCCATTTTTCCTTCAACTTAAAAAGTTTCCCCATCATTCCGGTAGTTACTCGGCAAAAAGAATCTCACAACGTGTTTTTTTATGTTATCCAAGGAATTAATTTTTTTTAGCATTGAGATTATTTTTCACTATTATGGGAATCTGAAGGAGGAACGTCTGGTGAATATGACGGGTTGGGTAAAACATCCAAGTCAAACTGCAACAATTTTTGCTGGGTCGCCAAAGAAACGTTAAGATTTGAGATCTGAAGAAAAACAATACCTTTCCTGTTCATCAATGCTAGACTTTTCTTATTGAATGGCTGCCTTTAATTCGTCCATTTACGAGCCGTACTTTTCAGAATTAAGTTACTGGATATTTGGCAGGATTTCTTTCCAATCTCCCCAGACACACAGCATGACTTTCTTAGGATGAAGACCTGATTTTGATGAGGCTAAAGTCGACTCATGTCATTTATTCTAGGATCTTTTTCTTTCTCCTAACATTGGTGAAAACAATCCATTTCTCATCATCCGTCACAATTTGCTTAGAAAAGTTGAATTTTCATTGCGTTTATGCAATAAATAACAGATAAAAATGCGATCGCGTGGTACCCCAAAATCGTAGCGTTTTGAGAAGCCAAACTTAACTACTTGCTCATGGATGGTGGAATTTGACAAATTTAGTGTTTCTGCTAATTGTGTGATGCGGGTCATTCGCAATCAATGTCATGATTTAGTCGCTATCTGTAGTGAATTGTCTGCCTGAGCGTTCGTCAACAATAAGGCTACAATCACTAACTGTAAACTTAGCGAGCCACTTCCGTACAGTGCTGTCGGTTAAAGCACCCTCACCATGCACAGCACATATCTTTTTGTTGCTTGCAAGACATTATTGCCTTTACAGTAATACAAAAAAGCATCAAGTGTCTAAAATACACCTTATAATCTTCCATTTTTGTTGGGATGCAAAATTGACACGAATTAAGTAATTTAAACTTTCTTTCTCAAGATGTAGTTTGAAGTATGCTCTAATCTAGCTTATTATATCTATAGATAAATTTGACGTGTTCAAATGTGTAGGAATATGAACAACTCAAAATAAAAATCGACATCAACTTTCCAAACAACCCAGTATACATATATATATATATATATATATATATATATATATATATATATATATATATATATATCATACACAGAAACACACACACACACACACACACACACACACACACACACACACACACACATATATATATGTATATGGCGGGTGGAGTAACACATCCAAGTCAAGCAGCAACAATTTTTGCTGGGTCGACAAAGAAACGTTAAGATTTGGTATTATCCTGAAGGAAAACAACACCTTTATATATATATATATATATATATATATATTGTATTGATATAAATGGAAACGATATAGAGTCCTTGCATGCAATGCATTATATTAATGACTAATTTTATTATTATGAAAAGAAACGAATTAATGTCCTTGAATATAATTAATGATAATAATGACAGTGTCATTATATTGTTAGGAATGAAAATGATATAAAATCCTTGGATATAATGCATGATAATAATGACCGTATAATTGCATTATTATGAATATAAACGGAAAAAAGGTCCTTGGATACAATGCATGGTAATAATGATAGTGTATTTATATTGTTAGAAATAGAAACGACATAACGTTCTTGGATATAACTAATGATAATAATGAGAATGTAAATATATTATGAATAGAGTCACAAAATCCTTGGATATAATTAATGATAATAATGACAGTGTACTTATATTGTTATGTATAGAAATGATAAAAAAAAAGGTAATTGGGTATAATACATGATAATAATGACAGGGTAATTATAGTGTTATGAATAGAAACGACGTAAATCCTTGGATATAATAAATGTTAGTAATACCAGAGTAATTATATTGTTATGAATTGAACAATATTAAATCCGTGGGTGTAACCACTTCACATTTTCTGAAACAAACATTGATGATTAAAACTCATGTTTATCAGGGATATAAATTAAATTTATCGAATGTTACGGAAAGTGCGACACAGAGATTCGTTGGCGAATTGGCATGGCAAAGGACTCGTTCCAGAAGCTGAGTATGTAATATAATAATCTGGCCCCAGCCGAAGAAGGCTGATGAAGCGTGGGTGTTTTTGGTCATTGAAAGCAGCGGATGTCATTTTGACCCTATTTCCGGCAGAGCGGAAATAGCTCAGAGCAAACAGACAGGGTCTCTGAGAATTTACGTAGGCGTCGCGTAGGCGTCGCGTAGGCGTCGCGTGATCAAGGCAAAACCGGAAGAAACGAGTCCCCGGTTTTGGAAGATATATAAAGACTGCGAAAAACACAGTCTTGAGAGTCAGTTTTGACAGTCTCCAGAAGTAGACAAGAAGAGAAGTCGAAGAAGAAGAAGTCAGTCAGCCTCGACAGAAGTCAGTCTCGGCAGAAGTTAAAGAAGTCGAAGAAGAAGCTAGACGAGTAAGCAGAGAGACTACACTCACGTCGAACCCCACGTCAGCCCTTGGAAGAGCGCTCTCTCACTCTTTGTTCCTAGGCGACACGGTCCATCGTCTTTAATAAAAATATAATATATATTTTTATATATACCCCCGTGTTTGTCTGTTTCTTGATATACAACAGACTAATTGTTTTGGTGCTAGTGACTTGGTTTTGAAACAACAAAACATTGATGCGAACTGGTTTACCACAACAACGATTGAAAATTCAACAGACTTGAAATTTCCGGAATTAAAACTGCCACCAGATAGAAAGAAAAAAAAAAGACGAAAATATAGTAAACAACCGGACGAGACCAGCGAAAGGTAGGTGACACTTTGATTTAATAGTGTGTGTGTTCTCTGCTCGTGTTTATAGTAGGTCTGGTTGAAAAAAAAAATGGGACAGCATATTGTTGCCGATCTGACCGTAGAAATGAGAAATATGGATTGTTCGATAGAACGGACGGGGGTGTTAAAATTGACAGTGGGGTGTTAAAATGAGGAAAAAAGTGTTAAAGTGGGGTGTTAAGGCTGACGGTGGGGTGTTGAAGTTGACGAGAGGAAGAAAGTTGAAATATTTGCCTGTCTGTAGGTGTTAGGGCATCTGAGTTGGTGGTTTATTTATTTTTTTTTAATGTTTTACCATATATGTGAAGTGAGAAAATAGTTAATATTTCGTAGAATAAATATTTAATGAAATAATTTTGGGTTGTGTCTTAATTTTACTTAAAAAGCGGCATGAACTTTTCAGACAACCCGATAGAAATATTGACGAACAACTATTCTCAATGTGATTATGAAGGTCAGTTGTATGGTTGAAATAGTTGAGTTTTTCTGATCAGTACTCGAGCCGAATTAAAAAAGAAAAAAAAAACAATCGATGTTCTACGTACACAAACTTTCCCCAATTGGAGTATTAGCGTAAAATGGCCCTCTCCATTTTTTCCATTTGGCCTTGTATTGCATGAACTAAATCAAAATTGGTAAACATTGACAAATTATAAATGTAGCTGAATGCTACCACAATAGGAAAATCAGAGAAACGAAAGGGTTCTTTAATTTTGATCTCGTCAACAGAATTTGTTCGTAAACGTTAATTTGTAATCTTTACACAGATATTGTCAAAATTTAAAAATGTTTGTGTTTTGCGTGACATTTCTACAGCATAGAAATGACTTAATGTTATCGAGAGTTTTAAAGTGTAATTTTAATTATGCAGTTAATAACAGCCAACAAAATCGCCAATTATAAATATATCTCAACATCGTTGCTTGAAAACAACTGCATTGTTTGGTTATTTCGTTGCGAATACACCGATTATATATATTCTTAAAACATTCACCCGCGTCTCAGTGTTTCGCGATATGAGTCAGATATTGAAAAGATATTTTGTTATCAATATGGTGGAATCGGATTATTTGGGGAGATTTGGGAAAATTAAATTGAAATCAGATATGCTTGGTTTCGAATCCAGAGGAAGTAGTTCAGGGAATGGAAAGCATTGTACAAACTAAGGAACTACGAGTCACGGGTTCATTTTTTTTAGACTAAATTAATATCCTCCACAAGTAAATTGCATGCGGATTAACGTTGGAATCAGGGTAATTTTCTTAAATTTCTATTGAACATTTCTCGGTCAGACTATGAATGTTATGTACGGCAAATAATGACCATTTTTTCTGTGTTCAAACATAGTATGTTTGAAATTAAATTAAATTAAATGAGGTTACGTGGTAACAATAAACTCAGGCAGAGACACGCATGGTGTTGGTCAAAGGTCATTTACTCGATGTTAGTTTTGAAACTAGAGCGCGGTTACCGCTTAATAATCATGTGATTATGCATCGAAGAGTCTACGCTTATGGACAGACGCGAGAAAGAAAATGAACATTTTTAAGAACTTTGCCCAATTCTGTGAAAATGGATATTAAAAAAAAAAAGAAAGAAAAAAAAACGAACAATGAAACATCGAGCTGGTAGAACAATTTTCAAGATGGACACGAACATTGTCGGGTTGCCGATGTAGGCTCCCCTATATATTTTTTTTGTTGTTTTTTTTGTTTCAGCATGCACATGTTTTTGTTGTTTTGGCATGCACATGTTTTTGTTGTTTTGGCATGCACATGTTTTTGTTGTTTTGGCATGCACATGTTTATACAATTGTAGGGCTTGTGTGGCATGGGGAGGAGAGTGAGGATGTTGCGCTTAAAATGTTCTTAGGCGAACATTTTGAAAAATGGGTGGGCGAGGAATGTAATATAATAATCTGGCCCCAGCCGAAGAAGGCTGATGAAGCGTGGGTGTTTTTGGTCATTGAAAGCAGCGGATGTCATTTTGACCCTATTTCCGGCAGAGCGGAAATAGCTCAGAGCAAACAGACAGGGTCTCTGAGAATTTACGTAGGCGTCGCGTAGGCGTCGCGTGATCAAGGCAAAACCGGAAGAAACGAGTCCCCGGTTTTGGAAGATATATAAAGACTGCGAAAAACACAGTCTTGAGAGTCAGTTTTGACAGTCTCCAGAAGTAGACAAGAAGAGAAGTCGAAGAAGAAGAAGTCAGTCAGCCTCGACAGAAGTCAGTCTCGGCAGAAGTTAAAGAAGTCGAAGAAGAAGCTAGACGAGTAAGCAGAGAGACTACACTCACGTCGAACCCCACGTCAGCCCTTGGAAGAGCGCTCTCTCACTCTTTGTTCCTAGGCGACACGGTCCATCGTCTTTAATAAAAATATAATATATATTTTTATATATACCCCCGTGTTTGTCTGTTTCTTGATATACAACAAGTAAAGTATTAAGACACAGGAAACTTTCACTAGAAACAAATAAAGAAGAAAGCATTGGTTTGATATATGATGTCAGTTCTTCAATATGACAGTGAATGCTGGACAATACCATCAAAGATGAAGGAAAAACTGGAAGCAGCTGAAATGTGATTCTACAGAAGGATGCTGCGGATATCGTGGACCGAACATGTGAGCAATGATGAGATTTTAAAAAGAATGGAAACGAAAAGGAAATTAATGTTGAGCATCAGGAAGAGACAACTAAAGTTCCTGGGACATGCAATGAGGAAGGAGGGCTTGGAGAACCTGATACTAACAGGCTAGATAGAGGGGGAAAGAAACAGAGGAAAGCAGCGGATAATATATCTGAAGGGCCTGAACAGGTGGATGACAGAACGGGTGTTGCGTGAGGTTACAGGAGAAAGTGTACTCAGAGCCACCAGGAATAGGGGGACGTGAAAGGTCATGATCACCTACGTCCTGAAAGGACAAGGCACACAGAAGAAGAAGAAGAAGAAGAAGCGCTGAGCAAGATGAAAGGACATTAACGTTACGGAAGAAGATTGGATAAAAGAATTATGCTAGAAATCCAAACGTGAGAAATCTAAGCATTAACGAAAATCAAATAAGCAAAAGTCCGTAATTTTTTTTTAATCGTATCACCCCGAGCAAGGCGGTAATGTCACTGATGTGCAGGGGGCTACATAAGAGTAAAAAAATTAAGTAGAAGAGAGTTAAGAGGAAGACGAACCGGTTAGAAAGGAGCAAGAGAAGGATGGGAATACAGGTGTGATGACAGTTGCAAAAGTGGAGAGAAAGGAAAGGATATACGGGGTGGTGAAAGAACTAGAGTCAAGTGGTTAATAGATGAGTATTGACATTGCATTTAAATTCCTGGAGGTTGTACCCGTCAAGAAAGCAAGAATATGGAAGCGAGTTCAAAGGATCCTCTTAATATTCGAATCACTTATTGTCTTATATTTTTTTCATATTTCAGAAGTTGTGTTTTATTTCATACTAAGATTATGTTTAAACTTCAAATGAACATTATTTTTTAGGCATTTACATTGATCTAACCTAATCCTGACCATTTTATACATAGCATATAGTAGTATGGAGAAGGAATACTAAAGCAAATGGACATTGTATTTAAATTCAGCGTTCAAAAATAGTTAAAAGTTAGCTAAAATATCTCATGTTCTATTTAAAAAATAGTTCATTATATTCATTTACGCTTAAATACCTTTGGAGATGGTATGACTCCACTTCTTATTCCCCCAGCTATGGGTTAATTAGTAACACACGTAGCACTAAATTATTATTATATCTTCCCGTGAAAAAAACTCTGAGAATTCAAAAATATTTTCTCGCTTTAAATAACTTGTAGAAGGTTCATAGAACGTAAAAATGAATCAGACCAATAAATGCTCACATCTAATTTAAATAATAGGTTTGGTTGTTTTGTTTTTATGGCAAATCATTTATTGCCAACTAAACTTTATTTATTTATTGCTGGTAATACCTTTTTCTTTCAACAATTTATTGTTTTTTATATAAGTTTTGTGTCTAGCAATATTTTTTTTCTTTTCGAGTATCAAGATTTACTGGGATTTGTTTTTTTTTAAGGGCAGGGTCCCCAAGTCCTACCCTGTTATTTAACCCATAGCTGGAGGGAAGGGACGGATTAATACGTTTCCCAAGGGTACCAGTGCTTAAGTGAATGCAGGGTATTCAACTGGATATTTGAACTCGGCTCATTGATTTCTCTTTCCGAGCCGATACCCACTGCACCACAACGCACATCCGTCACTAAACACTTATAGCACCTGGTATTCCCAAGCGGTCACCCATCTAATTACTGACCAGGTTCAACGTTGCTTAACTTCAGTGATCGAGCGAGACCCAGTGTATTCAACGTGAAAGCTGTAAGTCTAAATAATAGATGTTTATATTATATATATTTGGGTTTATCATATAAATTCGTTTTTTTTTAAATTTTAGTTCTATTATTTATCAACAATTTTAACAAGTCATTCAGTAATTTAAAACATAAAACAATAAACAAAGTTGTAGAGGAAGAAGAAATCTACAAAAATATTTATTATTAAAAAGAAGTATTTTGCGTGTTAATTCAAATAACATTGAAAACATACTGACAAGCCATTATCTGACAGCTCAGTTTTATAGCTGGTCCTTGTGAAAAGGTCTAAATATGGTCTTTGACCCACGCCCCAATAAGAAACTGTGGTGATTCATAAATAAGAAACAAGAGTTGCGTACATGCTTGTTAGGTAATAATAAAAGGAAAGTAGAAGTCCCATAATGCACTAAAACAACAGTTTTAGCGAAAAAAAAAAAAAGAAAGACTTCCTCTTTCTCTCTAATCGCCAACTGTTAAGCCAGAAAAACGTGTTTTGTTAAATGATCTCACAAGAAACATGTCACTTCATCCAGATAATCCTAAAACGATTTCTTTCTTTGCATCAATATATACAAAATGATATATATATATATATATATATATATATATATATATATATATATATATATATATGTAATTTGGAAAGGAGTTATTTCCGCATCATAGATTTCAACCTTTCGGTATCTTCAAGCGATTTACAATAACTGAGTTTAACGTTTTTCAAACGCTCCAACAAGATTTTTTTTTACGAACACGCGACTGGAATTTTCAAACAACTGAAAAAAAAAACAAAAACAAAAATAAAAAAAATTCAAAATTAGGGAGGAGTTATTTAACAATCTTTGAACACTTTCATTCATGTTTGTATGATCCTAGTAAATATTCAAGGTTATGATTACATCTAATATTTATATATTTATCATTTGGAAATGAATTATTTCCGTAACATAGGCCTCAACCTTTCAGTATCTTCAGGCGATCCACAATAACTGATTTTTTCGTTTTTCAAACGTACGAACAGGGATTTTTGTCTTGTAAACATGCGATGAAAGTTTTGTAAGATACTTAAATAACTCCTCCCTAGTTTTGAAATTTTTCAGTTATTTAAAGGTCCTGGTCTCGCGTTCGTAAAAAATGCCTGATCGTACGTTTAAAAAACGGAAAAATCAGTTATTGTGGATGAGGACAACAGTCCGAACAATATAAATGCTATAAATACTACCTGTATCTCAGAAGTATAGATAAATATTGAAGCCATTGTATGTTTAATAAAGATCAATCATTGAATAAATATATCTTGTTGCATGCACATCAAAATCTGGTCATATTTTATTTCATGTTTTCATTTAGATATTAATTTAATATGTTTTGGACGGATGATATAAGCCCGGATAAATATAGTAAAATATGAACCCGTCCTCATATCATTTGAATCCCTACCTCAATAAGAGAACGTGGGCATGAACTAGGTATTTATTGAATTATAAGTTATACATGGAAAAATGCGCGCATAAAAAGTGATATTCTTAATATTTTATTAAACCTGGAAAAGAACAGGACAAGCTATTAAACCTGGAAAAGAACAGGACAAGTTATTAAACCTGGAAATGTAAAGAACAAGATATTCTTGTGAAGTAAAAAATAAACATTTTTTACTTAAAATATTGCATTCACATTTTATTTTTAGCTGCAATATTTTAAAAAAATTCTATTTCTGTATTTCTATAATTTTTCCAGTCATTGCTATTAATTTAATATAAATTTAATGCTGAAAACCGCATTCAAAAATACTAAAAAAACAAAAATATATGCATTTGATAAAAACAACAATAGAAACTTTGATTATTGATTAATTCTGACAACCAATTCTGATAAAATGATAAATAATAAGCAAAGTTTGATTGACAAAAATGATAAAAGATAACATCAGGATTTAAATGTTGAAAACCGCATGCAAAAATATTAAATGGAAAAAACTTATAAAGAATAAATTTATCATTAGAAGCATTAGTCACTCACTCACTTATGTACTTATCTAGTTAGTCTCCCTTTTCGGACTTCACATATTTTGATGCAACCTTTTTTCTACTAAACCAAAATACAATTTTTTTCAAAATGTAGCTAAGGAGGTGTCCTACCTAACTCTGTAAAATGTTTGAAATTTCTTTGAGAACTGAATTACTGTTGAAGTTTGAAAGCTGCCTAGATTAACTCAACGTCGAACTTAAGAATATATTCAACCACTGCCGTGGTTGAATGATTAGAAAACCGTTATCATGAAGAACTTTTCGATTTAAATATTTGAAGACTATTTCAAAATAATTCTAGTAAACTTATTTTTAAAAAATTGTTGCAATTTTTAAAAATTTCAAATAGGTAAATTTTAAAATGCAAGTACTTTGTATATTTGTAAAATGAACCCTAAAATCATAAAAATCAACCCTGAAATCATGATATATTAGAATAACCCCTGAAACGATTAAATCGTAAAATTACCCTTGGAATCAAAAAGCCATAAAATCAACTATGAAATCATAAAATCGTAAAATCAAGCCTGAAATCATAAAGTCAATACTTAAATCATAAAATCGTAAAATCAAGCCTGAAATCATAAAGTCAATACTTAAATCATAAAATCGTAAAATCAAGCCTGAAATCATAAAGTCAATACTTAAATCATAAAATCATTAAATCACTCCAGAAATCGTAAAATCAACCTTGAACTCATAAAATCAACCCAGAAGTCATAATATCATAAAATCACCTCTGAAACCAAAAATTGTGAAATCACATTTATAAATAGTAAAATCACCCTTAAAATCATAAAATGGTAAAATCGCCATTGAAATAATGAAATTACAAAATCAATCCTAAAATCCTAAATGCGTAAAATCATAAAATCGTAAAAATATAAAATCGATCTTGATATCATAATGTCATATTCAGAAGAGGTTTTATGTACATCATTTTTAAAGTTTTTTTTTATTTACGTATCGTTCTTTGGTTCACATAAAAATTTGTTGCGCAAACTGACCATAAATTTATATGTAACACATTTTATAGCGGCAATAAACACAGGCATAAAACTGTACGATGCTTTTTTAAAATCGTCGAGAGATTAAAGTTTATGACCACCCGGTGGCCATAGCTCGTACTACGCATGTCAACAGAAAACTATTTTTTTAAAGCCATCATTTGTCAATGGCTAGCGAGGAAAATTCCCCTGAGATGTTATTTTTGTGCAGTTAAAACAAAGTCTCTGTATCAATAATCTGACTGATTCAAAGTAATGGTTTAGTTTAGCATTATAGTTTTTTTTATATTTCAATCCAAGAAAGGTAGTAAAGCCACTAAGACGCAAGAGAGATTGGCTTGAGTGGGAAAGAATGTAAGAGAAAGAAAAGAATTATTGAGTAACGAGAACAATAAAAGAACAGAAATTAAGAATATAGAAGATAACGATTGTCATTGCATTTAAGTTTTTGAACATTACACTTGACTGAAAAGCAAATAATTGAAAGAGATTTTCACGAGCAAGAAGCGAGAGAAAATAAACTGTTAGCATAGAACTTACAATTATATCAAGCCAATTCAATTGTAAAATGATGACACCTTGACACCAATGTAACACTGCGCTTAAATTCATGAAGTCTAGATGCTATAGAGGAAAGCTCAGAATTATCGTTTATAGTGATAAGAAGTTGTTGTTTAATGGGATGAGAAATCAGAGAGCCGAGTTCGAATTCCAGTCGAGTTCGTTTCATTTACTTATGAACAAATACCCCGAGAAAGGTATGAATTCATGCCTTCTCTTTTGCTATGGGTTGAAAAGCAGGACTGATTAGTTTCTATAGCCTTGGTTGGCAACCGGTCTACCGCGGAAAGTAATGGCAACCTACTGCGGGAAAATTTTTTACACAGTCAATCATGTCACGAAAGAGACATGATCACCCAAGTGTGCATCACGTATGGCACTTAACTGAATGACTGAAGCCATCATGAAAAGTTTTACTTTTTGTGCAACGTCATTATTCGCATATATGATCGCCCAATGATGTTTCACGAATGGCAATTAATTGATATATATATATATATATATATATATATATATATATATATATAAGTGTGTGTGTGTGTGTGTATGTGTGTGCATACGTTGGTGTACGCCAAATGCATTTTTAACTGACATATATGATTAGTAATTACGATATGTTCGTAATTACAATTCGTGCCCCTAAATGGAAATGACATTATCTATCTATCTATCTATCTATCTATGTTTTTTCTCAGTAAGTGTACATATATATATATACAGATATACATACATATATATATATATATAGAGAGAGAGAGAGAGAGAGATTTGGGTTGGAAAGATCAGCTGGTTACGCTACCATCGTTTCAACATTTTCGGTTTCATCAAACAAATGGCCTGACGAAGCCAAAAAAGTCGAATCAATGTGACCCCCCCCCCCAAAAAAAAAACAATACGCACGCATGCATATGAACTTTCTGACCTGTTCACCACTTGATTATCTATTTATACACGATACCTTCGCCATCAGAAAAACAAAATGGTTTCGATATGTGAAATCACAGTTTATTCGACTGAAGAGAGTCAATTTTAGACTGGGAACACGTGTAGTGACACAAATACCATTATAGACACTTAGTATATCATACAAAAAGCAAGTAATATTATTAATAATAAAAACAATAGATCTGCACTTTAAACAAACGTTCACGGCTTCACGCACTATTTTCTTATATATATTAGAAATTTTTTTAGATATACTACAATTTCATCGGTAATACCTATTTCGCCGCCAAATGATGACCTTGCGGCTCGTCAGACCCAATAGTTAATTTTCAAAATATCTCCCCAAAATATTATTATACACAGACGCTCACATATCCATATTTAGAATAGACACTTTTAACGGTAATTTACAAAAAATTCCTCGCTCATTCAAAAAATAAAAAATAACCCTAAAAGAGAAAAAAGAAAAAAAGAAAAAAGTAGACAATTGATAAATAGAAAGAAGAGAAAAAAAGGAAAGAAATAGAAATAGAAAGAAAATGAACAGTATACAGAAAAATAAATGTTAACATCAAGTATCGACACAGCGTCTATAGAAACTCGTCTGCTTTCTTAGAAAAACATGATGTGGAAATTTAACATTGAAATTTAATTTAAAATATAATGGGATATATTTACGGTAAAAAATAAATTGTAAATCATGATTTTAATACAAATTAAAAAAATAACTACTATTAATATTATTTTAAAAGTTCAGTGAAAATAATTAAAACTTATAAAAGAAATTATAATAAAATTATAATTAAATATAGGAAAAAAGGAAAAGTTAGAAAGATAAATGTAAAAGAGAGAGAGAGAGAGAAAAAGTAAATAAATAGAATGAGAGCGATAGAATAAAATTTCAAATAAACGTCTTAGATCGACACCAACGTCTAATTACAATTATATGTATTCTTAGAAAAACAATTACATGGAATTTAATATTAAATTAAATTATACCTACAATGGGAAATATTTATGGTAAAAAATAAATTATAAATCATAATTCCTAATACTAATTACAATATAACCACTATATATATAACTGTTAGACGAATGTATCTTCGAACTTTTGTTGACATTGGCTGCTACGCGTGTCATCTGATTATATGTTGCGTGTATATATGATTATACATGAATATGTGTATGTGTTCGCCAAACTGATGTATTTTTTCTTAAATTTTCTCTTTTAAGGGAGCGACCGTTATTTCTATTCGTTTTTTTTTTTTTAGGTCTTTGTAAATCTCATTCGTGTAAAATCCTTTGTAAAATAAAGACGGAAGCTGATGATGGTTCGCCTGAAATAGGCCTCTACTTCCGATTCACCGTTAAATAACGTGTCTGCCTTAATTTTTCTTATATTTGCTCTATATGTATTTATTATAGATATTTATGCATATATGTTTAGAGCTCTCTTAGAGAGTTATCCTACCACTGTGTGTACAGGATACTCCTTTGGATTCTTCTATACCCACACTGCATGCTGATATATATATATATATATATATATATATATATATATATATATATATATATATTAGTGGACACTAACTTAGCACCCAGAGGGGAGAGTCGTATGAGCATGTTAACTTCAGTTTCCAATTTTATATTTGCATATGCTCTTTTTATAATATACTAATCAATATATGTACTAGGTTTTTGATTAGTTTATTATACAAAGTTTAAAACAATTGACCTCATAGCCTATAATAACCCAACAAGCACTAAACTAAATTCTCTACAAAAAACCAATGTAGTGTACCAATTTACATGCCCATTCAGAAATTGCATCTCTGATACTAATCAAAAACCTAGTACATATATTGGTTTTACTACAACCACGCTCTCCCGTAGACTTACATGTCATCTTTCTGATCAGAGTACTATTAAACAACATTTCTCTGAAAAACATAAACATGTAGGTAATATCAGACAGATTTTGGTCAACAATACGGTGATACTTACTCATACACACAGTAAGAGGAACCTGCAGATATTGGATGCCATGTTCATCAAATCAAAACAACCAACACTCAATAAAATCAACTTTAAAACAGGAAATAACATATTACATTGCATTTGACTACATGGTTTTGTTGTCATTTCGCGCTATCCCGCGGTGTGACGTCATAAAACCGCATCGCAAACTTAAGAACTGCGTTTATTATTTTTGGTAACTATTGCCGTTGCCAAGCGGAGTTTTATGTCAACACACAATAAAATCGTCGGTGATGGTGGATTTTATAATATTTCAGTTTAAATAACCTCTCTGAAGATGGCTCATGTGAGCCGAAAGCTTAGAAGAAAACCAATAAATAATTATCCAAATGTTGGAGAATTTTTGTCTTTATTTTCAACTGAAATTAAAGCAAAAATACGACGTTTAGAACGGCTCATGATTAAACATAATAGACATTCATTGTCTCTTATATTTAACAGCATATGTTTAGAAATATATATATATATATATATATATATATATATATATACTCTTGAAAAAAATGTTTATAATCTACAATTATAATCTACAATTTCATGGGTAATATGTATTTCGCAGCACAAAAAAAAACCTGCTGCTCGTCAGACCCAAATGATACAACAGTTAATATTCAAAATCATCCAGAAAAGCATTACATACAGACACTCACGTGCCCCCTATCGAGAATAGACATTTGTTACTGTAAATTACAAAAACATTTCCTTGCTGATTAAAAAAAAAAACAAAGAACGGAAAAGAAAAATATTGAAAAATCATAAACGGAAAGAAGAGAAAGAAAAAGAAAAGGAAAGGAAAGGAAAAGGAAAGGAAAGGAAAGGAAAGGAAAGAAAAAGGAAAGGAAAGGAAAGGAAAGAAAAAGGAAAGGAAAGGAAAGGAAAGGAGAACGAACGGTACAAAGAGAAAGGAAGTTAAAGTTAACGTCTTAGATCGACACCAGCGTCTATTACAATGTATCCTCTTTCTTAGAAAAACATGACATAGAAATTTAACATTAAATTTCGTTTTAAAGATAATGGGATGTATCTACGGTATACAAATAAATTGTAAATCTTACTTTTTAATACAAATTAAAAAAAAGTCGTGATCAAGCCGTGATAATTCCAATATATGTTCTTTGCATAAAAACAGTGAGAAAATTAACAAGAATTAATTGAACTGATTTAATCAGTTTTACCAAATGATGAATATGGTTTTGTAAATTCTGAAAACACTTGTCTGTGATGAAATATGAAAAATGTTTTTTCTTAATCTTTCACACCGCTAATTCTCAAGGGTTACTGATTGCTAGAGAATACGAGAAAAAAACAAAAACACTATTAAGTAGTGAAAAAAAAAAGAATAAAAGAACAGGAATTAAAAAGACAGAAAATAATTTATATTGCATTCAAATGTTTGATGATGAAAGTTGACTGGGAAGTAAGAAACCGGACGAGAGTTTTACAAGCGGAAGTGTGTTAGAAGAAACTGTCAGCATAGGAGTTGCGGTTACACCAAGCGATTTCAAACGTAAAATGATGAGACCTTGACGTCAATTGAATATTGCGCTTAAATTCATAATGTCTAGGTAGAGGAAAGTAATATTTATTTGTAGAATACAAAAATATGGCAAATTCTATAAGTTGGGGGATAAGGAAATGACGGCCTTCTGTCTTGTCATAAACTTAGCTAGCCACGATTACTGACCCAGACATACCACAATATTCCTTATACCAAATCTTACTATTCTCACTACAGCCACTATAATGCCTAAAAGTCTTTATGAAGTAGTTCCTATAGCTTCTTCCTGTAACTATATCTAAACTCATTTATAAATGGAACTTTGTCTCTGCGTGTGTCTGTGTGTGTGTGTGTCCGTTACCTATAGACACCGAAACGGCTGAACCGATTTTCTTGAAAATTTACACAGTTGTACAACAAGCGTCTGCGAATGTTCTTAGTCAGATTTTGTGTCGAGGTACCCCCGATAAATATCGAAAATCGATAATCGAAAAAAAAATCGGGTTATAGAAGGAGTGGTCTGATTTTAATCAAATTTGATACACTCATAGACAAAGACATAAGAAACGATATTCAGAAGTTTCAAGGTTGCAGAGAATCGATAATATATATATATATATATATATATATAATACAAGATGTTTGTGTGTGTGTCTGTTTATCTGTCTGTATGTCCTTTATACAAATCCACAATTTTTATCTGATTCTCACCAAACTTCACACAAATATTCTTTAGGCTGAGTCTGAGCTCCAGGACCATGGATTAGTTTTAAAGCTTTCATTACACCCGAGCAACGCCGGGCTATACTGTTAATATACAATAGAGGAAAATTCATTAGAACAACTATCATTAAAATATTTATAAAAAAGTCACTGGGAAACTTACGTCGGTGGGAAACTGACTGAAACTGAGATGCCAGGTCAGATCAGCACCAATAACATTGCAGATTCTTTGTTTTTCATTCAGATATTTGAAAAATATTCACAAGTTTTCTCTTTATTTTATATACGATAATCGAATTCCGGAAAATCGATGTACGGATAATCGAGTAAATAGTGTACATGTTTTTGTTTGGGATTCTGATGTGATATAAAATCTTCTTCAACCGCAACTGTTTTTGTTCTCTTTTTAAAGAGAGGGAACGTTTATTAAAAAATCCCAACCCTAAAGATTTTATATTCGGAGAACACGTGTTTTTGTTTATTGGAATGTCATCCATATTGTCTTTTATTGTTCTAAATCTTACTTTCCGTTTCAGGGAAAGAAAGGTCGAAAAGACTGCCATTAAAAAGTTAATGTGCGAGATATGAAGAGCAAATCCTCCATCATTTCAAACATTTATTTTAAAAATACACTTCTGTTTATATTTGCTGTATGCGTCATTGCGTTGTGAGTGTCATAAAAACACGCAGGTGTCTTGTCACTATTTTAACGGAATTGAAACAATTCTTGTCTTGATGGGTGGGAAATTTTCTCAGATAGAAATATAAAGAAAGGAATCCATTTAGACAAAACTAGGACACTTTACAAACAATGACGACTACTCCGAACCCTTCAACCATTTCATTTATTGTTGTGAAGATCTCATCACTACCAGCGCTAGCGACCGAAGTTCGAACTGAGGTAAAATAAATAAATCGTACGTTATCATTGGAAGAAGGCTTTATAAAAAAAACAACAACATATTACCCTGTTCCTAAGATTAAGACAATCTGATTACTTTAAAATCTCTCTAATAATTCTTGTTAAATCTCTCTCTCTCTCTCTCTCTCTCTCTCTCTATATATATATATATATATATATATATATATATATATATATATATATTCATATAGATAGGTATGAAGAGCGTGAAACCCAGGGTTACAAACTCACACCTATCTATATGAATATGTCAGCTCTATCACTGATATCGAGCGCTTTCAAATAAGTACCACGCATATATAATATATAAATAATATAAGATATATAACAAATTGCATATATTTATATATATTGATATTTATAATTATATACATACACTTTTCACACACACACACACACACACACACACACACACACACACACATATATATATATATTATAATCATATCGCCCCAAGCAAGGTATTTTACTGCCACTGTTGTGCAGTGGGTTACATAGGAGGAAAGTTATGAGAAAGAGTGACAGGTTATAGCGGGTGTCAGGAAGTGGGTAAGAGAAGGATGAGAATAATGATGAGTGTAGTAGACGGCGAAAGGAGCATGAGAAAGAGGATGCAGGTTAGTGAGACAGGAGATGACTGTTGACTTTAAGTTTAAATTCTTGGAGATTTTAGCTGTCAGGGAAGCAAGTAAACGGAAGTGCGAGAAAAGAAGCTGATGGAGTAGAACTTGCATTTAAATTTTATTGGTTTCACAGTAAAAGGGTGGGACATATTTGCTAATCTTATAGATAGTCATCCGCGGACAGATCTGTTTCGCTGTATCACAGCTCAGCTCAGCAGTACAGTTAGACTCCGATTGCTTTTTAACCCAGGATTGAAACCCGACCGAATTGGCGTCAGTCGGCGATTCTACCTCTGAACTATGGGTGGTCGGTAGAAGGAGGCAGACTTTTTAGTGCGTATATTATCATTATACACGCCCAATAGCTGAGCGTGTTCTAATTCATTGTTGAATGAACGATGCGTAGATGCTAGAGTAGCTACAAAGTCTACTATTTTTCCAGAGTGTGAGAGCGTAACGAGGTCAAGTCCGTAGACCGAGGGAATAATCCGAAAAGATCAATTTAATATAAAATATTACTAGACACATCCATATCGAGAGCTCAATAGATATCGTCCAGAACAATATGATATACAAAAAGGAAAACTCAACACATGTTCTAAAGTGATTATAAACTACAATATATTTCAACAAGTAAGTTTTCGTACCCATCTCATCAAGAGAAGGTTAGTGAAACTCTCTTCAAGAGATGGGTACTAAAAACTTACTCGTCGAAATAAATTATAGTATATAACCGTTATGCGTTGAGTTTTCCTTTATATATATATATATATCAAGAACAATTTTAAGGAAGTCCATGACATGTGGAAGATAGTTTTCGAGTGAATCATTTTGTTCTTTTGCTCTTCATCGGATGAAGGGGATGTTTACGTTGATGCCACTACGCATGTGCACAAATGAGAGGGAGACGCTGAAATTTTAAATAAATTTTATACACACACACACACACACACACACACACACACACACACACACACACATATATATATATATATATATAAGTGTGTGTGTGTGTGCGTTTAAAACGGACAGGTCAGCCAATTGATCCCATTGTTTCGACATTTTCAGTTTCGTCATTTCATTTTTCAGTTTCATATGGCTTAGTGGGTAGCGACTCTGACTGACACCAAATCGCAAATTTCATAAAATTGCTTGCACACTCCACCCACGTCTATTGAACAGGTGTAGAGGCTCATCCCTTGTTCCCTTTTTAGGATGTGGTTTCCGGTTTTCTCTTTTCCAATCTTTTTACTTCTTTTTCCTTTTTTTTTTTTTTTTTCAATTGGAGTAGATAGACTAAACTATCGCCCGGTTCACACTCCACCCACGTCGATTGAACAGGTGAAAAGGCTCATCCCTTGTTCCCTGTTTAAGATGTGGTTTCCGGTTTTCTCTTTTCCAATCTCTTCACTTTTACGTAGACCCCTGCACATCAGTGGCATTACCGCCTTACTCGGGGTGATATGATTAAAAAAAAATGTTTGAAATGATGGAAGACTTGCTCTTAATATCTCGCACATTAACTATATATATATATATATATATAACCCAGAGTTACAAACTCACACCTATCTATCTATCTATCTATCTATCTATCTATCTATCTATCTATCTATCTATCTATATATATATATACATATATATATATATATATTCATATAGATAGGTATGAGTTTGTAACTCTGGGTTTCACGCTTTTGCGATCGTCAGACAAACTGATTAATTTTTTTAAAAAATTGGTTATATTGTATTTTTGTGGAAGTGGGGAAAAAATCTGTCGTCACGACAGACGCAGACATACACATATATACATTTGTACACCCATCAACGCGCGCAAGGACACAAACACACACTCGTACGCGCATTCGGTCTCTGAGGCTTGCATAAACATACACATGCTAATCGTGCGGGGTTCGGTATATATATGTATATGTGTGCCGTTGCACACATACACACTCATTCGGTTGGCATATTCGAATGGTGTGTAGCGATGTCAACGCGCGAATAGTTGTCGATTTCTCGTACGTACATATGTACTTTTGATGGGTTCTGTGTGAAACTATGGTAGGTAAGAATTGCTGTATTGTTATTTTTGTTTTAAAGTCGGTTATTGGCTTATTATTTTTTGTGGTTGCGTATATTTACATGGTGGAAATTCTAATCTGTAGTGCTTGTTAGTGTTAATTATTAATTTTACTATGGAAGAGACGTGTGATTGTTTTTTTTATCCGTTTGGTATAAATTGTATAAATTTTCATGTCTGCATTTGGAAATTAGTTCTGATCTCGTGTTTAGTAAGTTCCTTTTGTGGGATATGTGATATAATTGCTACTTTCTCATGTAGGCAAAGTAGGCATTTTTTTGTAATGTTGTTGTAAGCAGGTGCTTTTTTCAGTATTTCCCAGCTTATTGTTGGTGAAATATTTCTGTCTTTTAGACGCCATACGTATGTTGATAGTGTAGTGCTTTTCAAGTATTTTCTGTTGGAGAATGAAAGATTGTGGTTGTTATTTCTTTTCTTAAATGGTCCCTCAGTGGCACCGATGTAGTACCTTGTTGTTGTTGTTTGCACTTACCTTGGCTTTATATACTATATTTGTTTGCTGGCAATTTCTCTGGAGTGGGCATGTAGTTCCGTTTCTGCAGCTGCATTGAGCTTCTTTGATTGCATTATTGTAGTTTGTTATTTTTTTGTTGTGGCTTTTTATTATTTGTGTAATATTTTTTGTGCAGCTGTAACTAATTTTGACGTTGTTTTTGTTGAATATTTTTGCTAATCGGTTTGTCACCGGGAAGTGTTTTTCTAATAAATTCAGGAATGTCTTACCTATGTTTGTTTTGACGGCTTTGTTGTATGGTGGATTGAACCAGATGATATTTCTTTTTCTGTTTTTGCTTTTTTGTTGCGAAGTTGTATATTGTAGTTGTTGTTTGTATCCACATTTCTTTAGTGCTTCGTCGTATGGTGTTCTTTTGTTATTGAAAATCTGTATGTTAGATGAATTTTGAGATAGTCTGCGGCTGATTGATATGGGTATTTGTTTGATGATTGAAGGTGGGTGGTTGGAGGATGTGTGTACGAAAGTTGGATCGTCATTATCTTTTCTGTATGGTTCATATGTGTTTT
The DNA here is from genome assembly GCA_037127315.1 of Ascarosepion bandense. Lineage (NCBI taxonomy): Eukaryota > Metazoa > Mollusca > Cephalopoda > Sepiida > Sepiidae > Ascarosepion > Ascarosepion bandense. The sequence goes on from JBBBDQ010000118.1 coordinate 5,109,463, forward strand.
TGTCCAAGTTGAGGGTGACATCTAAGAAGTTTACTGTTTTTATACCTGCTTTTATTTCTATTTTGAATCCAATGGATTTTAGAGCGTTTACTATTTTTTTCCTAAATCTATCTAATTTGGGACCATTGGGTTCTCTTATCAGGATAAGTCCGTCATCTCTGTATAGTCCCGTGTCCTTTTTATCCAGGATTCTGGCTAGGTGTGAAAGAATGAGTATGCCGAGGGTACCAATGCCTGATATTATGGGTCTGCCAGGTGGTGTGATTTTAAGTTCTTTTGAAATTTTATAGATTTCTTCATTATTTGCTTGTTTAGCATGATGTGGGTTGGATGAAGAGGTGTTAAGGTGTTTTTCTGAAATGATTTTAAATACACACAAGCTAGGGTTAAATAGGGACTTAGGTGTGTTGAATCTTTACAAATATTTCAATAGCTAAAATTTTTTTTTTCAGATATTCCAAGAAATTTTTATCTACAAAAATGTTGTGAAAAAAACACACCACGTGATGTAAACAAAAAAATATTCGGACGCTATCGTGAAATACGTTTCTAATTCAAATTTAAAAATCACTCGTTTCTGATGAAGGACCGAGGGCGGTCTGAAATATAAAATACAATAATAAAAATAAACAAATACTGTCCAAAAAAAGTACCTTTTTAAATTCAAAACTTTTTATTAATATTCTTTTCTATCCTATATATATATATATATATATATATATATATATATATATATATATATAAAAGATAGTTTAAATATTTCTGAGGGTGCATGCCGCAATGCACAGCACATTTTAACTATATTACCCCAAGGATGACAGGGCTGCCATTAGTACGCAGGAGATTAGAGCGAGAGAGAAAGAGAGAGAGAGAGAGGGGAGAGGTGAGGATAAAGGGTTGTTGAAGAAGTGATAAAAGATGGATGGAATTCAGGGAGATAGTAAATGACAATTGACATTACATTTGAACTTTTGTACATTGTAGCTATCAGGAAAGCAAGTAAGTGGTAGGGTGTTCCACAGGCAGGAAATGCGAGGTAAGAAACTATTAGAGTAGAAGAGGGGATTATATTTAACCATTTCACTGGGAGGAGGACGGGACCTAGATGCCAATGTAACAGCTAGCGTAAATCTCCGTATGAAAGTCTCGATTTGACGAGGCTGTTTAAGAGCATGATTTTTTTTAGGTTAATGCTTAGTAACAGTTTGCGGTGTTGGACGATATTACATGTAGCGCAAAGGTTGTTTTCTTATCTCCTATACTAAATTTATTAGAACAGACCCCTACACCGAGGGATTTGAAGTGTTTGGTATTTACTAATTTCACGTACTGAATCTTTATGTTGGGTTCAGAGTAGGTGCCACATGAGTCCTATTTATAGTTAACATTTATTGTGGTTATTGAATTAAAAAAATAAATAATTAACTGTAGTTATCGTTAAAATAGTTATATAGTTATTTATGAATAAGTAAATAAAGGGAGGTTACTCTGTAAGTATCGAACCACTAACTAAATTTAAAATTCAAACTCCGCTTTATTTCTATATCTACTAATTCCTTATCAGCAGGTGTTTATTTTAAGATGGTCTTTGAACATACGTGTTTACATTTAAGAAATTTTATTTTATAATACAACCAGCAGTATAGACCGGCGTTGCTCGGGTGTAATGAAAGCTTTAAAACTAATCCATGGTCCTGGATCTTAGACTCTTTGGACGTTGGCACGAAAGACTAAAAAGCAATAGTTGTTTCCAGTTAAAGCGAAACCGTAGACTGAAAGAAAAATGAATGGATGTAAGTCAAATTTTGATTTCCTGCTATCGATATCAAATAAGATTTTTCGTCGTAAACTGAATTTTGAAGGCTAAATAAGTCTGCTGAGTAAATGGTATCATATATCTGAGACTAAGAACTACAATTATACCTACTTAGAGCCAAACCCGAAGCAAACACTAAAATAAAAGGGCTGAAAAAAATACAGACATACAGGCAGATAAACAGACACACACACAAACATCTTGCCTTATATATATATATATATATATATATATATATATATATATATATATATTATCGATTTTCTGCACTATTGTAAGAACTGCAACTTTGAAACTTCTGGATATCGTTTCCTATGTCTTTGTCTATTTGATCAAAATCGGACCACTCCTTCTATAACCCGATTTTTCCGATTTTCGATTTTCGATTTTCGATATTTATCGAGGGTACCTCGACACAAAACCTAGCTAAGAACACTCGCAGACGCTTATAGTACAACTGTGTAAATTTTCAAGAAAATCGGTTCAGCCGTTTCGGAGTCTATAGGCAACGGACACACACACACACACATACACACAGAGACAAAGTTCCATTTATAAATAAGTTTAGATGTGGATACATTCATGACTGAAGAGGAAAATAAAAGAAAGGAAAAAATTAATAGTTTTGTATAAATTAACGGGACGCATGAAATGATTTTGAGTATATACCTTTTAAAATTAGTTTGACATTAGCATATGCAAATTTAATTTATAAAATAAAAGGTTAATACTTTCACGGATATAATTTTTTATGTAACAATTCGTTTGTAATGTATACTTTATTTTTTCTTTTTCAATATGCATATGTTTTTTTTTTTTTCGCATAAGCACACACAAACCAGATCAGTATTATCGGAGTAAGCATGACCACAGGCTTCATACGCTTCTTTTTTTGTGCCATGCCACTTCATGTCGCTGGCGATTATGGCTCTCCACAATTTCCTGTCCGCAATAGATGTTATCATTTTACGATCTCTTCCGAACTCTGTTCTGCCATCTATTGACTCAAGATCGTAATGTAGGTTATGCGTTGTTTACCTCTGTCTCTCTTGCCTTCTATATATCCTATAAGTGTCAGATTTTCCAAGCCCTCTTTCCTCATTATGTGCCCTAGAAATTTCAACTATCTCTTTCTGAAGTTAAATATACGTTTTCTAAAACTTCGTCATTGCTCAAATATTCAGTCCCTATTATTCTTAGTATTATTCTGTAAAACCACATTTTTGTTGCTTAAAATCTGTTCACCCGTGAAAAAGATTGCCCAGCATTCACTGCCATATAGAAGGGCCGATATTAAATATAAATATTAACTTGCAAATTTTATTGGAAATTATTTTATTGTTCAGTTGAAAACATTTTAATGGTATTTCTCTAATAAATGTATGTTCCAGTGTGCCGTTTTTTCCTATTGTAAAACATCTGCAAACATAATTCGGGCCATTAAGATATAGCTACTTAGGATGTGCGTTGTGGTGCAGTGGATATCGGCTCGGAACGAGAAATCGGGAAGCCGAGTTCGAATTCCAGTGGAATTCAGTGCATTCACTTATGCGCAAATACCCTTGGGAAAGGTATTAATCCGTCTCTTCCTTCTAGTTATGGGTTAAATAACAAGACAGATTGGGTTCTATAGCCTTGGCAGGCAACCAGCGTATTGCAGAAAGTAATGGCAACCTACTGCGGGATAATATTCTGCCCAGTCAGTCATGCCTCTTTAGAGACATGCTCGCCCAAGCGTGTTTCACGTATGGCACTTAACTGACTGACTGTCAAATATTCGAAGCTGGAATTATAGTTTATAGTAGAGATTTAAAAAAAATAATAACAGTCATGTAGAGAAATAGACTGACACTTTTTTTTCGTGGGGGTCAGCTTCACCCCATCGTGAAAATTCTGTGAACTAATTTTACTGTGCAAATTGTGACTTGGGTTCACCCGACTTAAAGCCCCACCCTTTCCTTCATCATTGAGAACACTCTGAGGATCGGTCTTGTTTGATCCCAATAAGAAAGCAACAAGAACACACATAATTTCGATTTGAATGTCGTCATCGTTATTTGGAAGTCGAAGAATCACAGCTAATATCGTGAACATATAAACATTTAACACGACAAAAGCTGCAGAGTGAACTTTTTTTTCTTAATTTGTTTTTGTAACCAGCTGTTGTCTCGAGTCAATCTGGACACGCTATACTTGTGTGAAAATGAATTTGCCGAGGTCTCTAGGTTATGCTTTTCTTTAAAGCGTATTTTGAATAAATACATCTTTAATGTCAATTTGCGATGACCCAAAACAAAAGATATATTCTTTTTTTATTGCATGAAAGTTCAAACGGAATTATCAGTTATGACTTTTGTTTGATCAGCGAAATGACTAATTCAATATCAAATAAAATGTCGAGATTTATCTTATCTTTTTATCTGTGTGCAGTGATAGAACGTTAAAATTTATTTCCAGCGCCTGTGATCGGTGTTTGAATGTATTAACATTTGGGGGGTTTTACTTTAACTTAGGCCCAGAAGTGGTTGGGCGTCAAAGTGGCCCGGGTTGTTGTATTTTATCTATCATTTCAGCTGGTAAGAGGGCTTATTTAATTGTGTACATTTCACCTCCATGTAGTATGCAGCTGGTGGTAGTAGATAGAAACAGGGGACCAGTAGAGTCGTACAATTTAACTCTGTTATAGTTTAGTCTAATCTAAAACTACTATCGCGCATGATTGTGGCTAGTCTACTTCGAGATATAAAATAGTTTAGTCTAAAACTATATTCATCTTCGCTAGTTTATGCTGGAATTTTTGTTTAAAATAGTGATTTAAAAACAGAACAAAACGAAAAAAACTGACAATCAAGTCAGTTAGAAAGTCCTTTCTAAGTGCTCTATACATTCGTCCTTGTGCTACAACTAAGCTAGGCTTTGTAAATCGTTCAGGTCACTTTGATGTGGTGCAATGGTTAGCAAACGTGTCTTACTAGAGCAATTACGAGTCAGTAGTGAGCTCGATGTGCGTTGTGGTGCAGTGGATATCGGCTCGGAACGGTAAATATGCAGAGCCGAGTTCGAGTTCCAGATGAATTCCTTGCATTCACTTACGCACAAATACTATTAGGAAAGGTATTAATCCGTCTCTTCTCCCTCCAGATATGGGTTAAATAGCAGGATAGATTGAATTCTATAGCCTTGGTTAACAACCAGTCTACCGCAGAAAGTAATGGCAACCTACTGCTGAAAAATCTTCTGTTCAGTTAGGCATGTTCCTTTCAAGATATGATTGCCTAAGCGCGTGTCACGTATGGCACTTAAATGACTGACTGAGTGAGTTCGAATCTCAGTGAGCGCCCCATAGAGTTAAGTGCCATACATGATACACGCTTAGGTGATCATGTCTTTTTTGATTCATGATTAACTAATAGAAGGTTTTCCCGCAGTAGCCTGCCGTTTCTTAGACTGGTTGGCAACCAAGGCTATAGGATCATAACTGGGCGGGGGATTGAAAACATGGATTCATGCCTTTCCTCGAGTGTATTTGTGAATGCAACGAACCTGATTGGCTTTCGAACTCGTCTCTCCGATTTCTCATTTAAAGACATTCAGTTCAACGTGCCTATTGAATTTTCAAACCCAAATGTAGAGTACACACAAGAAATTTCTGCAAACATGTGGCATTGCATGATCCATAGTTTACCTGGTTACCATATACACATTATATGGGGAAAGGAGATGGTGTATTACGGCCTTTTACACCCGAGGGTATAAAATAGTGTCGCTTAGAATTACCTTGTATGTACACTGGATGTATACTGTGTTTTGGGAGTATACTCTGAGCTTGTGGTTAGGGATATACAATGAACACATACACCGAGAAGAATTTATTGCTTGATTGAAAGATTATCCAGTAATTTGGATTTAATCTGGGAATCTGAGATACTGAAATCCGAAGGATCATTGGAATAGTGAAAGATCCCTTTCAAACGCTAAGCAGAGTATTATGAAACAGAAAAACTCATTAGAAACAAAAAAAAGGAGTAGTTAACAGTTATGTAATATCAGTCCTTCTATGTCACAGATAAAGAAAAGGCGAAGCAATGAAAATTTGGTTCTACAGAAGGATGCTGAGATGACTATGGTCCGAACATGTGATCAACGACGAAGTTTTGAAGGAAATAGAAACAAAAAGGAAAATAATACAGAACATCAGGAAGAGACAGTTGAGGCTTCTAAGGTATATAATGAAGAAAGACGGCTTAGAAAATCTGACACTCACGGGACAGACTGAGACAGTGGAAAGCAACTCATGGCGTACTTGATGAGCTTGATTAAATGGATGGCGGAATAGGTATTGGGAGAAATAACAGAAGGACAATGGTTATTAAGAGCTACAAGAAACAAGGAGTTGTGGAAAACTATGACCACCCACAACCAGAAGAGACACGGCACATAAAGAAGATGAAATCTCAGCGCCACTAAATTCTGAATTTCGCCATTTCCGATTTCTTGGGAACATAAGAAGAAAGAGGGCTTGGAAAATCTGATACTCAGTGGAAAGATTAGGGACAAAAAAGACGGAGAAAAACAATGCATAACCTACTTGGTGATCTTGAGTAAAGGGACAGCAGAACAGTGTTTAGGAGCTATAACAAAATTTAAAGGCACACGACACATAGAAGAAGAAGAACAAAGAGCGGTGATCCGAAATGGCAGAGAACATGCTACCTCATCCATGGTACCTTGCCAGTTCGTCATTACCATCTCGGATTTGTTGAATCTTCTCGTCAGTGGTGGTGGTTGACAGGCGCTCTGTTCTATCGTGCTTTGCGCATATCCGGCCACTTTTAAACATCTCTCTCCACTCATACACACTTCTACGCGGCATTGCTCTATCGCCCTATTTTGCTAAAAGACTCCGTTGAATTTCTATCTCTTAAGCACATTTCAACCAGAGAAATAGGATCACTTTGTTCCTCCTTAGTGCACACTGCTAGCGGAGAGGCCATGTTTATACTTTAACAGCTGTAAGAAGACTTGTGCGACCAAACTTATACTTCGATCACGTGATAGTACCAGCTATAAGCAGGCAGGAGCAGAATGCGGTTTGAAAAACGTAGTGAAAGTGCGGCTAATTTTTTTTTCACTTACTCTCATATATTCACTATTATTTGTAATGACTTGCTGCCACTTGTCGGAGATCCCTTCATACCTTTTGGGTAAAATTTATGAAAAAGTGTTTAATAAACTCCTAATTCGTGGTGGACTGGGGTAAGAAATGGCTCGTGAATTACAACGCTTCTATGATGTGCGTTGTGGTGCAGTGGATATCGACTCGGAACGACAAATCGGGGAACCGAGTTCGAATTTCAGTTGAATTCCTTGCATTCACTTACGCACAAATACCCTTGGGAAGGTATTAATCTGTCTCTTCCCTCCAGTTTTGGGTTAAATAATAGGACTGGTTGGGTTCTATAGCCTGGAATGGCAACCAGTCTACCGCAGAAAGCAATGGCAACCTACTGCGGGATAATCTTCTGCCCAGTCAGTCATGTCTCTTTCGAGACATGATCGCCCAAGCGTGTATCACGTATGTCACTTAACTTACTGACTATAACGAATCTGCTATCTATTAACCACGACAGACAATCTCCCTTACCACTATTAGCCTAGTCTCCCTGAAAATAAAACGCTGCGTCTCCTAGGGTTAACTCTCACAACAGACCTCAAGTGGAATGACTACATAGAATCCATAGCTAAATTCAGAGCCAGGAAGTTTTTCCTGTCTGAAACAAATCTGTAAATATACAAATCTACCATCCGCCGGCGCATTGAATACTGCTGCCATATCTGGTCGGGTGCTCCTGCTATCCACCTAGGGGTCCTTGAAAAAATTCAACGGAGAATCTGTAATGTGATCGATCCCTATTTGGCTGCTTGGATACAGTCACTTTCTCACCGGCGCAATGTGGCTTCCCTGTGTCTCTTCTACAAATATTTCATGGCTTCTGCTCAGATGAACTTAGCTCACTGGTACCCCCGTACATGAATTTGCTCGAGGCACAAGATTGGCAACTAGGTCCCACCATTTTACTGTGAAACCAATAAATTGTAACCGCAATTTCTACTCTAATAGCTTCTTCTTCCGCACTTCCCGCCTGTGGAATTCACTTCCTTTTACTTGCTTTCTCGACAGCTACAATCCTCAAGAATTCAAATGTAAAGTCAATAGTCACCTTCTACCTCACTAACTTGCATCCTCTCTCTCATGCTCATTTCTCCGTCCATTCCCTTCTCATAAGTATTCACATCCTTCTCCTACCCTCTTCCTGACACCCCCTGTAACCTGTCACTCTTTCTCATAACTTATCTCCTATGTAACCCCCTGCTCAACAGTGGCAGTAAATTGCCTTGCTTGGGGCGACACGATTATAAAAAAAAATATCTGGTTCAAACTCCTTTCCAGTTTTTTGAACTGGAGTAAAGGTTTATTTGTTAAGTTTATGTCTCCGGTTCCTTCTAAAAACGTTTTCTCTTTCTCTTCTCGTAACTTTTTTTGTCTTAGTGACATTATCGCCTTGCTTGGGGGGATTTGATTTTGAAAAATTGTTCTTATAGATAAATTTAAAACAAAACAAAATTCAGTTGATCAATTAAGTTCCATACGTGATATCCGTTTTGGGCGATCATATCTCGAATGAGACATTATCTACTGGGCAGAAGATTATCTCGCAGTAGATTGTCATTACTTTCTGCGTTAGACTGGTTGCCAGCCAAGGCTATAGAACCCAATCTGTTCTATTATTTAACCCAAAACTGGAGGGAAGAGATGGATTAATACCTTTCCCAAGGGTATTTGTGAGTAAGTGAATGCAAGGAATTCAACTGGAATTCGAACTCGGCTCCCTGATTTATCGTTCCGTGTCGATATCCACTGCACCACAACACACATCCTAAACAAAAATTAGAGAAAGAAAAAAAAAACTGCTCGCTTTATAGTCTCGTGTCTTAAGAAGCAATTCGGCTAAAAAAATGATATTTCATAAGTAAACATGAGAGTAGGTTTTAATTAAGATTAATGACAGTGCACTCAGTGCCATTGACCAGCTCAAAAGGGTTTGTAGGTAGTATTAGATAAAGACATACCCGAATATGGCCATCGATCAAAGAACATTTAGGGACACTTGTGCGTTGTGGCGCAGTGGATATCGGCTCGGAACGAGAAATCGGGGAGCCGAGTTCGAATTCCAGTTGAATTCCTTGCATTCACTTACGCGCAAATACCCTTGGGAAAGGTATTAATCCGTCTATTCCTTCCAGTTATGGGTTAAATAACAGGACAGATTGAGTTCTATAGCCTTGGTCGGCAACCAGTCTACCGCAGAAAGCAATGGCAACCTACTGCGGGATAATCTTCTAATTATAAGTGTCAGTCATGTCTGTTTCGAGACATGATCGCCCAAGCGTGTATCACGTAAGACACTGACTGACTGACCAGTAACGCTGCCTGGCACACATTGGTGAAAAAAAAAATAGAAAAAAAAACATAAAATAAACAGATGACGGCGCCAGATGTCTATCGAAGCAGGCAATGGCGCCCGGAAAAAAAAAACAAAAAAACAAACACGCACACACAAATAAAAAAAGACTCAAATAAAACTATAACAATTTTTCTTTCAGGCTACTTGCTTTATTTATTTAACTGTGATTTCGTTATTGACGATCCGTTATAAAAATCGGATTGAAGAATGAATGGGTTTCAAATGAAATGATTTCCAAGGGAGATAATTTTCTTTCCCGTTGCACATAGTAATTATGTTAGGCTGTGTCAAATGTAATTTCTGTTTTGTGAAAACAGTTGGAATAACGAATGTATCATCTCGACAGCTAATTATAAGTGTCAGTTACGAGCACACCAGCGTACATTAGTTTTTGCACAGTGTACCCAGTGAATTAAAGAATACCTTTGTAGTGAGTCCCGATAAAATAAATAAATAAATAAATAAAATATAAAAATAAAATATATAAGTAAAAAATAAAATGAATTCATATTAAAATAAGGATTTTGCGCTTTCCTTTAAAACCCTTCTGTTTTTCTTTCTCTCTCTCTCTCTCTCTCTCTCTCTCTCTCTCTCTCTCTAAACTTCTCTTTCTATATTTTTGACAACTAACGAGAAGGCGATCTTTTAATAAAAAGTGAAGGAAGAAGAAAAACTGAATCCAGCCGAAAAAGCCAGAAGTTTGCGGAACAAGAGCGTACTAATTGTGAAAAAAACAAAAATCAGGAAGGCTTCACGTATAAAATCAGCTAAAAAATAAAAACGAAAAAGAAAATAAAATAATTTTTGACAATCAAAAAATGAACAACCGAAACCTTTGATGTTAGCCACAACCAAGGTTAGCGCCAGAGTTTCGGAGCCCGGTTAGAAGAATATAAGCTCACACCTCTGACCTAGACGGAATAAGAGAGAACGACAGGAGAGGACAGAACAAAAGCTGCTACCGCGGACCCTAAAACCCTAAGCCCTAAACCTAAACGTGACGCGTGAAGTAGTTAAGTGGTCATTTGTGAATTATATGTTCTACCCTTCTGAGGGCCGAGAAAAACACAGTAGATAGGCACATATCTATTTCTAATATTACTATTGCCTCTAGCACGGTCTGACTTTGAAACTACCAGTACCGAGCCAAAACGGACATTTCTCGTGACTGCTACCAATATCCGCTTTATTAACTAATATTTTGCTACCCCAAATACCCAATGACTAACTTTAGAGCAAATAAATAAAAATATATATTATGCCAAATACCATTACTCCAGTCCATTTTATTCCAAAATCAGCTGAAAAGAAAATCTTACCAAAATATCACTTATTTCTTAACTCTACAAATGGAGAGACTTAAACTGCATTTACATCACAAAATGTTATAGACCTTCAAGTAAAGGAATATTCGATGAAAACATGTAAAATTATATCGTATTTATGATCTAGAAGTCATAAAAGACAAGCAAAAAATTGTTTTTCGAAAGGTTATTTTTGAAAAACATCGTTGAAAGATTAACCCTGGGCCGAGCGTTAATTGAATTTTGATGATAAAACTCTAAAAAGTCATCAACGGAAAAGTACTCGAAAATTAACAAAGATTTTAAGCAACTCACAATCTTCCATATATCAATATTCAGAAAAGATAGAGTAAATCAACATGCTGGGGGTTTCGGTTCATCACGATCTTAGGGAAAAGAACGAAGTGGATCGTTGATTAATAAAAACGGAAATTATTTGTGACTCAACCTACTGTCAAAGTATGAAAGAGGTTCGGCAGTGTTTGACCTATGCACACACAAATAATATTAAGGTTTAAAAGAGGTACGGCAATGTTTTATCTACATACATGCAAATGATATTAAGGTTTAAAAGAGGTTCGTTAATGTTTGACCTACGTACCCGTAAATGATATTAAGGTTTAAATGAGGTTCGGCAATGTTTGACCTATGTACCCGCAAATAGTATTAAGGTTTAAAAGAGGTTCGGCAGTGTTGGATCTTCGTATCCGCAAATGATATAAAAGTTTTAAAGAGGTTCGGCAATTCTTGACCTACGTTCCGGCAAATAATAAGGTTTAAAAAATGTTCGACAATGTTTGGCCTATGTACCCGAAAATAATATTTAAAGCAGTTTAAAAGCGATTCGGCAATTTTTGACCAACGTAATGCAAATAATATTAAGGTTTTAAAGAGGTTCGGCAATTTTTGACCTATGTACCCGCAAAAAAAAAAAAAAAAAAAAGACAGAAATAAAATTAAATAAAACCATGTATCAAAAGGTTTTTCTGCTGACATCGCTTTTATTGTATATTTACTTGAATCTCTTGGTAATATTTATTTACAAAATTATAAAAATATGTAAAATAATTTTTTGGGGTCAATTCACCCCAAGCAAAGCGGTACCGCCACTACTGTGCAGAGGGCTACAGTGAGAAAAAAGACAGCGTACATGGGGTATTGAAGAAAGGATAAAATATGAATTGGATTCAAGAAGATATAAGATGACAATTATTTAACTTTTTTTATATTGTATCTATCAAGGAAGAACGTAAACGAAAAGGAGTTTTACAGGTGGGAAGTGCAAGAAAAGAAACTGTTCGAGTAGAAGTGAAGGTTATATTTAACTATTTCAACGGTAAAAGGGTGGAACTAAGATACTAGGCTTACGGCCTATCACGTTGAATACACCGGTTCTCGCTCGATCACCGAAGTTAAGCAACGTTGAGCCTGGTCAGTACTTAGATGGGTTACCGCTTGGGAATACCATGTGCTGTAAGCGTATACTGACGGATGTGCGTTGTGGTGCAGTGGTTATCGGCTCGGAAAGAGAAATCGGTGAGCCGAGTTCGAATTCCAGTTGAATACCCTGCATTCACTTAAGCACTGGTACCGTTGGGAAAGGTATTAATACGTCCCTTCCCTCCAGTTATGGGTTAAATAACAAGGGTAGGACTTGGGGACCCCGCTCTTAAAAACAAATCTCAATGACTCTTGATACTCGAAAAGAAAAATGTAAAAATAAAATAACCTGAACCAAAATTGGTTATGACCTTAAATGATCCCACAAGGATTGATAGGTCGTTAAACCTCGAAACAAACAAACAAACAAACAAACAAAACTAAGATGCCAATCTAGTAGCACACGTAAATTCACGTGGACGTGGCACCTGGGTGAAAGACTTGTCAGAGAAGTTGCCATGAAAAAGACGGAGATGTGCAGTACAGAACAGGGCAGGAAGCCACGTCACGTCGCTGAAAAAAGAGCTGATGCCGAGATGCCAAATCTATACCGATTGTATTGCAGATTCTTTAGATTTTGTCGATTACCTCGAGATGAATAGCAAGAGCATCCGACCAGATACGACAACAGTATTCAATATAAACGCAAATTCTACTTCATCAGCTTCTTTTCTCGCACTTCCCGCCTGTGGAATTCCCTTCCGTTTATTTGCTTCCCCGACAGCTACAATCTCCAACAATTTAAATGTAAAGTCAATAGTCATCTTCTATCTCACTAATTTTTATCCTCTCTCTCTCTCTCATGCTCCTTTCTCTGTCTACTCCACTCTCACCAGTATTCTCATCCTTCTCTTACCCTCTTCCTGACACCCCCTATAACATGTCACTCTTTCTCATAACTTTCCTCCTATGTAACCCCTGCAAAACAGTGTCAGTAAAATGCCTTAGGGCTATCTGATTATAAAAAAATAAAAATAAAAAAATGTGCAAGATGGATTCTGACGAGAAAAAATTTCTGGCCCGACACAGAGACCCAAACTTCGTAGCAGTAGATGCAGCTATAAATCCGATATACACGTTCCTCTTACAAAGAAATCATCCAAAGGCTAATGTAGACCGTCTATACATACCCCGTAAAGAAGGTGGAAGAAGTCTTATTTAGCTAGAATTGTCATACAAGACAACAACTATGGGCTGACTAACATACATAGAAACAACAAAGGACGGGATGATACAATTAGTAAGGCAACATGAAGAAGGAAAGAAAAAATATTCAATAATAACAGAAGGCAGTAAATACAAACAAGCTTTACATTTAGTAGATTATGTAGAAAAGCAAAACAGAAACCAAGAACCAACAGCGAAGACATTGGAATGAAATTCAATTTGAATAAATGTGCTAAAGCTACAGTTTTACGTGGATCAATACAAGAAACATCCTCAATTAGCTTAGACCCTGCTGTAACAATAAAAGAATTGAAACCAGAAGAAGCTTATAAATACCTTGGTGTAAATGAGAGTGAAAACATTCACCATAAAAAAAATGAAAGAAATAGTGCGTAAAGAGTACTATAGAAGGCTACGAATGATATTAAAAACTGAATTGAATTCTCAGAACAGAGTTATGGCCATTAATAGCCTTGCAATTCCAGTTGTCCAATATAGTTTCAACATCTTAAACTTGACTCTAAACGACATCAGGCGAATGGATTCTAAAACAAGAAAGCTTTTTTCTAAGCATATGATGCATCATCCAAAGGCTGATGTAGACCGTCTATACATACCCCGTAAAGAAGGTGGAAGAAGTCTTATTTAGCTAGAATTGTCATACAAGACAACAACTATTGGCATACTAACATACACAGAAACAACAAAGGACTTGATGATACAATTAGTCAAACAACATGAAAACAGAAAGAAAAATATTCAATAATGAAAGAAGGCAGTAAATACAAACAAAATTTGCATTTAGTAGATAATGTAGAAAAGCAAAACAGAAGTGAAGAACCAACTATTGCGGCAAAAAATATGAAAAAGAAAGCCAAGGATAAAGTTCTTGAACAGATGAAACAACGCTGGCAAAACAAACCTCTGCATGGCCAATATCCAGAACGTGCTAATAAATTCAATGTTGATAAAGTTAATACTCATCGATGGTTACGTGCATCTAGATTAAAGTCTGAGACTGAAGGCTTTATTCTTGCAGCACAAGACCAAAGTCTTTTCGCTAGAAACTTTCGGGCAAATATTATACATAATAATGTGGATTCAAAATGCAGGTTCTGTGATAAATACCAAGAAATAATAGACCATCTAATCTCAGGATGTTCTGTACTTGACCCAAATGAATATAAAAATCGTCACGATAGAATGGGGCAATATTTACATTGGACAATGTGCAAACACTATGGAAAATTTGTAAAAAAAACACTGGTATGAACATCACCCAGCACCGGTTACAGAAATAGAAGATGTCACCATTCTATCGGATTACACCATCTACACAGACAGAAAAATTGAAGCAAATAGGCCAGACATTATTGTTAAAAACTAGAATAAAAAAATTGCTTATTAATTGATATGGCTTGTAGAGCGGATTGTAACATAGCAACCAATGAATTCGAAAAACTGTCAAAATATAAAGACCTGGAAATTGAAATAGAAAAAAATGTGGAAATTGAAAACAAGAATCGTGCCAGCGATAGCAGTGCACTTGGAATGAAAGAAGCCCTGGAAACCTCAGATTAAGAGATATACAAAAAATTGTTTTGTTAAGTACAGCCCACACACTAAGGAGAACTTTGTCTATGTAACGCTAGGGATGTTAGGGGAGATATGAAAAAAACATGAAATGGGTTCATAACAACACACCACTACCTGCCTTAGGTTTTCTCGCAGACTTGGTAGGTAGTGCGACCATAGCAGAAACCGACTTATGATGAAAAATTGCAACATAATAATAATAATAATAATAATAATAATAATAATAATAATATATGAACCAATTGCAATGCACTATTTATAAATAATTAAATAAATAAATAAATAAATAAATAAATAACGATGTAATGTAAATAGCAGGGGCACCGGACCATATTTGCTATAGCCATGCAAATCAACAAAATCAATGGCAATGATTTCCAGTATGTTCTTCCATGGGCCGTTTCCTTTCAAGTAATGTTTGGTTTGTTTTACGGCATATCAACTCCTTGTGGGTCATTTAATGCCGAAATTATATTTGCTTGTGAGCTTTGATGATTTCTTTTCACTATGAAAATGGTAATTTTTAGCTGGTAATTTTTGCTAATGTATTTTTTATATTTTCATATTTTGATTCCAGTTTGGGTGTTCACTATTTTTCCATAGCTGGGACCCTAACAGATGTTACTAACCTGGGGTCAAGTTGAACCTGAGAGCAACAGTAATTGAGAGGTGGTTCTACAGTAAAAAAAAAAAAAAAAAAATTTAAGCAATGTTCTTTTAGCAATGTTTTTTTTTTTGTTTCTGTTCACTACCCATCCCCATTCTCTGTACTACGATTCATTTACACAAACTCTTTCGGTAGGTTACTCGCCACTTCATTTCCTCTATTCCTCTCGGCTTCAGTTCTGTGAGTGTCAAATTTCTAGGCTTGTTTTTCTCATTACTACTTTCAGAAATTCTTATTATCGCTTTCTGATTTTATGCATAAATGTCCTTTTTGCTCCTATTTTCCTTAAAATCACCCCATCGCCTACATTGATCAGACCTCGACGCCAGTCTAGTCAGTCAGGCAGTTAAGTGCCATACGTGATACACGCTTTGGGCGATCATGTCTCTTTCGAGACATAACTGACTTGGCAGAAGATTATCCCGTAGTAGTAGATATCCATTACTTTTTGCGGTAGAGTGGTTGACAGCCAAGGCTATAGAACCCAATTTGTCCTATTATTTAACCCATAACTAGAGGGAAGAGACGGATTGATACCTTTCCCAAGGGTATTTGCGCGTACCTGAATGCAAAGAATTTAACTGGAATTCGAACTCGGTTCCCCGATTTCTCATTCCGAGCCTATATCCACTGCACCACAACGCAAATTGTTCACTAGGTTCAAAAGTGGAAATTTTAATCTGGCCTACAACTGTTGATGATGACCGAATTCAAACACTGATTAGACCAATCCTGGTTACATAGCACGGGACATCGCAGAGATACTTCATCTATATTATATGAAAATTGTAAGGCATTTGATAAGATTAGAATTGCTACAATGTAAGTGGGTCTCACAATTTAATGGGTAAAAATGAATGGTGTGCGTTTTCATATGCTATTATATACTTATACGTGACAAAAGGAACCGTTTTTTAAAAGAAGGATAAGAAAATAGATTTTTTAAAAACTAATTACATTATCCGAACTGTTGTCCTCATCTTTATTGTCATATTCACGACGTTTCGGCCGTTGCATGCTACGAACTTCTTCAGGTGATATATGTTGAACTTGCGTATATCATCTGACGAAAATCGGAGCGTACAAAAACCGAAACGTCGTGAATATTACAATAAAGATAAGGACAACAGTCCTAATAATGTAAATAGTGTAAATAATTACAGTAACACATTTAAGAAATATAAACAGGTTATTCTGTGTATGTTGTGGAATTAGAAGCCGTTGAATTCGGACCACGATCTCTTTTATGTTCCGTGTCCCTGGAAAACATAGTCAATCATAACTCTAAATCTTCCTGTTTCTTGTAACTCTTAATAAGTTTTGTCTTCTTGTTATTTCTCTAAGTATGTAATGCGCCGCTTTCCTCTGTTACTCTTTCCAACAATCTGTCCCGTGAGTATCAAATTTTCCAAGCTCTCCTTTCTCATTAAGTGCCTCAGAAATTTCAGCTATCTTTCCTGATGTTAAGTGTGAGTTTTCTTCTTTTTTTTTTTTTTCATTCTATAGAAAACCTTGTTGTTGTTCACAGGTTCGGTCTATGGTATCCTCAACATCTTTCTGTAGAACAACATTTCTGTTATTTTAAGTCTTTTTCCCATCTTTAAGGAGATTTTCCAGCATTCGCTGTCATAAAGGAGGTCAGATATCACGTAACAGTTCAGTACCTTTTTTCTTTGTTTCAAAATAAATTTTTCTGTCTCCTAATGCTCTACTTTGTTTTTTGAAGGCATTTGACTATCCCAGTACGTCTTCGGATCTCAGTGTCGCACTTTCCGTCCTCTGTTAGAAAACTTCCCAGATATTTAAATTTCTGTGCCTGCTTGATTTTAGTATCTCCGACTTGTAATTTGCATTTTGAGCTCATTCCTTTGTTGATAACCATGCATTCTGTCTTTTTGTAGTTTATACTTAGCCCTTTCTTCACGCTTTCCTTCGTTACCTTCTGTAGGAGTTTTGCAGTTTTATTTCCGTGTCTCCTATCAACACTGTGTCATTGTCAAGTTTGTTGGGGCCAATAATGAATCTTGGTAGGACTTCTAATTCTGTCAGAATTGCCTCGCCATATCAGTCAGTTAAGAGCCATACGTGAAACATGCTTGGGCGATCATGTCTCGAAAGATACATGGCTGACTGGGCAGAAGATTATCCCGCAGTAGGTTGCCATTGCTTTCTGCGGTAGACTGGTTGCCAGCCAAGGCTATAGAACCCAATCTGTCCTGTTATTTAACCCATAACTGGAAGGAAGAGACGGATTAATACCTGTCCCAAAGGTATTTGTGCGTAAGTGAATGCAAGGAATTCAACTGGAATTCGAACTCGGCTCCCCGATTTCTCCTTCCGAGCCGATATCCACTGCACCACAACGCACATAGGCTGAATAAATACGGTGAAACGACATAACCCTTGTCTTACACCCCTTTCTATTTTTGCATATCTGCTGAATTCATTTTCTATCCGAGTGCAGTCCAGTCGGTTTGCAGCCCGTGTAGATTCTTGATTGTCTTTCCTGAATATTTCCAGATTCCGCTCCTGATTGGATCAATTAAACGCGTTCAGAATTGGCGAAACGAAAGGTTACCTTAGGAAAATGTCATGCTACACATCTTTATGCAGATCTCGCAGAAATTGGTATAGTTTGTCATGGATCTCTCAATATAATCGCCATTCTCACCTGATTTTGCACGTTCGGGTTATGATTATTTCGTTCTTTACAACTATTATTTTTAAGATAGGAAGTTCGATTCTGTAAAGAACTTAGACTAGTATGTCACCCTGAAACATACCAAGTTCTAGGAGGACGAAATCATGAAGCTATCTCAAAGATGGTGGAATAAGATAGCGCAGATATGACAATAAATGTATTTTTTCGAAAGAAAAACGATTGGAAGCTCCCCTTTCAAAGTAAATGCAGATCCAAACATACGGTAAAAAGATTTTTTTAAAAATCCAGTTCTTGTATGTGTCGTGTTCCTTCAGTTCGTAGGCGATCATGATTCTCCGCAACTTCTAATCCTTTGTAGCTCTTAGCAATGTTTGGTTGTTAAACATTCCTGTTCTGATACCTATTACACAACTTTTTATGCAGCTTACTCGCTGTTATCATCTGTCCCTCTTGACTTCAATGTCCTTTGAGTGTCAAATTTACCAGGCCTTTTTTTCTCAAAAAATGTAAAAAATATGTTCCCAGAAATTTATAATTTTATACATAACAGTTCCTGTTTTTTCATTTTCCTTAAAAGTTCTCAATTGCTTATATGCCTCGTCTACGGTTTTCTCAGAATTCCTCTATAGAATTACATCTCTGTTCTATGAAGTCTCTTCTTCATCTGTGAGGATATTGTTCAGCATTCACTGCTATATAGAAGAGCTGGTATTACATTACAGTGTGTGTTCAGGTTTCGGTGTGACATTTTCTTTCATCTGTTAAAATATTTTCCAGATATTTCCATCTGTATGGCTAATGCTAACCTCTAGAAAAGAAAATCATTGTGATACTAGACGAGCAACTAAGTCAAGCTCTTTTACAGTGAAACCAATCAAATATAAATGCAAGTTCTACTCTAATAGCTTCTTTTCTCCCAATTCCCGCTT
Organism: Ascarosepion bandense; assembly: GCA_037127315.1. Classification (NCBI taxonomy): domain Eukaryota; kingdom Metazoa; phylum Mollusca; class Cephalopoda; order Sepiida; family Sepiidae; genus Ascarosepion; species Ascarosepion bandense. The sequence goes on from JBBBDQ010000118.1 coordinate 5,128,570, forward strand.
GTGCTATTCCCTTCCATATAATTGCTTCCTCGACAGCTACAATCTCCAAAACATTAATATCAGGTCAATTGTCATCTCCTGTCTCTATGACTCGCCTCCTTTCCCTCATGTTCTTTTCTCCATCCACTCTACTCTCATCACACCAGTATTCTCATCCTTCTCTTACCCACTTCCTGACACGCCCTATAACTTGTCCCTCTTTCTCATCACTTTCCTCCTAAGTACCCTCTTGTACACCAGTGACAGTAAAACTGCCTTGCTTGGGTGAAATGATTAAAAAAAAACAATTAAATAAATGTTGAGTTTCTTTTCTGACAGAAATCCTATGTATCTGGAATATTTTGAATAAGGAGCACACGATCTCATTTAGCTTCACCCATTCAAATATTTACAACAAATCTGCCACATACGTACACATGGATGAATCATCGTTATTCTCATCATATTCCATCAGTAAGGAGGAAGACCTTCCCAGACGGTTTCTTTCCCAGAATTGTTACTTTGTGAAAGAATATGCGTCCTCGATCCTTACAATTTTAAGCACTAGTGTCAACCGCTTTCTATTCAACATATCCTCCTAATCCGCACTGATTACTTCTCAACAACAATCTCAATCATTAAGCCTTTAGCTTGAGGGGCTCTTGTACACTGTATTAGATGAAAAAATGGTAAAGAAATATTCAGATAACCTACAAAAGATCTGCTTCGTGTTTACAGGATAACTTGGTTAAATATTCGATGAGAGAAAATATCAAATTAGATAATGAAAAAAAAGAAAAACAACTTTAAAATGCCAAGTCCACCAAGATAAAGTGTACTTAATAAAATATTCTTGACTTGTGGGAACGTTGAATAAAAGATGTTTGAAACAAAATGCGAGGTATCTATTTACAGGCATCAGGAATCCGTTATTGGTGGTGACTCTCTTCTCATCTAATCTAAACTTATTTATAAATGGAACTTTATCTGTATGTGTGTGTCTCTGTGTGTGGGTGTCCGTTACCTATAGACTCCGAAACGGCTTAAACGATTTTCTTGAAAATTTACACAGTTGTACTATAAGCGTCTGCGAGCTAGGTTTTGTGTTGCGGTACCCCTGATAAATATCGAAAATCGTTAATCGACAAAATCGGGTTGTAGAAGGAGTGGTCCGATTTTAATCAAATTTGATACACTCATAGACAAAGACATAAGAAACGATATTCAGAAGTTTCAAGGTTGCAGTTCTTACAATAGTGCAGAAAATCGATAATATATATAAATAAAAGGCAAGATGTTTGTGTGTGTGTGTGTCTGTTTATCTGCCTGAATGTCTGAAATTTTTTCAGCCTTTTTATTTTAGTTTTTGCTTCGGGTTTGGCTCTCAGTAGGTATAATTGTAGTTCTTAGTCTCAGCCATGATACCATTTACTCAGAGGACTTATTTAGCCTTCAAAATTCAGCTTACAACGAAAAAAAATTATTTGATATCACTACTAGGAAATCAAAATTTGACTTACATCCATTCATTTTTCTTTCAGTTTACGGTTTGGCTTTAACTGAAAACAACTATTGCTTTTTAGTCTTTTGTGCCAACGTCTAAAGAGTCTGAGCTCCAGGACAATGGATTAGTTTTAAAGCTTTTATTACACCCGAGTAACGCCGGGCTATACTGCTAGTATTACATAATATTTCAGCGCGCTTTCTAATGACATTTTCCTGTTAAGTCGGTTTATCTTTTAGAACGCACCTTTCATTATTTCCAATGAGCATGACTTGTAAATTTTAACGACTTCAGAGAAAATCTGGATTCATTTAATCCCCTTTACAGAGAATCTTTTCCCGCCTTCGATCAGCATGATTGATGCTAAACACCAGAAGAATACCACTTGCCTTCTTTTCTGGACCCGTGTTTTCCACTGGCATGAAGTGCAGTGATTATGTTGAATCAACTTGCATCTATTCTCCCAACACCCTCACCATCTACCCAACCCTCATTCTCGGTATCCTTACCTGTCTATCACCCTCCTTCTGACATTTCCTATATCTAACCATCCTTTGTCACCACTTTCCCCCTATGTAACCCCCTGTACAATAGTGGGAATGGAATGCCTTGCTCGGGGTGAAACGATTATTAAAAAAAAACAAAAAAAAAAAACTCATTACTAGTTCTTGAAATAAATATACCTGCTCAGTTTCGTATCCTAATGTAAATAAAGCAATTTGTAAAGAAAGATGTTTTTTATTGATTAATCCGACATATTATTATTACTTAAACGTTATTTTTAGTAGATACTCGAATTTAAGTAGACGTTCCGTTTATTTATTAAACAGTATATTTATTTAGTTTCGTCTACCAGCCTGAATATTTGACAAATCTTATTAGAGAAAAATATGCTCTTTCCGGCAGTCTAAAAAAAAATCCACAAAAAATGCATGTTGTTAATTGTTTAAAGAGAAGTGTAAGTATTTAAAATGTTCCACAGAAATTTAGAGTTCATAGGTGATAGTAGCAGAATGTGTGCATGTAAAAAAGATTAAAAGGGTTGTTAATAAAAGTCTTGGTTCTTTTCCTTTTTATAGCCAGAGAAAAAGTGAAAAGGAAAATCAAGGTAATGAAGTAGATTGTACTTATCGGAGTCTGTTGAAGTATCTTGTCGTTGTTGTTTACTCTGACGAAGAAAGAAAAATTGGAAGGAGAGGTAGTACGAATGTGTGACGCGCCCTTACGTCCGGGTCGGCTTCTTGAAATTTATTCTTTACATTGTGTCGAGGTCCTTCAGATTCACTCCCAATTCAAACTGAATTGACCGGTCAAGGGACGTGGTTTTAAATTTATCACCTGACTCAATCGAAAGCACATACCCATTTTCTAGGTGTTAAGAAAAATTGACCGGGATTTGTTATCTAGAATTTTACATTTCACACTGACTTTTGAAAGTTGCCTTGGTCTGGGATTTTCCAAAATGTTTTTAGTCGTTTTGATCCAATTTTGCAGGTGTGCAATTTTACTTTTTTTCGTTTGAGTTAATTTTTAGATGATATAGGATTTGTATCCTACATATTTTTATTTCACGCGTCAAAGGGAAATCTGTGTTTAAAAATTACTAATTCTGTATCATAATCTTTTTTTAATCAGTGTTATCGCGATAATGTATTTCAAAACAAAATGAGGATAAAGCCGGTCGTATAAATTTATTTAATTATAAATCGAGCCGATAGAGATCGCATGTTGCACATACAGTTTCGTTGGAGCGCCAACCACAGTGCAATGGTCGTGTCTGTCCAGCCTTGATACAACGCCCCTTTCCCACAAACGAAACTTTGAAGCCACTCGTTACTTTATCGCTATTCCCGTAACAATTATTCTGGCAAAATACATTCCTTAGTTTCACAAGTTCAAACCTTCACAGCTGAGACCCACCATGCCACGTACACTGGGACAAATCGTCTTCATTCCCCCCGTATTTCATTAATATGAAAGAAGTTCTATTCAGACACCTTCTTCCCAAGAACCGCTACTTTGTGGAACAGGCACCCTAGTAGACGCCCCTTCGATCGCTATAATCTTATCCTTTTTAAATCTAGCGTCGACCGTCATCCTCATAACCCGCACTGCTTATCTCCTTCTCTTAGTTTCATAAAACAGCCTAATTGAGTAATCTCCTAACTTAGGTGGCTCTTATGGCTTGTATTGTGTGACCAGATAGTGAAAAAAAAGTGTTACTTTCATAACAGTGCTACTATAGAGATTCCAGTTCTCACCGAGTGTCTTATTGTCGTAATCATGTACGGTAATAGATACATGATCGGTGAGGAGAAGGTTGTGGGTGCCAATGAAGGCAACAGAGACGTGGTCGGACTGAAGGATATTGAGGATGCTAAACGCGGCAATAGATACATGATCGGAGAGAAGAATGTTGTTGGTACCACAAACGGCAACAGAGACGTGGTCGGACAGACGGATTTTGAGGATACTATACGCGGCAATGTGCGTTGTACGTGGATGTGCGTTGTGGTGCAGTGGATATCGGCTCGGAACGAGAAATCGGGGAGCCGAGTTCGAATTTCAGCCGAATTCATTGCATTCACTTACGCGCAAATACCCTTGGGAAAGGTATTAATCCGTGTATTCCTTCCAGTTATGGGTTAGATAACAGGACAGACTGGGTTCTATAGCCTTGGTTGGCCACCAGTCTACCGCAGAAAGCAATGGCAACCTACTGCGGGATAATCTTCTGCCCAGTCAGTCATGTCTCTTTCGAGACATAATCGCTCAAGCGTGTTTCACGTATGGCACTTAACTGACTGATACGCGGCAATAGATACATGTAAAAATCTCCAGCTGTCGTTAGACCATTTTTTTTTTTTTGGTGGGAGGAAGAGTTTCGGTTGTTCCTTTTCTTTCAACATAAAATGTTCTACACTCCCCGCAAACACACACACACACACACACACACACACACACACACACACACACACACACACACACACACGCTAAGTTTTCTACGTCCAGTCTTTCCATCTTGTCGAATCGGATAGCAATTTGTCAAATTCTAGACATTTGTTGACATATTGTGAGAAGACCAAACAATTTTCGCAGAATGTTTACTCAGTTTCACCATTAACCACTTATCTTTCTAACTTTTCATTTTATGGATGCTTTTCAATTCTTTCTGCCATTTCTTCGTCTTCTTTATATAATTTTATTCTCTTCTCTATTCATTATTCACACATATGCGCTCTTTAAAATAATCAGAGAAACTCTTGACACTTATTTTACGAGGACGACGTAAAGAAATATACAGACCAACCAGTGAATTTCCGGACACCAGGTCCCGATACCTCCTCTATTATGGACAAAGTTACGAACAACCATTTAATTTTTCTACCCAATTGCCAGATTTATTCACGAGGCGGCCACAGATGGCGACGTGTGTACTTCCTAATCTTTTATGTGCGTGTTCTTTTAAAAAGTGAATGATGATGGCACTTTACAGATTCCTTTCCTTCTAATGTTTGACTCCTTATTATCTCCTCACTACAAGTTCTGCCAAACGTGTACAAAAACAAGTTAGAATATTCGCTGTTTACCCACTAAACTTCAGGGTTTCGATAGATCCTGCGTGTGGTAAATTCTCCAAACCTTCTCATTATTCGCCCTAGAAAATTAAACTCTCGATCTCTCGTTTTTGTTTCCATTTTATTTAAAACCTCCTCGTGTTCCCTTTATGGTACCCACAGCATTCTTCTGTCCGCCCACGTATTTATTACTGTCTATGGTATCCTTAACATCTTTCTGTCCGACCACGTCTCTGTTGCAGTCTATGGCACCCACAACCTTCTTCTCTCTGACCATGTATCTATTGCTGTGTATAGTATCCTCAAAATCCTTCTGTCCGACCACGTCTCTGTTGCCGTTTGTGGTACCAACAACATTCTTCTCTCTGATCAGGTATCTATTGCCGCATATAGCATACTCAATATCCTTCAGTCCGACCATGTCTCTGTTGCCGTCATTGTCACCCACAACCTTCTTCTCTCCGATCATGTATTTATTGCCGAGTATAGCATGCTCAATATCCTTCAGTCCGACCATGTCTCTGTTGCCGTCATTGGCACCCACAACCTTCTTCTCTCCGATCATGTATTTATTGCCGCATATAGCATGCTCAAAATCCGTCTGTCCGACCACGTCTCTGTTGCCGTTTGTGGTACCCACAACATTCTTCTATCCGACTGGAAACCAAATCATGGACAAAGAACAAGGATAAACCTCTACTATTGTTAAAAAACTGGGGAAGTGTGCGAACCGGATGATAGGCGAACCTGTTATGGTGCCCCAACTTTTTTGTTTTTTGTTTAATCTATATATATAAAAGGCAATCTGTGAGTCTGTGTGTGACTGTTCCCTATGCACACCTACATTTTTTAATCAAACTTTCTAGGGACTCATATCTACAGGGAAGTCAGGTCGACACATACTTTTTGAGTTTTAAGTTCAGCAATTTTCCCCTTCGCACATTTTGGCCAATGGACACGATTGTTTACATTTGCTCTGTAAAATATCTAAGATCTAATATGGTTGCTGAATTACGTCACAGAAATCAAATCACACGTGTCAAAGCGACTAAAATATTTTGTTATTAATAAAAATGAGCCTTTATATTTAATTTTTATTCCGACATTTTATGTCACAAAAATCAAATCACACGTGTCAAACGCGACTAAAATACGTTTTTTTATTAAAAAAAAAAAATAAGCCTTTATATTTAATTTTTATTCCGACCTTTTAAAGATTCATTAGGTCAACAAAAAAAAATGTGAATATTTTTCCCCGTAATTCTGAAACAAAAGAAATATAAAAAAAAACGTGTTTTTTTAAACAAAAACAAAATATGTAAAATAAAAAGTGGCATCTTCTCCTACTCCTAAAATGTTCTGAGTTGCACGGGCAACGCCGGGCTATGATGCTAGTATATATATATATATATATATATATATATATATATATATATATATATATATATAAAGAGTGTGAATGTATCATATTTTTGTTGAGGATCGAGTGGTAGGAGAAAGGCGAAAAATTTCTTACAATTTAATATTTTCTGGTTTTAAATAACCTTTGATCAGTCAATTTAAATTCACTTATGAGCTAAAAGTATTTTCGAGCTAATAATAGTAATTTGATAAATGAATTATAATGTTTTATTTACCAAGTTTAACATAACAGAAATTTATTTACATTGTTCGGACTGGTTATTGTCATATTAATGACGTTTCGGTTGCTTTATGCTCCTACCTTCTTCAGGTAACTGGAATTTTAACGGAATTTTGTTCGCCACTATTATCGCCAGGTATTGAATTCACAACTCTTTGGATAATGTCACTAGATCCAGTCAACGCTTTTACCCACTGGGTCATGTGTTCTGATATATGGCCCGGTGGATAGTAGTGACGAACAAAATCTTAGAGAGTTGAGTTAAAGAGAGATAACTAAGACATCCGGAAGTAGCATTACTCATGGAACGAGAACATTATACCTTAGTTATCGAAATAAAGGGTTCGCTTTTGTATCTGAATACTTCTGGCCACTTGCTAAAACTATTTACCGTTATAAAGCAGTAGTATCCATCAATGGGTTCTGCGTAGTCCGCATGGACACTAGACCACGGTTTGTCCGCCTTAGACCATGGTTTTTGTATAATTAGTGGTGCCTTTGCTGCTGCAGCGTAGCCTCTACATTTTTCCACCATCTGCGTAATGTTGTCATCCATATTAGACCAGTACAAGAAACTTCTCATTAACGCTTTTATCCGGTTTTCCCTGGACGCCCTAGATGAAAGTCCTTCAGAATTCGGCTTTGTAACGATTTGGGTATGACAACTCTTTCATTATAAAGTAATACGTGATCACGAATTGAAAAACTGTTGCTAGATTTCTTTCTTTTTCTTCTATTTTTTCTTAGTACTCCATATGAATTCGTTCATTTCAGCTTCTCTTCTTATTTCTAACAATATCACTGGTAATTCCTTTACTATATTGCTTAGCACTTTACTAATTTCGTCTTCGGTTATCAAAGCCGCTATTGCAAAGTCTTCCAGAGGTTTGCATTTCGCAGGTACCAATCTATATAAACCATTCATATGACTAATTTTCCTCGACGGTAGGAACTCTAGTTTGAAATCATAGTTTAGTAATATCGTTCCCCGCCTCATCTGTTAGCTGTGTGAACTGGTAGTCCTTTTTTCGATCCGAATACTGTGAAAAGAGGTTTAAGGTCAGTTTGAAGAGTGAATTTTCTTCCATATATTTATCTGTGGAAGCGAATTATGGCGAATATTATTATGCCTTATGCTTCTTTCTCTATTTGCGAATAATTCCTCTCTGCCAGCAGCAAAGATCTAGATGCGTGAGCTATAGGTTTCCTTGTGCCATCCTGCATCTTGTGTAATATACAAGCTCCCACGCCGTGTGAGCTTGCATCACTAGCAATGATGATTTCCAGTTTAAGATCAAAATGCATCAGTGCTTGATCAGACGTTAATTTCTTTATAATCTCCTTGAAGGCTTTCTAACAATCTTCCGTCCAGTTCCATTGATTGTCTTTTTTCAATAGTTCATTTAGGAGTACCCTCAATTTGTGCATGTTTTCAATGAATTTCCCGTAATAGTTTGCTAGACCAAGAAAGCTTTACAACTGTGTGACATTTTTCAGCTCAGACATGTCTTTTATTGCTGATGCCCTATCTGGATCTGGTTTTCTGCCACTTTCATTAATTATATGGCCTAAATATTTTATTTCTTTTAAGAAAAATCGCATTTTTTTCTCCTTTACTTTAAACCAAAATCCTGTATTCTTTTAAAAACTTCTTTAATCTGAGTTGCGTGTTCTTCCACACTATCGCTTTTTATTAAAATGTCATCTAAGTAAGCAGTAGAAAAGTTCTGTCCCGTGAGCATGGTATCCATTGTCTGTTGAAAGATTGACGGTGCTACTTTTATCCTAAATGGCAATCTGTTGAATTTATAAAATTCTTTGTGGGTGTTGATACATAAAATTTTTGTACTTTCTTCTTCTACTGGAATCTGAAAATAAGCTTCGCTTAAATCAATCTTCGAAAATACCTTACCACCGTTAAGCTTGGTAAATATTTTCTCCGGGCTTGGCAATGGGTAGTGATAATCTTTTATAGCATTGTTTAATCCAGTCGAGAAATCTGCGCAAACACGGGTATACCACTGGTGCCGCCTATTCACTGAATTCAATTTTTTAAAGGATTCCAGTTTGTACCAATCTATATAGCTCTTTATCAGTCTTTTCTATGGTTTCGAAAGGTACGTTTCGCTTTTTCTTGAATACTGGCTGAACATTTTGCTTTAGCACAATTTTAGCTGCGAACTTGTTCCATCGTCCTAAATCGCTTGAGAACACTTCGGGAAATTGATTGTGTAGCTCTTCTTTTAATTTTGTAGCTTCTGACGGCTCGCACTCTATTTTCTTACAAAATGAGCTAACGGGTGAATCCCATGCGTCAAACTTTTGCATCCAATCTGTACCCACCAAATTTTCTGTCTTTCATCACAAATATTTTAATTTTTTTCCCTTTTTCCACGGAACTTTACATTTAAAATTACTTCTCCTTCGAAATTGATCCACTTTCCTGTGACAGACTTAGCGATTTTTTGTGTATGCATCATGGTCGGTCTATTTAGTTTCCGCCATGCTTGTAGATTAATTATAGTTAGATCCGATCCTGAATCTAGTTGTAGTTTTACCTTATTTAATATCTCGAGTTCTACGTACTTTCTTGTGTTGAATTTGTCTTCTTAGTCCGCTCTAGTAGTTCTTACCCTACTAGTGTGTCTTTTATTTCTGCATACAACTGCCTTATGTCCCATTTTTCTACAAGCTAAACATTTCTTGTATTTAAACCGACAGTCTCTATTCCAGTGGAATCCACTACATCTGTAACATGCAGATGGGGCTTATTTTTTATTTGATCTTTGTCGTTAATTGACTGATGTCTTGTAATTTTGTCATTAAATTTTTGTTTTTCTTTTGGGGAGAGTGAAAAACGTTTTTTTTTTTACTTACGTATATGTGCAACTCCCGATTTCTCAATATTTTTCGAGTCTTTTTTAATACTCAAGCATTTTTGGCAGTCTTTTGATAATTTTTGAAGCGTTAATCGTGGCTCATTTTGGTGCTTCATAAGCCTTCTTTTACGCATTTCACTGCCCTTAGCTGAGACTAATCACTGTACAAATATAAGACATTTAAAGTTGTTTGATTTTCACTATTTACATTTTTCGGATTGTTGCCATCGTTTTTATTGCCATGTTTACGGCGTTTCAGCTGTTGTACGCCTTCTTCAGGTGCTAAGATTTTTGAACCCAACTCATTATTTCGATCAGTATGGTATATCATTCTCATTCCATATACGATGCCACTTTCGGATGTCATGTAGTTATCTCCCTTTAACTCAACCCCCTAAGTTATTTGTTCACCCCTCTGTAGCCAGGTAGTGAACTCACAACTCTTTGGCTGAACAAATAACTTAGAGAGTCCGAACAATGCAAATAATGTAAATACTACTACATCTCAGAACTATAGACAAATATTGTCCGATTTTAAATTTGCTTTTTGAGCTCATTCTTTTGCTAACAGCTACGTGTTCTGTCTTTCTTGATTAATTCTTTGTTTTCGCTTTCTTTCATTATATTCTCTAGGAGATTTTAACGCCGTACATGATCCAAAACGGAGAAGAGATAACAACATGCCATACGTGAAACGCGTGCCTGGAAAGTCGGGCGGAGAAATTTCACAGAATGATTATTTCTGGAAAGATGCAGAAGGTAAACGGCGCGTAGTGATTACCGCAGAATCCCGGAAAAACGGAACAATTGTATCATCTCCTGTTATCAACCACCAAGAAAAAATATTTTCATTTCATCAGCATCGTCCGTATCATTTGAAAAGATCAAAGCGCGATTTAAGCGACGATGTCTACTTGCACAGATCAAGTAAGTCATTTTCATTATAGTTACCAAAATAATAGCTTACTTTAAAATGCAAAGAGAAATTTATAACAACGGACAAATCTTTCCTCATAGAATAATACAATCTTTTCCTTTACCTGATACCTGATTTAAAATTGAAATTTAAATGTTTAAATGATACGTCAACTATTGTCCATTTCTTTGCCCATAAAACTTGAATAAATAAAGTCGTTTGGGTGTTAATTTTGTAATAGTTTCTCTCATCTTACTATTCTTGCGTTTTATTGCAGTATCAGTAATGGAGGTATATAGCGTTAACTTTTTAATCACGATTGCTTATTTGTTCCGAATGTATGTAAATATAACATAGATATGTTATAATATAATTACAAGAGTAGCAATTTTGTTTCGACATTACTTGTATCTTATCAAGTAATGGTGTTGATTTCAAGCTGAAGAGTTTTAAAAAGTTCAAAACAAGCCTAACCTCCTCAATTTAGGGAGATATCGTTACATAGTCTGTGGTAATCAAACAAAATACAAGTGACTAATTTCTAATTTTAGGAACATAAGAACAGACTCTAAAAATAATTTATTGGTACATTAATGTTAATATTTGATTAAAATAGAGACCAGTATTACGAATCGAATATTAGTTTCACTTTACAATAAAAATTAAAATTGTTTAAAAAAAATTATGACAAATTAATGTTAGAGACTACAAATTTTATATTCTAAGTTTAACAAAACATTAGATTTAGATTATTCCAATATTATGCAAATATGAAACGAGTAAAAGAGATAGACACACGTATATAAATATATAGGTACCCACATATGGACAAACAGCCAAGTACATAAGCACATACATACTTGCACTATTGTATATACATGTACATGCACATATACGCACATACATGTACAAACACAAATTTTTTAACTCTTGCTTTTAGCGACGTGTCAATTTATCAGTTCGAAGTGTAGTCAAAAGTGCTCGACAGTTTGGACGATTCTGATGTAATTTGAATTGTGAAAAGAAAAACATCGTAAGAGCTCATGAAAAATTATATAAAAAACTTAATGATAAAACCTAGTCAGTCATTTTAATGAAATCGGCATATATATAATCATCCGCAGACAGATCTGTTTCGCTGTATCACAGCTCATCAGTACGGTTTGATATCCGATTGCTTCTAGCCAGGATTGAAACCAGACCGAATTGGCATCAGTCGACGATTCTACCTCTGAGCAATAAGCTATGGGCACTCAGTATATATATATATATAGGAAAAACTAATAAAAAGTTTTAAGTTTAAAATGTATTTTTTTGACAGTATTTATTTATTTCTATTATTATATATATATATATTTGATATTTCAGACCAGTCTCGGCCTTTCATCAGAAACAAATGATTTTAAAATTTAAACTAGGAGCGTTCGTCGCGAGAGCGTTCGTCGAGAGATGTTTACATCACGTGACGTAGAAAGCGATAGAGTTTTTTAATATTTGTAAACGTAAACCTATCTCTAATAATACTTTTAAATGTTGTTTTAAAGCAAATTTTTTAAGTGTATCTAAAAAATGTTTAACTATTGAAATATTCATAAAGATTCAAAACACCGAAGTCCCTATCTAACCCTATCCTATATATATATTTAATTTTAAAATCCAGTATTTTTTTTCTTTCTGCGTGAGTATGTAGAACTAAAATCGGAATCTATCAATAAACATTTGCAGTTTTCTAATGTTTGTCCTGGTTGATTGAAGTGTACAGCTATGGGTGAATAAGGGTTGTTTTGGTATATATATATATATATATACTATAGACATCCGCAGACAGATCTGTTTCGCTGTATTACAGCTCATCAGTACGGCTTAGACTCAGTTCGCTTCCTAACCCGACCGAGTCGGCGTCAGTCGGCGATTCTACCCCTAGGCCACGAGCGTCCGACAGAAGAAGGCAGGCTTTTTAACGCGTATAAACACGCCCAATAGCTAGAGTGATCCAATTCATTATCGAATGAGCGATGCGTATATGCCGGGGTAGCTACTGTTTACAAAGCCTCCCACTCTTCCAGAGTGCTCAATCAGGGTGTGAGAGCGTATATATATATATATATATATATTAATGCAGGTTTCATTGAATAATATAGACAAGTTTTGTCTATTAATTTTGTGTAGGATCCGTTCATACCGTCTGATATACTTGATGGTGATGTCGTTAAAAGACAACAAAAAATCACAGTATTTGTTGAATTTTTTATCAGGTCTAAGCTTTCGGCTCACATAAGCCATTATCAAAGAGTAAATAACAACACACAGCAAACACAGAACATTTAAGCTATTAACAATAAAGATAATTGAATTAAGTTTTTCATCTTGTAATTTAGTGATGCTTTGATAGAGCGTCTATATATATATAGTTGAATAATATCAACAACTTCTGTCTTGACTCAGCCACAAACGACTGCCGTGACCATGCTTTTCCGATCAATACAATCTTAACTTCTTCAACTCCAGGGTCAACCGTTACCTATCCTACATTTTCTCAAAATATGAACCTCTTAACCCTTGCTTACACGCCATTTTAATAACCCCATTCAGCAACCCATTATCTTGATTAGCTTTTGGGCTTTGTATTGGATGACTAATTTTATAAAAATAATTGTTCTGTTTTTTTTTTTTTTAACCGAATCTTATTATTTTTTATAATGCACAGGGTGTACCTAAAGACTGGACATATGTATATTTTTAAGAAATTAAATTTTCAACATTTTATTGAATTGGAATATTAACAAATAACATCACTTATATGATATCCATCATTTGTGTTGCAACTCTTAATACACTTTGCAAGATTCACTTGAACTCCATGCCGTTAATTTTAGTACATTCACTCTTTATGCATTCAATCAAATAGTGATTTTATAATCACAGCTTACATGTGGCATAAGACCAAAAGTATGGGATACCCAGTGAGGATCGAACTCACTACTCAATTGTCGGAAAGGGAAAGAGAAGAATAGAAAGGAAAAAAAGGGGAAAAAATAAAAAAATAAAAAATAAAAAATGTTCATATTAGAAACGCTCGATACGTGTCAAACAAAAATAACCTTATACATGGGCTATATATATATATATTATTTATTTTAAAATATCACTTGCAGAAGAACAGTATTGTTCTGAAATATGAAAACTTTTGTGTAGTGATCTAATGTTTTTATAAATCATTGTTTAAACAAAATTACAATATTACGCTCTACTTTGTATCGAGTATTCTTTATAAAAGTAAATGCTTGAACACCATGTTTTAATCTGTTCTTTCGCTTTCTTATATATATATATATATATATATATATATATATATATATATATATGTGACATAAGACCAAAAGTATGGGACACCCAGTGAGGATCGAACTCACTACTCAATTGTAATGGTTCTAGCGAGACAAGCTTGTTAACCATTATACCACTTCGAGGTGCCCATGCATTCAATCAGATGCGTTGCATCTGTGATTTTCATTAGCATACCCCAGTAAAAGAAGTCAGTGCTTTTTCTTTCGACAAAAACCATGTTTAATTTGTGGAGAAAACATATATATACATATATAGTTAATGAGGTTTCCTATATGTCCAGACTTTAGGAACGCCCCGTAAAAAATTTTTTTATACGTATATTATTTTTATTTAACAGGACTTTTTTTTCCTTTTACAGAGCGTTTCATGATTCCCCTTGGTAAGCATTTCATTTTAACATTGATTTTCTTCATGACACTATTTGCAGTAAAATATATTGTATATAAGATGTTGTCATATAGTCAATATTTACACAAACCTTTCGCAGTCTCTCTAATAATCCGTCTGGAAATGTATGTGTGTGCTCCGTTTTCCTAGCCAAAGTTATTCTATTTTCTACCATCTGTGCATAGAGTTTGCACTAACTTTACCCTACGATTCACTAGAGATTTGATAATTACTGGTTATTGTTGGATCATCTTGGCAGAATGTTTGTTTAAGGGATCACTTTTTTTTAAGCCAGTCGAATTGACATATTAGTCTTTTTACTGCTTCTCGTTTGCCGGGTAGAGTCGCCATCTGGTTTTCACAAAACACACCACCATTTCATCAGACAACTGCTTCACGGCTCACCTTCTTGGTGCTTTCTGTGAGACAATACATCTATTTTATGAGTGTGTATGTATCTATAGACAGAAAGAAAAATGAACAAAAGAACAAAACAGCTGAAAGAAAGGAAAAACAAAGGAATTTATTCCGATATATATATATATATATATATATTATTTTATTAAAATAATTTAATCCAAAACGGAAAAGTAGGAAGGTAAATCCCAAGAACCTGATCGTAATTAATATTAAAATTTTTAATATTAAAAAATGATACAGGAGAAGAGCTCAATGTAATTAAAATTACAGAGCTAATATAAAATAAAATACATTTTCAATATTCAAAAATGTTGAATGAACATTTCACCATAAAATCCCTAGGAGAGATTTTACATCTCCTCAGCAACGGTACCTCTTTCACAATGGAAATAAAAAATAAGAATAAAAAGAGAGTAAAAATAAAAATAAAAATTAAAAAAGACGGTTAAAATTTGAGAAATTTACGTCACAAAAAATTTCGGAAGTAATTCATGTCTAATTTTAGACATTAACTTTTAGATAGAGTTGTAAGTGAAGAAATGGAAAATTTGGTTTCCTCTCGCTTTACAAAGGAAAGGGGTTAGGAGTGGTGTTAAATTGAGAATAGGGTTAAACAAAACGGAAAGGGAAAGAGAAGAATAGAAAGGAAAAAAGGGGAAAAAAAGAAAAAAGAAAAAAGAAAAAATGTTCGTATTAGAAACGCTCGATACGTGTCAAACAAAAATAACCTTATACATGGGCTATATATATATATATATATATATATATATAATGCTTTTATAAATCATTGTTTAAACAAAATTACAATATTACGCTCTACTTTGTATCGAGTATTCTTTATAAAAGTAAATGCTTGAACACCATGTTTTAATCTGTTGTTTCGCTTTCTTATATATATATATATATATATATATATATATATATATATAAAGAGAGAGAGATAGAGAGAGAGAGAGAAAGAGAGATGTACCAGCACTGCATGTTGACTGTCAATTTACTCTCTATGCAATTTTCAAGTATATCTAAAGTAGGAAAAAGTATATATCTCTCAGCTATGGGCTCTCGGTAGAAGGAGGCAGATTTTTAGCGTGTAATATACCATGTAAACATACGCCAGTAGCTAAGAGTGTTCTCATTCATTATTGAATGAACGATGCGTAGATGCTAAAGTAGTTACTGTTTTTCAATGTCTACCATTCTTCTTCTGTGCTCAATCAGGGTGTGAGAGTGTAAAATAGTCATCCGCAGACAGATCTGTTTTGCTGTATCACAGTTTATCAGTACGGTTAGACATCCGATTGCTTTTAGCCAGGACTAAAACCAGATTGAATTGATATCAGTCGGCGATTCTACCTCTGAGCTATGGGCACTCGGTAGTAGACTTGTAGCATCTGTCATACTACGTAAATATACACCAGTAGCTAAGAGCGTTCTAATTCATTAATTAATGAACGATGCATATATATATATATATATATATATATAGGAAAGAATATTAATAAAAAGTTTTGAATTTAAAAATGTACTTTTTTTTAACAGTATTTGTTTATTTTTATTATATTTTATATTTCAGCCCTCCCTCGGTCCTTCATCAGAAACAAAAAAATCAGTTGTTTCTGATGAAGGACCGAGGGCGGTCTGAAATATAAAATATAATAAAAATAAACAAATACTGTTCAAAAATGTACATTTTTAAATTCAAAACTTTTTATTAATATTCTTTCCTATACATATTAAAACAGTATACGTGGATGATCATCACTATATATATATATATATACAAGGGTAAGTCAAAAAGTAATGCAATATATTTTATTATGCAAGAAATAAAGAACGGAATTGAACATATCGTACAAGATAGAGTTATACATCACAAGTTCACATCCCCACTTCTCTACATTGTCACAACCATTTTCAATGTCAGTGTCCCACTTGCGAATGAGGGCATTATTCTACCTCAGTAAAATTCAGATGGCTGCTGACGTAGCCAATTCCTTACACCAGCTTTTATTTGTTCTTCATCACCTGATTTAACCCTTTCATCTCTTTGAGCTAATGAAAGGTGCACTGAGAGACAAACGTTATATATATATATGAAATTTATTTGGCAAAATGTCTTTTAATCAGTAAACCACTGAAAAAAGTAAAAATCTTGGCACCAAGCATCATCACAACTCATCACTATATATATATATTTCTTTTCTTTTCTTTTTCCCTCTCTTCCTTCATTTATCTCTCTTATCTCCCACCTTTTTTCCGTGTTGTTTAACCTTACATTAATTCAACACGGCCGTCTCTTAATTTTTAAGTTACAATTCTCTTTCCTTTTTTTGCGAACCCAGACGATGTCAATTTTTTCTTTTCTTGTTTATTTGATTTTATTTTGTTTTATCTTTTTCTTTTTTCCTTTTTCTTTTTTATTTTCTTTTTTAATTTCTTTGCAAATCTATTTAAAAAGGAAAATATACTTATTCTCATTATACTGTAAAAGCTCCGTTAACTTATGACTGGTATTTTTTGGACAAAATGAAAAAATATCATCTCGTTAATAATTTGATATGCACTATACACTGTGTTCCACGAACACGGATCGAAATTAGCAGTCAATAAAACAGTGTTATTGGTAAAATTTTATTGATTTCGCTATTGGATCATGTTATTTGAGTCATGGGAATCATGTGTGAAAAATAATATTGCCCAAATGTCCATCAAGGCTTTTGATGACCTCTCTGCATAGTCTAAATAAATCCTCTGAGTAAATGGTATCATGGCTGAGACCTACAATCATTGCACGATTATAATGAAAATCGTTTATAGTTTGGAACACTTCTGTACTGCATTAATATTGCAAATGACCACCGTTTTTGTTTTTTTTCATATTGTCCAAAATACAATTTTTTACAGCCTGCGCATATACTTATTCTCATTATACTGTAAAAGCTCCGTTAACTTATGACTGGTATTTTTTGGACAAAATGAAAAAATATCATCTCGTTAATAATTTGATATGCACTATACACTGTGTTCCACGAACACGGATCGAAATTAGCAGTCAATAACACAGTGTTATTGGTAAAATTTTATTGATTTCGCTATTGGATCATGTTATTTGAATCATGGTAATTATGTGTGAGAAAATAATATCACCCAAATGTCCGCCAATACTTTGGCAGTACACCATCACTCGGTGGTCAAAAATTATGATGACGTCACTGCATAGTTGCTCCTCGATCTGACCAATACGCCTTATTATCTCATCCTTCAGCTGTTGAATTACTTTTGAGATGACCCCCGAAGGAAGAGAACTAAAGGCGTCAAGTCGCAGGATCGTGGTGGCCAAATGACATCACTATTTCGAGAGATGATGCAACCTGGAAACTTCTCTTGTTTGAACATTTATTTTTTAATAAGCTTCGATAAGTTTAATACGTTGTTCGATTGTTAATCTTTGCATTGTTAAAATTGTCAAAGACTGAAGTTGTTAAATCTGAAAGAAATTGAAAATATCAATAGACGCTTATACTTAATTCAGATTTAAAATCGGTAGAAGTTATTGAAACTCTCTCTCTCTCTCTTTCTCTCTCTCTCTCTTTCTCTCTCTCTCTCTTTATATATATATATATATATATATATATATATATATATATATTACAGTTATTAATTATAATAATTATTTTTACTTGCAGGTATTTCCAAGAAGAAGAGTAATTTTCTGGATCATTTTCGGAAAAGAGTAAGCGCCATTCAATCAAACAGAGGTAAGCAATTAGCTGAACAGTTTTACTAAATTAAAGAAGCAGTTATGAACTTGTTTGAATATATATATATATATATATATATATATATATATATATATATATATTCATATGAATATGTCTGCTCTATCACTGATATTGAGCGCTTTTAAATAAGTTCCACGCATATATAATATGTAAACAATATAATATATATAATAAATTGCATATTTACATATATATATATTGATATTTATAATTATATACATACACTTTCCACACACACACACACACACACACACACACATATATATATATATATATATATATATATATATATATATATATATATATATATTCTGCTTTAATATTGCAATTTTGAAAAATACCAAATTTCAAAAAAATTACGGGATTCAATTTGTAAAGTAGGTTCTTTTATCCCTACGAATCGCTAATAGTAGAAGTGGAAACAAGTTTGAACATTTATTCATTAGTTTAAGATTGTTTAGAGCCAGGAGAGTTCGCTTTGTACAGGCATCAAATAACAGCGTTTGTTACGCATGCATTCCATTATCGTATTATATCTAAAGCAGGAATTTGTACTAAAGATGCGGCAGAATTTATTACTTTTGTATGTGTGAATGGTGTATTGCATAGCGGCTCAGAACGAGAAATCAGAGGAGAGTTTCGTTGTATTTACTTATTATGGTAGATATGCCTGTGGTGGTATGAATATCTCTTCTCCCTCCTCAGGTATGTCTTAAAGAGTAAGGTAAACTGTCTTATTTGGCCTTGATTGGAAACCAGTCAAGGAGAAGGAAATATTCCGAATGCAAAACCGTATGTAGTCCTGGCGGAAGGACCGTGGGTTTTACAAAGACCCTTAGATAACGAAGTTAGTTGTTTAATCGTTAATTGTGACTAAGTTTATGTTATGGTGAAACGCATCTATTCCTCAGATAATGAACTCTCCCTCCTATATT
The DNA here is from genome assembly GCA_037127315.1 of Ascarosepion bandense. Lineage (NCBI taxonomy): Eukaryota > Metazoa > Mollusca > Cephalopoda > Sepiida > Sepiidae > Ascarosepion > Ascarosepion bandense. Next base: position 5,147,940 of record JBBBDQ010000118.1, read on the forward strand.
AATAAGAGTTAACAGGAAGTTAACGAAAGAAGTTTTGGGGATTTTCTTAGGAGTTCTTAGAAGTTCTAGAGAGTTCTTTAGAATTCTATTGAAGTTCAGTAGAACTATTTAGTTCCAGTTTGGACATAGTTGGACTAAGCAGTTGATATTAGTCGCCAGTAAGCCGAATACTAAGGTGTCAGCTTACAGTGGAAGATTACCAAGTTCCTAACATTTTGGGTGCGTTAAGTTGATTAGCAACCGATATAGCACGATTATTACCTTCAGTGCGAAAACTAATCCACAACATCTGGAAACCTTTCGGGTAATCAAAGAATCTGCAGAATAAATTTTCAAGGAAGAAAAGAAGAATTGTTTTTCTTTTTGCTTTGCAAATACGCAAAGTGGTATTTTAACCAACAAACGACAGAGAGTTTGGAAAGGTGTGTCGCACTAAATGGTGACTATTTTGAAAAGTAAACTTGTTTTGAAGATAAATCATTGTACTTCATTTTAATGTCCTTTTATCCTCAGTGTCTTTTCAGGACGTGGGTGATTATAACGACCCACAACTTCCATATCTAAGCAATATTTGTCTCCTTACTCTCCCTCCCAGCCTCTATTCTGTCACCCTTTTATGCAAGCTCGTATTGCCTTCTATTCTGCCACCCGTTTGCGCTACCCTTATTCCCTTCAATGTCATGTGAGTGTCAAATTTTCCAAGCCTTCTTTTTCATTATGAGTACCAGTGTTCTTTTTGTTTCGATTTTCTCTGAAACTTCCTCAGTGCTTACATGCTCTGTCCATGGTATTCTTGGAGTTCTTCTGAAAACTACATCTCTGTTGCCTCAGCTTTCATAATCTGTGAATGAATTGTAAAGTATTCACAGTCATAGAGAAAGACTGACATCAGGCTGAACTGCTATATAATATCAATCTCCCTATATGGCAATGAATGCTGGACAATTTCCCCTCAGACGAAGAGAAGATCTGAGGCAACAGAAATATGTTTTTATAGAAGCATGCCGCGGATACTTCATTTTGATACTATTTTGGCAATCTTTAACATTCATACACGTAAAAAAACGCTGTGTCAAATGGACGGTTTTTTCCCTTGACGCTGCTCTTATATTAACAACCTCCAAGATCAGCAACTTTTATTGGTTTAAAAAGCCATTAATAAAATTGTAATAATAGTTAAACATGATAAATGTGAATTTATACATTTGTAGTGTTGAAAATTTGCAACAAAAATATTCCTAGACATTGTGAGTGGCATGAGAAAAAGCTACCTTGATAAATCAAATAGAAGGCGTATCTTGAAATTCACTGAAGGTTATCCAAATTTACAAGCACCTGATGAAGACCGGAGAGCAAAAAAGCCTAAATGTTGTGATAAAAACAACAAAGAACAGGACAATAAGTTCTTTTGTTCATTTTCTAATATAAGCATTGCTCTATCAAAGTTGAATAAATCAAACCATTGAACATAAGTAGCTATTCAGCAGAAATTTAATTTGGTCCTTGTGTTTTATACTGAAACGTGGATTTTTTAAATGTGCTTCTGTTAGACTTACAGTGCCATTTCCCATATATATATATATATATATATATATATATAAACTTGTTGTTTTTATTTAATATAGTTTACATTGCGACACGGAATTTTCTATGTTTCGAGATTTTTATCTCGTCATCAGGCAATGTTAGATCATTGTTGTGAAAATGATTTTGATTTGAATATAAAAAAAACAATACGTTTGTTATTTATGGATGTGGGAAGACAGAAAAATTAATGTGTGTGTTCAATTTAACTAATCAGAATAAAGATTCACTTTAAATTTGAATTTTTTATTTTTATTTTTGGGGAATGTATGATTTCATCTCTCAATCTTAATGGCAAAAGTGTCAGTCGATCAAAACCCCTGATTAGATTCAATTTCCGTTGCTGTATCCATTATTGAACACACACATAAATTTTTATGTCTTCCCACATTCATAACAAACGTATTGTTTCTTATATTCAAATGAAAATCATTTTCACAACAATGACCTAACATTGCCTGATGACGAGATAGAAATCTCGAAACAGAGAAATTTCCGTGTCACTTCCGCACAAATACCCTTGGGAAAGGTATTAATCCGTCTCTTCCCTCTAGTTATGGGTTAAATAATTAGACAGATTGGGTTCTATAGCTTTGGGTGGCAACCAGTCTACCGCAGAAAGCAATGGCAATCTACTGCGGGAACTTTCTGCCCAGTCATTTCTCTTTCGAGACATGATCGCCCAAAGCGTGTATCACGTATGGCACTTAACTGACTGAATGTAAACTATCAGTCAGTCAGTTAAGTGTCATACGAGATACACGCTTGGGCGATCATGTCTATTTCGAGACATGACTGGCTGAATAGAAGATTATACCACAGTAGGTTGTCATTACATTCTGCGGTAGACTGGTTGCCAGCAAAGGCTATAGAACTCAATCTGTCATGTTATTTAACAAATAACTGGAGACAAGAGACCGATTAAAATCTTTCTCAAGGGTATTTTTGCGTAAGTGAATACAAGGAAATCATCTGGAATTCGAACTCAGCTCCCTGGTTTCTCGTTCCGAGCCGATATCCATTGTACCAAAACGCACATCCTAAACTATACTAATTTTAAATAAGAAAACAAAATTATATATATTTGTTGTACTGAGCACTTTTGTAAAAAAAAAAAAGTAAATACCGGAGTACTCAGAATTGTAAAGCTGTTGGTTCTCTTCACTTGTGTGTGTGTGTGTGTGTGTGTGTGTGTGTGTGTGTGTGTGTGTGTGTGTGTGTGTGAGACATTTATGGTTTAAACATTATTGTTAAGGGACACTTATATTTGAGTAGATGCTTTTTTAAAAATTATTAAACATTATATTCAAGATATCTTGTTAGAAAGATATGCGCCTTCAGACACGATTCGAATCTGCGTCCTCTATTAAAAATATGCCGGATTTAATCTATTTCCTGATATATAATATATATAGACAACTCTAGCCCAGTGTAAAATTTAGAAAGCATCTTGTTAGTTGCTTATAGGACCAGCAATTAACAATTAAACAATTTTGGATGGTCTAATATTATTTTATTTGTACTGTATCGAGGTCATGAAGTCACTAACCTAAACATGGGGAAAAACGAGATGTTCTGAAGTAGATGCCCGCGAAAAAAAAAAAAAAGAACAATGCACAAGACTTATTTGAATTATGATTGGTAATAATGTGGATTACTATTTTGATAGTAATCTTTATCTGTTAGTTTTAAAATACTAAGTAATTAAAAAGAATTTATTACTATTTATAAATGCGTCATTCTTTAAAAGAATTTTGACGGTTTCAATTAACTCTTAAATTGAAAGTATAAAGTATTTCCATATTTTCGTACTTTTTTCTTTTCTGTTACTTTTGTCTGTTTATAACTACGTTATTCTGTTTCTTATGCTTTTGTTGATTTTTTAAAAACGTTTTTCTGTTTATAACTACGTTATTCTGCCAACAAAATGCGACGGTTTCAATTTCTTTTATATTTAAGTTTCTTTTTTTCTATTTCTTTTTCTTTAAATCTTTTTTCTGTTTATATCCGGGTTATTCTGTCAACGAAATATGGTTTCAATTTTCTTTTATATTGAATTTTAAACTCATTTTCTTCATTAATTGTTTCATTTTTTTCTGATTCTTTTTTCTGTTTTTAACCCCATTATTCTTTTAACGAATACTGAATGTTTCCATTTACTTTTATTTCCAGAAAAACTGAAAAAATCCGGAAGTCGTGGAATGAAACTCAACTTCCCCTTCTTAGGTAGCAGCCAGAATGGTGAGTGTATTTTCTCAACAAGAATGAGATACGGAGAAAAAATTATCTGTAGTTTCTTTCATATATTTAGCACCGGAGTTCTTTCCTAACACCTGACGAAGGTAGGTGTGTATAACGGCTAAAACGTTGTACAAATGGCAACCAAGATGAGGACAATGGCCCGAAAACTGTAAATAATGTAAATAATGAGTTCTTTCCTAACAAAATGCTTTTTGAAGCTGTGGTTGTGCCAACAAATAAAATATTTAAAACTTTATCAGCATATTGGAATATATCGACCTATACTAGGCTTTCTTGATAAGAAACTTGTTTATAAGCAAATAAATTTCACTAAATCTTCAAACTGGTAAGAAAAGAAAAGCCAATAATGAAAACGAAAATCTGAACTAGAAACATTACGAATTACCATATTTTGTCTTGTATTCATGAATTTTGCTAATTCTGCTATTTTAGTTACATTAAAATATATTTCTTTTCTATTTACTAGACTCCAGCATAAAAATTCAAACCTCCATTAAGCAACTCGAGTACTTGTGAAAAACACATAATCTAATCTTTGATCGACATGAAACTTTTTGCCGTAGGAATTGGATTAGATGACACAGTCAGCATTTTTTTTGTTTGGTCTGTGTACTACTACGACTACTACCATTTCTGTATTTACCTTTTAATCATTTCGCTCTAAGCAAATTGCTAAAGGCTCCAACACGCAAGGTAATAAAGCCACTAAGACACAAGTATTATGGAGAGTGAAGGAAATTGAAGAAAAACATTACCCGGGAGAAAAGCAATAAAATGAGCAAAATTAAGGAAGACAAATGAATTATAAAATTGGGAATGCTACAAGTAACAAGTTTTCTAGATTTAATTATTGGTTTCTTGATTGATTTATTTTTTTTTTTAATGATGAATTTAAAGAGTTTCTGTTAGATCATTATAAGCATATTCTTGTTTTCTTTTGTAGCTATGGGAAGATGGTTATTGTGTATTAATTCGGCCTTGTGTCATACATAACAGAACTCCCTACAGCTTACAAGTTTTATCCAGAATTATCATCATCAGATTTTTTTTTTATAATCGTGTCGTCCCAAGCAAGGTATTTTACTACCACTGTTGAGCAGGGGTTACATAGGAGGTAGGTTATGAGAAAGAGTGACCAGTTATAGGGTGTATCAGGAAGAGGGTAGGAGAAGAATGAGAATACTGATGAGAGTGAACAGAGAAAGGAGCATGAGAGAGAGAGAGAGAGAGAGAGAGAGAGAGAGGATACAATTTAGTGAGATAGTAGATGACTATTGACTTTACATTTGAATTATTGAAGATTGTAGTTGTCGGGAAAGCAAGTAAACGGAAGTGAATTCCACAGGCCTGAAATGCGAGAGAAGAAGCTGATGGAGTAGAATTTGCGTTTACAATTTATTGGTTGCACAGTAAACAGGTGGGACCTAGTTTCTAATCTTGTGGCTCGAGCAAATTCATGCATAGGGGGAAGCAGAGAGCTAAGTTCATCTGAGCAAAAGCCATGGAAGTATTTGTAGAAGAGACACAGGGAAGCCACGTTGCGCCGGTGAGAAAGTGACTATATCCAAGCTGCCAATTCGGGATCGATCACATTACAGATTCTCAGTTGGATTTTGTCAAGGACCCCTAGGTGGATAGCAGGAGCACCCGAACAGATATGGCCGCAGTATTCAATGCACGGGTGGATGGTAGATTTGTATATGTGGAGGATTGTTTCAGACGGGAAAAACTTTCATCAGAAGATTGGTTGTCGGTTGGTTGTAGATTGGAATATGTGAAGAAATGTGGAAAAATAAAATATACATTTTGCATTTTAAAATAGAAATTTATTAAAAGAATAGAATAACAAGAATAAGTATTAGTTAAAAGTTCTGTGAGAAAGTTAAAGATATCAAGATTTAGTACAAATGTTCATAGTAATTTGTTGAAAGAATATATGCGTACGTACGTATGCATGTGTTTGTTTGGCAGGAACGTCTTTGGACAGAGAAGTAAAATGAATCAGCACACGAGAAAGAAGGGGAAAGAGAAAGACGACGAATGTCCGAGTTGAAGCTTCCCTCGTTACATTTTAGCTGTGTCTCTCGCTGCTCCCATCTGAGTGACTGTCTGACGCTGATTAGTCCTTTTATTGTAATCTAGATTTTTCGCACTGACTCGCGAAGACTTTTTTGGTCTTGCAAGTCGCTCTCATTGGTTAGCAAATTAGTTTAATATCTACTTGCGAAATCCGGTCTGACTTTTTCTTTAAGCATATGATCAATCCTTTTTCTATTTGGGAAAAACCAGGATTTCACACGTCATTGTGAATTTTTGTAAAAGTGAAGAAGGTTGATTTTAATTCTTAATTTCTTATTCACTACACTAAATGATTTTCAGTAATCAAACTACTCTGGTAAGTTTCAAACAGAAATTATATTGATTGGAATCTAAAATTTTAACATTTTTTAAAATTTTCCAATTTTTCGGTACTTTTTGAGCGATTGATACATTTGTAAACGAAAGTTCATTCTCGGTTTTAAAAAATCTTGCAAAAATAAAATATGCATCTGCGATAATTTTTTTTAAATTAACAAATTTAATGTTAAATTAATCTGATTTATACAAGTATTACTTATTTATAGCATGAAATTTAGACTAAAACTAGTTCTTAAACACAGTGTTGAACTTTCTGACCTTTACCCCGTATTTGACAAATGATGACAGCTCGACTGATGCGAAATAAGATAAGTTTATGACGACCGGAATTGATAAAATCGTCCAATTTTTTTCTGTAAGAGGAAAAAACCATGAAACACATGACCTTTTAATGTACACACAAAAATTACCATAACAAAATCTCTTCAAATACACAAACAAAAAATTTAAAAATTACTTTAAGAATACGATGGCTCGATGATTTGTATTAAACTTTTCAATTTTCGATTAGTAAATATAGTATTGACTTAATAACTTAACAACCTAACGTCTACAAATCTTATTTTATTATTAATCGAAAAATATTTTTTCTTCAGACTATAATGTCCTTAATTTATATTATTTATTAAATAAATTAAAAGCATATCTAATTAAATAATGTCATAGTTTTATTGCATTGTTTATTTTTTTATGTTTTATTGAGCAGATTTTCGGAAAGAGGGACCAAATGGCTGAAAAAGGAAAGATGATTTACATTCGCCAATGAGTCCTGCGTTTAACTACTAAAACAAATTTTGCCTAAAAAATTCAATTTCTTGAAATTTCATGAGATTACGTGGAGGTGGGGTAACAGATGTAAAAAATATATTTTTGCCAAGACTTTTTAAAAATAATGATTTCAAAAATAATTTCATTCATTTGTAAACAAGTACTGAAAGTTTCATGAAAATCTGACAATTGATTTTTGTAAGAATTTCCAAATTAATGTGTTTGTCAACGAAAAAAAAACTGAGTTACGTAAAATTACATTTTCCATTGTAAACTCTCGTAACGATTTGGCTACTCGCTAACGAAAATAAAAAAAAAATACCAAAATTTCGAAAGTGTTAGATAAAATTAACAAATTTTTAAAAACAATTAAAAATACTTTAATCTTTCCTCTTAATAATAACATAAACATTTTGATGAAAATGTTTGTTTTTATTAAGTTTGGGAACTTTTTTCTTCATAATATGCTGTTTTTTCAGCGATTTAGGGTAGGTATCTATTATTAAGAGCATTCAATTGCGTGTATTAGTTAAATTACTTATACATTTATACATTGGTATGAATAATCCTAATTTATTTCATATTTAGCGTAACGTTTGTATTTTTTTGAACGAGAATATAACTTTTTATTTGTAAGAAAATCATTTACGAGTTGAATTGTCTGTTTTTTGTTTGTCTTTGACTAGAGAGAATATCACTGATTTCCCTAACATTTATTATTCAAACATTTTGTTTTTTTCTTTTCACTCTATTTGCCTATAATTTTCTTATTTAATGCCTGCAAGTAATATATTTAATTTGAACGAAACATATTTTCAAATTTGTCTGGGTGTTTTTTTTTTTTTTTAATCGTATCACCCCGAGCAAGGCGGTAACGCCACTGATGTGCAGGGGGCTACGTAATAGTGAGAAGATTGGAAAAGAGAAAGCCGGAAACCACATCCTAAACAGAGAACAAGGGATGAGCCTCTTAACTTGTTCAATAGACGTGGGTGGAGTGTGAACCGAGCGATATATAGATCTATCTACAATTGAAAAAAAACAAAAAAACAAAATGAGAAGATTGGAAAAGAGAAAGCCGGAAACCACATCCTAAACAGGGAACAAGAGATGAGCCTCTTAACTTGTTCAATAGACGTGGGTGGAGTGTGAACCGGGCGATAGATTGGTCTATCTACTCCAATAACGTTTATTTTATCTGAATGTTAAATTTCGTTATGCTTTTTCAGAAAATTTAAGGTACGTAATAATTTAAAGTGTTGACATAAAACTTTGTTAGCCAACGATAACAGTTACCAAAAATAGCAAGTAAATTTGTAATGCAGTTCTATGACGTCACACTGCATGAGAGCTCGAAATGTGAGCCGAAAGCTTAGAACCAACTTAATAAAAAATTATCCAAATGTTGGAGAATTTTTGTCGTTATTTTCAACTGAAATTAAAGCCAAAATATGACGTTTAAAACAGCTCATGATTAAACATAATAGACATTCATTGTCTCTTATATTTAACAATATATATATATATATATATATATATATGGAATGTAAGTGTCCCTTCAAAAAAGCATTTGTTATGTAAATGTTCATTTAAACAAGTGCTAATATAAAACTTTCAAAATAAGTAATGTTGGTTGTAGCCGTACTCGCAACACAATACTACTTTCAACTTAAATCATATCTGTATACCTTCCATTCTACGCTATTGATAACGGTCGCTTCAAGCGCGTTGCGCATTGGTTAAAAGTCAAAAGCAAACGCTTTTAACACAACGTTGAATAAAAAATTATCCAAATGTTGGAGAATTTTTGTCTGATGCCTCGATACACTATATATATATATATTACTCAGTTGAGCCTCAAATTTTCATGGGAAATCGGGTATGGGTACTCCAGGCAAGTCAAATGTAGAATTGGATGAGAAGTTGCGAGCAAATCACTCGACTCTCTGCTGTTGATGTGAGGACTTTGAGTTGATTGAATCGAGGAGGGATCAGTGCTTTTCTGTTGTTAAGCACACTCTTGCAGAGCCGCTAGTAACCTTTGGAACCAAACTTGCAAGATGCTATACGCTGCTTAGAACGGCTCACGATTAAACATAATAGGCATTCATTGTCTCTTATATTTAACAGTATATGTTTAGAATATATATATATATATATATATATATATATATATATATATATATATATATATATATATACTGTCAAAAAATACATTTTTAACTATATACATTCTGGCCTCTAACATTATTTCTAAGGGAAGTGGAGATGATAGAATTTCAGTCATCGTCTTAAAGAAATGTTGCCCTAAGCTGGCTTCAGTCCTTTTCAGAACTATTGCATCTTTTCTTCCTGCTTTTCTTCATGTTGGAGGTCCCTCTCCCCTGTCGTTCCTGTTTTTAAAAACTCTGGGGAGCCCACTGACTCTTACATCCTTTTAGCAAGATATTCAAGGCTATTATCAATGCTGAAATGCGCATCTCACATTTCACAACCTTCTCTCCGACAAACAATATGATTTCGTTTCGCCAGATCTACCACTGATGTGCTAACGAACATCACTGAATACCAGGCTCATGATAAGAACAGTGAAGCACGAGCCGTTGCTCTTGATATCTCGAAAGCATTTGCTAGGGTTAGGGTTAGCCTTCTGTGCAATCTCCAGAGTTACGGTATTTTCGGACGATTGTTTGATTCAGTCCAATCATTCCTATCAAATTTTAAAATGAAGGTTGTTTTGAATGGACAAGCTTCCAAATCCTTTAATACAAATGCGGGTGTCCTTCAAGCCTCTATTCTAGGTCCTACGCCTTTTCTGATCTTCATCGATGATCCTCCTGATGTAATCAGTTACCAAGTTGGCATCTATGCAGATGACACCACCGTTTACGCCCGTCTCAATAAGAAATCTGCTAATGCTACAAAAGTAAACTTGGCTGCTGCACTTGAAGACGACCTCCAATCTGTGACTAAACGGGGTAGGAAATTACTTGTAAATTTTAACGCCTCCAAAACAAAGCTGTTTTCCTTTAACCACCGTAGAGAACCTTTTCTTCCTATCATCAGAATTTGCCTCACTCTCTCAAATGACTTAGGATCATTAGGATGACTACATTGAAGCCATAGCTGCAACTACTGTCAGGAAGGTTGGTTCACTGTGTCTGACCAGGAAGTTTTTTTCGTCAGAATCCATACCGACTTGCCAAACCGGTTGCAGTCACTCTTTCACCGACGTGACGTAGCTTCCCTGTGCCTCTACTATAAATACTTTCATGGCTTCTGCTCCGATGAACTTAACTCACTGGTGCCCTCTAGGTATGAATTTGCACGAGATACTAGATTAGCAACTAGGTCCCACCCTTTTACAGTGTAACAGATAAGATGTAACCGCAATTTCTACTCCAACAGCTTCTTTTCTCGCACTTCCCGCCTGTGAAATTCGCTTTCGTATACTTGCTTCCCAGACAGCTACAATCTCCAGGAGTTTAAATGTAAGGTCAATAGACGCATCCTAACGCACTAACTCGCACCCATTCTCTCAAATACTTTTCCCATCCACGCAACCCTGATCCTTGGTATCCTTACTCGTCTATCACCCTCCTTCTAACATTTCCTATCACTTTCCCCTATGTAACCACCTAACCACTCTTTCTCATCACTTTCCCCTATGTAACCCCCTAACCACTCTTTCTCATCACTTTCCCATATGTAACCCCCTAACCACTCTTTCTGATGACTTTCCCCTATGTAACTCCCTAACCACTCTTTCTCATCACTTTCCCCTTTGTAACCCCCTAACCACTCTTTCTAATCACTTTCCCCTATGTAACGCCCTAACCACTCTTTCTCATCACGTTCCCCTATTTAACGCCCTAACCACTCTTTCTCATCACTTTCCCCTTTGTAACCCCCTAACCACTCTTTCTCATCACTTTCCCCTATGTAACGCCCTAACCACTCTTTCTCATCACTTTCCCCTATGTAACACCCTAACCACTCTTTCTCATCACTTTCTCCTATGTAACGCCCTAACCACTCTTTCTCATCACTTTCCCCTATGTAACCCCCTAACCACTCTTTCTCATCACTTTCCCATATGTAACCCCCTAACCACTCTTTCTGATGACTTTCCCCTATGTAACTCCCTAACCACTCTTTCTCATCACTTTCCCCTTTGTAACCCCCTAACCACTCTTTCTAATCACTTTCCCCTATGTAACGCCCTAACCACTCTTTCTCATCACGTTCCCCTATTTAACGCCCTAACCACTCTTTCTCATCACTTTCCCCTTTGTAACCCCCTAACCACTCTTTCTCATCACTTTCCCCTATGTAACGCCCTAACCACTCTTTCTCATCACTTTCCCCTATGTAACACCCTAACCACTCTTTCTCATCACTTTCTCCTATGTAACGCCCTAACCACTCTTTCTCATCACTTTCCCCTATGTAACACCCTAACCACTCTTTCTCATCACTTTCTCCTATGTAACGCCCTAACCACTCTTTCGCATCACTTTCCCCTATGTAACCCCTAGCCACTCTTTCTCATCACTTTCTCCTATGTAACCCCCTGCGCGACAGTGGCAGTGAAATGCCTTGCTTAGGGAGAAGCTGCATTATAATCGGTCCTGACTTAGCAACCGGCCTTCAGTCACTTTCTCACCGCGTTGATGTGGCTTTCCTTTGTCTTTTTTTTTTCATTGCAACTGTTCAGACGAACTTTTTTTCCTGGTACCCGGACCACATGTATTTCCTCGTGCTATTAGAGTGACATCAACGTCCCACCCTGTTAACATCGAAACAGTTAAATATAATCTCCTCTTCTACTATAAGTTTCTTTTCAAGCACTTCCGTTTGTGGAATTCACTTTCATTTGCTTGCTTCCCTGTGAGCGAGAATCTCCAATAATTTAAATGCAACGTCAACTGCAACCTTCTTTCTCCTTGATTCCCAGCCATCTTTTATCTTTTCTTCAATATCCCCTGTACATTTTTATTCTCTCACCTGTGGCATTTATACCTTGATTAGGATGAAATGATATATAAAAAGGGCATTAATAAGACACCCCATTAAATACTGTGTTATTCTATGGTCACCAAAAGTTCGCCTTGGAAATTGGAAGAAAGTATTCTTTGATGAAAAGAAAAAATATTTTAAAAATGCCTTAAAAAAATCTGGTCATAAAATTTTTTTAATATATAAACCTCAGCTAAACAAACAAACGAAAAAAAGAAAGAAATCGAAACATTATTTGGTTCAATCTACCGTTTAACTTAGAAGTAAAATCCAAAATAGAACAAATATGTTTTTAAAAATTAATCAATAAACACTTCCTAAAAACAACTCACAATTAAACATAATTTTCAATAGGAATTCAATCAAATTAAATTATAGCTATGCTAGTAATTTAGAAAATTACATAAACTTAAATAACAACGTGCAAAACAACAAGGAATATAACTGTAGGAACAAAAACAAATGCCCACTTAACGAACTTTGTAAAACAGAAGGGGTTATTTACAAAGCAGAGGTACATGGCATACATGGACAAGGAAAAACATATTTGATGTTTATCAAAGACAGTTTTAAAATTAGATGGAATAATCACAAATCTAAATTTAAACTGGAAACCTCAAAAATTGTACGAAACTGGCTAGCCACATGTGGAAATTAAAATTGAAAAATGAAAAATAAACTTTATATATATATATATATATATATATATATATATATATATATATATTCTTTTTCTTAATTTATCAGCATCTAATCTCAAGCCATTCTAAGGGTCGGTACACCGTCTCTAACGAATCCAAACTTACAAAATGCGTAGGCGAAAAGGCGATTTACATTCATTAATCTTTCTTTATCATCCTGTCTCATGTTCAGATTTCTACAGGAACTTGCTCAGAGTCCAGCCAGATGACGCTCCTTCCCACCCACCAGCCAATCTCGAGTCGTTTTGTGTGGGCAGGAAAAGAAAAATATTCCCAATCTCTTTAGTCATAAAATAATTATATCTTTCTCTTTTTATGTGTTTATCAATCAATAAAACCACACAGCCTTTTTGTCTATGGTCACGCCTAGCTAGTAATCAAATTTTCTCTATCACTTTTATCCAAAGGCATACGAAATAATGTCGGATATAAAATTTTTAACGTATGTTACAGAAATTAAAACGAAAGAACCCGTCACGCTAATCACTATTTTTGTAGGGATTGTTTTTCTTTTGCGTGGTCGAGTCAAACCAAGTGTTTTTCGTGGCTCTTTGTCCAGATGAAACGTAAATGTGACCACCCGGGTTTCCTTATCGACAACATTTTTTTTCTATTTGATATATTTGAGGGCACATCAGTATCTTTCTTATCGACGGGAAATGGGGAAGAATAGCCAGTCTTGATTTTGATCAACCTTATTGAATTCCGTGTAGTTAAATTTGGGTTCAATTTTCTTCAGAAATGTCCGGGAATTCATTTATTATTTTGAAACTGTATTTTTCAGCGCAGTTCATTTTTAATTTTTTTCTCAACTTATCAATTCTTCTTCCTGCGAACTTCAACAATTTTTTTTTTCATATTTATTATTAACCCTCTGAGGTCTAAGGGTCACATCATCATTTGCTATTCAAAACAAAAAGTAAATCAGTCAATTTGGAAGCTATATTTTCTTGGGAGAAATATCCAGTTCTATATGGCCGACATGATAGCGAAACGGAAAAAAGAAAAACGTGTGAAATTCTCTTTTTCTAGTTTCAAACATAGGCACCGTAGAGGGGGCGCTAGGGGGTGTCGTCAGTGATGTCATCGTGAGGATCACTGGGGGGTTTCGGGTCTCTCAACATCATACCCCACTCACCGCGCCGACCCGACCAGAGATGATCAGTTTCTGGTCCACCCTCGATAAGCGCTTTCAGACACTGGAAAAATTACGTTTGGGCCTGGTACTAAACCTTGCAAATGCTTCTGATTGGCGACAGTATGAGCCACTTTCCATTTAGAGGCGAACCGTACATGAGCTCGTCCGAAAATATGAAACAATTTACCTATTGTACGGCTATTAAAAAAAAGAAGGAAAAAACTCGACTACGAATTAATCACGATGCATTAATTTAAACTTATTTATGCATTTTATCTTATTTACGAGTACTAATAAAATGAAGAGAAACCAGAAATGCAGAATTTCGGGGAATTTTAGCTAACAATTTGTTTTGAAATCCAGGCACTCACTCTTTTGATCCATAACCAATTAGTTGTTCTTTCCGCTGTTTCGGTTATAGACTTGAGTGCTTTCCTTTTTTTTTTTTTTTTTACTCCCACTATCCCAATATCTGTTAAGGCTTTGCATAAGGACCTTGCTGCAAGTAATACTCGTCTCTACTGACAATGGCCGACTAGACTAAAGTGAATAAGAAGAAAGTGTCGTTAATGATTGCAACAGAAGCGCATTTGCAATTTTGATGTATTATTTTTGTAATGTAGTTTAGAATTGAATTTCTATTCGGAATAAAATTTTCACACCAGATTTTGGCGGTGCAAAAATATCGATTTTTTTCTTTCTCCGTATTGCGAAATGTCTCATGTTGTATATTAATTTAAAGACGTTCATAATAAAAACACTTCCATGATTTAATAACTGACGTGGATGGACACATAAATAAAAAAAATGTATAACATTATACTTCTTAGGTCTAACTTCAATCCTGTGTACGTCCATTACATTTTCATTGCCTTCCAATGTCTCGTCTGCTAAATGATTGGCAAAATACTATAATTTTCACAGTGATATTTTATATTTAGAACGATGGTAACTTACCGGGACTCAAAAGTAAGCACCCGCTTACCAAGTTCAATATACAGGAGTTGGAATTTTATATTTTTTGTTATAAAGTTAATATAACGCTCGTAATTTTAATTAATAATACTCTACGAAAACACTGGGCTGAATGAAAAATAAGTTTAATCACATGCGATACATGGATTAATAATAATCTCCACCAACTGATGTATTAGGTAAAACCAATATTATATATCAATTAAAATGCCCCTTGGGAGAGTATATCTCCGGCAAAAGACAAATATATATATTGGATTTACAACATCTACATTGCCAAGACGTCATACATTACACATGTCTGATCATTCATCTGTTTCGAAACCTCTACAACAACATTCTTATCTAAATTCACAATATAGAAAAATAATGATCGACAACATAACTATCCTACACAAAGAAAACAACAAATGCAAAATACAGATCCTCGAGGCAATATATATTAAAAAAAACTTCAGCCTTCACTTAATAAAATCAACTATGAATACTGTAATAATGTTTTAAAATGTTTATAAAAAGAACAGTAACTCAATGTTCTATCTATCTATCTATCTATCTATCTATCTATCTATCTATGTTTTTATCGCAGCCTTTTCAAATCTTCGGAACTCCCTGAAAAGAATTGGTGATAAAATTGGTAAAGACATTAACTGGGATCCACCAATGCTTGGAGATGATCCAAACGCAGGAACCAAAAATAATAAACCAGGTCAGTATCTACCATCCTTCTTTATCTTACTGCTTAGCGAAGTTTTCAGCTTTGAAATTCCAGTACAGATGTAGGGTCCTAAAACTTGTTCCACCAAATTGATCCCTCAGCCAGTTTCAGGGGAGCACAAAGTTTTTTGCAAAGTGTAGCGGGCGTTTTTTATGAGGGAAAGGATCTATCAGGTTTAATAAAAAAAAATGCCAACGACATCATTAACTCTTTAAACAAACGAGGACAGTCTTTCCTAGTGTAATACTCGATACAGATAAAACAAAGTTGAAGACATTAGTCAATGTAAATAATGCAGATTTTGATAACCTCGTTTCAATAATTCAGACAGAAATTATGGAATTTCTACAGGACCGATGAGATATAAAAATGGCGATTCGAAAAAAATCCGAAAGAAATCATGTAATAAATGTAAATATACAAGTTATGGCATTGAATGCTGAACAATAATCTCACAGATGAACAAGAGATTTGAAGCAACAGAAATGTGATTATAGAGAGGGATGCGTAGGTGCACTCTGCTAGCGGAAAGGATATGTGTACACTGCAGCAAGAAAATTGGCGCGATCAAGCTCAAAATTCGATCACGTGACCACGACAGTACCAACGATAAGCACGCATGAACAGAAGGAGACTGTGTGAAAAACAGTTATGTTATGGCGAAAGTGCTGATAATTTATGACTTGCTTTCGTATATATATATATATATATATATATATATATATATATATATATATATATATATATGTTTGTGTGTGTGTCTGTTTATCTGCCTGAATGTCTGTATTTTTTTCAGCCCTTTTATTTTAGTTTTTGCTTCGGGTTTGGCTCTAAGTAGGTATAATTGTAGTTCTTAGTCTCAGCCATGATACCATTTACTCAGAGGATTTATTTAACCTTCAAAATATATATATTCGGAAAAAATTATAACATGAATATGTTATAATATCACTACAAAACTAGCTATTTTGTTTCGACACTTCTTGTGTTTTATCAAGTGATGAGGTTTATTTCAAGTTTAAGGGTTTTAAAGGGTTAAAAACAAGCAAAATCTCCTTAATCAAGGAGGCATTGTTGCATAGACAGTGTGGACCAATCAATACATATATATATATTTTTGGAAGTTATTTGTTTAAACATTATTTTTAATCAATACTCGTGTTTGAGTAGATATTCTGTTTTTAATCAAACAGAATATTTATTTCTACCGGCCTGATTATTTACGATAAATTTTGTTACGAAAATGTGTGTCGTTCGGCAGGATTCGAATCTGCGACCCCTATCAACGTAGGGGAAGCCACCAATTGATCTTAGACCACTCGACTACGAATGTTACCATAATCTAAACGAAGTCAAATCAAACCTATATAATACAATTTTCGATTCTACGCAAATGACCCTCTCTGCTCTGAAATGTATTGTAATGTCAACAAATATAAACAGACGATGTTACCAAAAATCCCTAAGATTAACGAAATGGTTTAATAACCGACATATTGAAATTATTTGTTTGAATATTGTTTTTAATCGATACTCGTATTTGAGTAGATATTCTGTTTTTAATCAAACAGTATATTTATTTCTCCCGGCCTGATTTAGCGCCCATAGTCCAGAGGTAGAATCGCCGAGTGACGCCAATTCGGTCTGGTTTCAATGCTGGGTTAAAAGCAATCGGAGTCTAACCATACTGATGATCTGTGATAAAGCGAAACAGATCTGTCTGCGGATGACTATATATATATATATATATATATATATATATATATATATAAGAACCCCCCAAAAGACACGATACGGAATGTTTAAAAAGTTAACATCTTTCTTGAATTCTTGTACTTTAGTTTTAATTTCAAGCTAATAGATTAATTTATTATTTATAATAAGCAAAGTACTTTGATGTATTTCAAAAGTAATTTAAACTCATGGGAAACGGTTTTTGTTTGTAATCACTAAAAATCGCTGATTTTAACCATTTTAGCCCTCTGTTAGCTCAATGTAATTCTCTTTATTAAAAAGTCTTTTAAAAATCAAATATACATGTTTTTGAAATTTTATTCGAAGAATATTACCTGATTTAAAATTTAATTAGTTTGATTTGAAACTAATATTACTTATTTTTAGATTTAGAACATCGGAGAAGTGCATTTTCAACACGTGGTAGATTTTTATTTAAAGTGCTTTATTGACAGCGTGACATATTTATTGTCAACCGGAAATTTAGGTAATTTTTTCTACGAGGGACATATCTGTAAAAATTACTTGACGAATATAAAGTGAACGCTTTTTTATATAATTTGTAATCTTAAAAATTTAGGTAAATATTCTCCATAATCTGTTATTGTACTTTGGCTTTAAATTAACTGTTTTACTTCGCTTGATTTCTGATTAGGACGTGTATAGACGTTCTTATTTACAAACTTTTTTTTAAATAACGGGGTTCGTTGAATTGTAGTCAGGCTTTTTTTTATTTTTGATTAATAAATATAGTTTTTATTAATAACAATATCACCTAACCACTATAAATTAATAAATTTTTTTAAAGATTTAAAACTTTATCAATTATTTCTACTTAAAATGAAAACGATTCTAGTAAAAATTCATTATTCATCGAAAAAAATCATTTTTTAAGACATTAATGTCCATAATATATTTCATTCATTTTCTAATTAAATGAGTCTTCGTATTATTTCATTTTTTTATTTTACGATTCGGAGCAAATTTTCGGTAACTGGGAGTTCTATTTCATAAAGAATAGAGTGACCATGATATTCCCGTGTGACTAAATGAGGTTTATTTTACAACATAGTCACCCTTGCGGTTCACACCAATCTACCATCAATGTTGCAGTGTTTGGATCCCATTAGTTGAAAAGTCTTCATTTTATTGGTTAAAAATCACTGGTAGCAGATATAACGTCATCATCACTGCGATACTGGTACCCAGCCAAGTGTGTGTGTGTGTGTGTGTGTGTGTGTGTGTGTTAGGGAACAGATGGAGTCAAATCAGGAGAAAAGTGAGGGTGATCAACCAGTTCAAAGCCACAGTCACGCACATCAGCCTTTGAAACGAAGTGTCCTGATGAAAGTAGACTCCGTTCGTCAATTTTACTGGGTGTTTAATGTTGATAGCCTTACCAAGTTGGCATCGGACCATCATTTGATGCAGTGACCCTTTTTTAAGATAGTCAAAAAACAGAATACCTTACATCTTAAAACACTGATGTCATCACCTTCTCTGCAGGTTAAGCGACCTCGGCATTATTTCGAGCAGGTGAGGAGGCGAGTTTCCACTGCATGAACTGTCTCATTATCTCTAGCACAAAGTGATTAACCCTCAACCTGTGCTAAGAAACGTTCAAAGAAATCCGCTAGCTCTGCCCCATACAGATTTTTCCGTAATGTAACCTTGGTCTCTCTCTCTCTCTCTCTCGCTTTCAATATGTCTTTTGAGTATCAAATTTTCCAAGCCCTCTTTTCTCATTATCTACCTTAGAAATTTTAACTGTCTTTTTCTGATATCTATATAAACTTAATTATAAATGGAACTTTGTGTGTGTGTGTCTGTGTCTGTGTGTGTCCGTTACCTATAGACTCAGAAACAGCTGAACCAATTTTCTTGAAAATTTACACAGTTGTATTATAAGCGTCTGCGAGTGTTCTTAGCTAGGTTTTGTCATCGAGGTACCCCCGATAAATATCGAAAATCGATATTCGAAAAAATCGGATTATATAAGGAGTTGTCCGATTTTAATCAAATTTGATACACTCGTAGACAAAGACATAAGAAGCGATATTCAGAAGTTTCAAGGTTGCAGTTCTTACAATAGTGAAGAAAATCGATAATATATATATATATATATATATATATATATATATATATATATATATATATATATATAAAAGACAAGATGTTTGTGTGTGTGTCTGTTTATCTGCCTGTATGTCTGTATTTTTTCAGCCCTTTCATTTTATTTTTTGCTTCGGGTTTCGTTCTAAGTAGGTATAATTGTAGTTCTTAGTCTCAGCCATGATACCATTTACTCAGAGGATTTATTTAGGCATCAAAATTCAGTTTACGACGAAAAAACTTATTTGATATCGATACCAGGAAATCAAAATTTGACTTACATCCATTCATTTTTCTTTTAGTCTACGGTTTCGCTTTAACTGGAAACAACTATTGCTTTTTACTCTTTCGTGCCAACGTCCAAAGAGTCTGAGCTTCAGGACCATGGATTAGTTTTAAAGCTTTCATTGCACCCCAGCAACGCCGGGCTATACTACTAGTTAACTATGTGTTCTTTTTGTTTCCATTTTCTCTAAAACTTAGCAGTTGCTTACATGTTCGATCCATGCTCAACATCTTTCTGCAGAATCACCTTTCCATTGTTTTGAGTCTCGTAATCATCTGTGTAAACATTGTCCACTATTCACTGTTATATAGAAGGACTATCGCTACTTCTATGAAAAGTGCTCGGACGAACTACATACCGTGAACCTTCACGGCTAGGACCCGCCATGCCACTTGCATAGTAACAAGCACACATATTCCACCCATATTCCATCGACGAGAAGTAAGTTTCACTCAAATAACCTTTTTTTCCCTGAACTACTGCTCTTTGGAGTAAAAACTCCCAAGAGGATGCTTCCCCGATAACTACAATTTTAAACAATTCAAGTCTAGAGTTAACAGTTTACCGTTATCTTCCCCTCCTATCTATATAAACTACCCCTGAACGTTACTCTTTAACTAGAGTGCCCCCCGATTAAGTTTAAGGTAAACATTACTGTAACCACCTCCAAAAATAAAAATAACAAAGTAACAGTTTAGTACTCTTTTCTTTGTTTCTTATGAATTTTTGTATTTCTTAATACTTTGTTTAGATTTTGGAAGGTATCCATTCATTATCCCAATGCGTCTTCGAATTTCATCGTCGCACTTTCCTTCCTGTTAGAACACTTCCCAGATATTTAAATCCTTGTACTTGTTTGATTTTGGTATCTCATATAAAATTAAAAAAAAAAAAAAAAAAAAGAAAAAAAAGACCCCGGATTGTCAGTGATCAGAGATATAGGAAGGTATATGTAACAGAACATATCAGAGATATAGGAAGGTATATGTAACAGAACATATCAGAGATATAGGAAGGTATATGTAACAGAACATATCAGAGATATAGGAAGGTATATGTAACAGAACATATCAGAGATATAGGAAGGTATATGTAACAGAACATATCAGAGATATAGGAAGGTATATGTAACAGAACATATCAGAGATATAGGAAAGGTATATGTAACAGAACATATCAGAGATATAGGAAAGTATATGTAACAGAACATATCAGAGATATAGGAAGGTATATGTAACAGAACATATTTTATTACTGTTGGGGCGCTCTCCACCTTTCCACGGAAATGGATTGTTCGAATCACTATATAAAATAGTAGTGATTATACCTCGACGAAGGAAGGAAGTGGAGTGAGCGAGTCAGTCGGGTATTTCCGGTATTGCACTGGAAGTGTTCTACTAGTCAATCTATCACGTCTCTACGACGATACTGTATACTAATTACCTTGTTCTGTATTCTACTAATCCTCACCTCTTGTAAATACTTCTCTTTCCTGTCAATACGCCTATTTTAATACTATTACATTGTTTTGTATTATTTCACATAATTCTGTTACCCGACGTAAAAATTATATACACGAGTTGCGTACTGAAAAGTTCAAAGACTTCCGTTTGGCCATTTGATCAAATTTGAGTAAGAAACTAAAGTGGAGAAACTTTTCAGCATCTCCATGTATTCATCAAATTATGTCTGGTATTATCTTATTTACTAATATATTTTTTCTTTGGCTTCTTAGTTACTTGTGGAGGTATCCAATGTCATCCGAAAGCCATTTGTTATAGGAGCAGATGTCGTTGCCAAAAAGGACTGACGGGCGATGGTGTAAACACTTGTCAAAGTATGTACATGTATTTTAGAGTCATTAAGCATCTTCGAAATGTAATATATCATGTCATTCATTATCACAGGAGTAATAACAATAAATAATTGTTGGATTCTGTATCGATTATGTAAATTGTTACTTTCTCATTGAGAGATCAATATTGATTTTTACCAGCACAACTGTAATCGTCTCTCTTCTTACCGGCATCTCAGGCATTCAGAAGTCGGAATTAATATTTACACATCGTAATAAGATTTCGCACGCACTTATCTTGCAGACTGCAGGTCAGCTGTTTGTTAGGCATTTAAAACGGCATGAAATTAACATATGATGACCAGGTTATTAGTATTTGCTTTTGTTATCCCACACCTCTTCTGCCTTTAACCCTGATTCAATTAATTCTTTCTTTCTTTCTTTCTAGTCTTTGCATTCTTTCTTTCTTTCTTTCTTTCTCAATTAATTCCTACTTTCCCTTTTCCGCATTCTTCGATCTTTCTAGTCTCTGCATTCTTTCTTTCTTTCTTTCTTTCTTTCTTTCTTTCTTTCTTTCTTTCTAGTCTCTGCATTCTTTCTTTCTTTCTTACTATATTCTTTCTTTCTTTCTTTCTAGTCTCAGCATTATTTCTTTCTTTCTTTCTTTTTTTCTTTCTTTCTTTCTTTCTTAGTCGCTGCATTCTTTCTTTCTTTCTTTCTAGTCTCTACATTCTTTCTTTCTTTCTTTCTTTCTTTCTGTCTAGTCTATGCATTCTTTCTTTCTTTTTTTACTATATTCTTTCTTTCTTTCTTTCTTTCTTTCTTTCTTTCTCACTAATCTCTATCTTCCTTTCCGCATTCTTCCGATCTTTCTAGTCTCTGCATTCTTTCTTTCTTTCTTTCTTTCTTTCTAGTCTCTGCATTCTTTCTTTCTTTCTAGTCTCTGCATTCTTTCTTTCTTTTTTACTATATTCTCTCTTTCTTTCTTTCTTTCTTTCTTTCTTTCTTTCTTTCTAGTCTCAGCATTCTTTCTTTCTTTCTTTCTTTCTAGTCTCTACATTCTTTCTTTCTTTCTTTCTTTCTTTCTTTCATTCATTCATGCATTCTTTCTTTCTTTACTATATTCTTTCTTTCTTTCTTTCTTTCTTTCTTTCTTTCTTTCTTTCTTTCTTTCTCAATTAATTCCTATCTTCCTTTCCTATCTTTCGATCTTCTAGTCTCTGCATTCTTTCTTTCTTTCTTTCTTTCTTTCTTTCTTTCTTTCTTTTTAGTCTCTGCATTCTTCTCTTCTTTTTACTATATTCTTTCTTTCTTTCTTTCTTTCTCAATTAATTCCTACTTTCCCTTTTTCCGCATTCTTCCGATCTTTCTAGTCTCTGTATCTTTCTCTTTCTTTCTTTCTTTCTTTCTTTCTTTCTTTCTTTCTTTCTTTCTAGTCTCTGCATTCTTTCTTTCTTTACCATTCTCTCTTTCTTTCTTTCTTTCTTTCTTTCTTTCTTTCTTTCTTTCTTTCTAGTCTCAGCATTCTTTCTTTCTTTCTTTCTTTCTTTCTTTCTATATCTTTCTTTCTTTCTTTCTTTTCAGTCTCTACATTCTTTCTTTCTTTCTTTCGTCTGTTCATGCATTCTTTCTTTCTTTTACTATATTCTTTCTTTCTTTCTTTCTTTCTTTCTTTCTTTCTTTCTTTCCTTTCAATTAATTCTATCTTCCTTCCTGCATTCTTCCGATCTTTCTAGTCTCTGCATTCTTTCTTTCTTTCTTTCTTTCTTTCTTTCAATTAATTCCTACTATGTATGTATCTTTCCATCTTTCTAGTCTCTGCATTCTTTCTTTCTTTCTTTCTTTCTTTCTCGTCTCTGCATTCTTTCTTTCTTTTTACTATATTCTCTTTCTTTCTTTCTTTCTTTCTTTCTTTCTTTCTTTCTTTCTTTCTTTCTTTCTTTCTCAATTAATTCCTACTTTCCCTTTCCGGCATTCTTCCGATCTTTCTAGTCTCTGCATTCTTTCTTTCTTTCTTTCTTTCTAGTCTCTGCATTCTTTCTTTCTTTTTACTATATTCTTTCTTTCTTTCTTTCTTTCTTTCTTTCTAGTCTCTGCATCTCTTTTCTTTCTTTTTACCATATTCTTTCTTTCTTTCTTTCTTTCTTTCTTTCTCAATTAATTCCCTACTCTCTCTCTTTCCGCATTCTTCCGATCTTTCTAGTCTCTGCATTCTTTCTTTCTTTCTCGTCTCTGCATTCTTTCTTTCTTTCTTTCTTTCTTTCTTTCTTTCTCAATTAATTCCTACTTTCCCCTTTTCCGCATTCTTCCGATCTTCATTCCCGTATCTTTCTTTCTTTCTTTCTCTGTCTCTATCTTTCTTTTCTTTTTACCATATTCTCTCTTTCTTTCTTTCTTTCTTTCTTTCTTTCTTTCTTTCTAGTCTCTGCATTCTTTCTTTCTTTTTACAATATTCTTTCTTTTCTTTCTTTCTTTCTTTCTCAATTAATTCCTACTTTCCCTTTTCCGCATTCTTCCGATCTTTCTAGACTCTGCATTCTTTCTTTCTTTCTTTCTTTCTTTCTTTCTTTCTTTCTAGTCTCTGCATTCTTTCTTTCTTTCTTTCTCAATTAATTCCTACTTTCCCCTTTCCGCATTCTTCCGATCTTTCTAGTCTCTGCATTCTTTCTTTCTTTCTTTCTCGTCTCTGCATTCTTTCTTTCTTTCTTTCTTTCTTTCTTTCTTTCTTTCTTTCTAGTCTCTGCATTCTTTCTTTCTTTTTACTATATTCTTTCTTTCTTTCTTTCTTTCTCAATTAATTCCTACTTTCCCTTTTCCGCATTCTTCCGATCTTTCTAGTCTCTGCATTCTTTCTTTCTTTCTTTCTTTCTCGTCTCTGCATTCTTTCTTTCTTTCTTTCTTTCTTTCTTTCTTTCTTTCTTTCTCAATTAATTCCTACTTTCCCTTTTCCGCATTCTTCCGATCTTTCTAGTCTCTGCATTCTTTCTTTCTTTCTTTCTCGTCTCTGCATTCTTTCTTTCTTTTTACTATATTCTCTCTTTCTTTCTTTCTTTCTTTCTCTCTTTCTTTCTTTCTTTCTTTCTCGTCTCTGCATTCTTTCTTTCTCTCTTTCTTTCTTTCTTTCTTTCTCAATTAATTCCTACTTTCCCTTTTCCGCATTCTTCCGATCTTTCTAGTCTCTGCATTCTTTCTTTCTTTCTTTCTTTCTCGTCTCTGCATTCTTTCTTTCTTTTTACTATATTCTCTCTTTCTTTCTTTCTTTCTCTCTTTCTTTCTTTCTTTCTTTCTTTCTTTCTTTCTGTCTTTCTTTCTCAATTAATTCCTACTTTCCCCTTTCCGCATTCTTCCGATCTTTCTAGTCTCTGCATTCTTTCTTTCTTTCTTTCTTTCTTTCTTTCTTTCTTTCTAGTCTCTGCATTCTTTCTTTCTTTTTACTATATTCTTTCTTTCTTTCTTTCTTTCTTTCTTTCTCAATTAATTCCTACTTTCCCTTTTCCGCATTCTTCCGATCTTTCTAGTCTCTGCATTCTTTCTTTCTTTCTTTCTTTCTGTCTCGTCTCTGCATTCTTTCTTTCTTTCTTTCTTTCTTTCTCAATTAATTCCTACTTTCCCTTTTCCGCATTCTTCCGATCTTTCTAGTCTCTGCATTCTTTCTTTCTTTCTTTCTTTCTCGTCTCTGCATTCTTTCTTTCTTTTTACTATATTCTCTCTTTCTTTCTTTCTTTCTCTCTCTCTTTCTTTCTTTCTTTCTTTCTAGTCTCTGCATTCTTTCTTTCTTTTTACAATATTCTTTCTTTCTTTCTTTCTTTCTTTCTCAATTAATTCCTACTTTCCCTTTTCCGCATTCTTCCGATCTTTCTAGACTCTGCATTCTTTCTTTCTTTCTTTCTTTCTTTCTTTCTTTCTTTCTTTCTTTCTTTCTTTCTAGTCTCTGCATTCTTTCTTTCTTTCTCAATTAATTCCTACTTTCCCCTTTCCGCATTCTTCCGATCTTTCTAGTCTCTGCATTCTTTCTTTCTTTCTTTCTTTCTCGTCTCTGCATTTCTTTCTTTCTTTCTTTCTTTCTTTCTTTCTTTCTTTCTAGTCTCTGCATTCTTTCTTTCTTTTTACTATATTCTTTCTTTCTTTCTTTCTTTCTTTCTTTCTCAATTAATTCCTACTTTCCCTTTTCCGCATTCTTCCGATCTTTCTAGTCTCTGCATTCTTTCTTTCTTTCTTTCTCGTCTCTGCATTCTTTCTTTCTTTTTACTATATTCTCTCTTTCTTTCTTTCTTTCTTTCTCTCTTTCTTTCTTTCTTTCTAGTCTCTACATTCTTTCTTTCTTTCTTTCTGTCTAGTCTATGCATTCTTTCTTTCTTTTTACTATATTCTTTCTTTCTTTCTTTCTTTCTTTCTTTCTTTCTTTCTTTCTTTCTCAATTAATTCCTACTTTCCCCTTTCCGCATTCTTCCGATCTTTCTAGACTCTGCATTCTTTCTTTCTTTTTACTATATTCTTTCTTTCGCCAAATTCCTTCCCGAGAAGTTTTGTCAATGCACAGATGATTAAAGAAAATAGTTTGTCAAGTGCCATGATCGCCTACGTCCTACGTTCTAAGCGACAATTGCAGTAGAAGAAAAATTTACGCAGTTATTTTTAGCTTTTGATACTAGGATTACCACAAAACACAGACAATAAAGATAATTTGTTTTGCTTTAATAGAAATGTAACTTTAATTGACGTTTTAATAGAAATGTAACTTTAATTGACGTTTTAATAGAAATGTAACTTTAATTGACGTTTTAATAGAAATGTAACTTTAAATAAAGTTTTATTTTTCCTACAATCCAAGTCTATACTAAACTTATTAACTTGTTTCATCTTTTCTTCTTCCAGAGATTTGTAAATGTACCGTATCAGGAGATCCCCATTTCCACACTTACGACGGGGAAATCCTCCACTTGATGGGCGACTGCAAATATGTTCTCTCGGAATCTATTAAGTTTGATGATGACTGCAATTTCCGTATCGACGTAAAAAATGAGCGACGCGGCTCCAATCAGAGAGTATCTTGGCCTAAATACGTTGAGATCCATATCTATAACCAATCCATACGTCTCGGACCATACGAAAACGTCTCTGTAAGTCAGTGAATGAATCCATCATTACAATTCATTTAACTCTGTTAGTGCTAATGATTATTTTATTTATACAAAGCCCGTTCTCGTCTCGGCATGAAGAGCATTAACAGACCGTTATCCGAGGAGAGAAGACAAAGCCATACATCGCAAGGCACAATGGAGAATAAAAGTAAGAGATGTCTTTATGAAAACCAACCGTCTGAATCGTTTCTAATGTCCATCAGGAACCATTGATCTAAGAAGAGTTGATCTGTGGTGACCCCAGTATATTCTGGGTTTTATCCTAAGAGATAGCAAGTCAAAAGATCTAAGTTATTCGAGAATTGTTCTGGAAGGTACTTCACAACAATCAAGAGCTGAATTTGGGCTCAAATGATGTCGTGTAATGCCCCAACGTAAACAATGAAGTGAACCAAGCTGTACCGAGGCTATACACACACGACAACCAGATAAAAGTTAGTTATTGTTATGGTGTCCTATTTTATAGGAATGGACACTTCCTCCGTCAATAAATACTAACCTGCTGGGATGCAGCTGTGAGACAGTCGGGTCGCAGTCTAGAGACAGACTAGAGGCAATCGAGACGCAGCGTAACTATATAGTTCGGACGTACACTTCTATTTGCTGATTACTAACACTCATCCTTGTATATATGTTCTGTTATTATAATACACTGTTTGAACCTATTTTCTTGTTTCTGTGTCTTACTTCCGGCCCTAACAGGCCACAACAGTTATATGAAACGCTCGAGCTATAACAAGACAGACAAATATCTCTGACATCTACACGGTTACTTGTGTATAATACTAACCCTCTGTAGATCTTTTCTGTTAATTCAACCCAAATAATGTAAAGTTACTTTTCGCAAATATTAATTCAGAAATTTAAGAAATTATAATTTTTCTTTCTTTCACAATTAATTCCTACTTTCCCTTTTCCGCATTCTTCCGATCTTTCTAGTCTCTGCATTCTTTCTTTCTTTCTTTCTTTTTTTATTAAATTTTTTGTCGCTCTTTTGAAATTATAAATTTAAAATCAAAATTTGTTTAGTTTGCCTCGCAACAAGTCCAACCCTCAGGATAAAAAATACCAAAAATCAGCAAGTTATTCGCATTTCGAAAGTGCAGACGATATTTGAGGTACTTACAAGGAATGTTTTACATAAAAAAAACTACTTACAAGGAATGTAAGAATGTAAGAATGTAAGAATGTAAGAATGTAATTATAAAACTACTTACAAGGAATGTTTTACATAAAAAAAACTACTTACAAGGAATGTAAGAATGTAAGAATGTAAGAATGTAAGAATGTAATTATAAAACTACTTACAAGGAATGTTTTACATAAAAAAAACTACTTACAAGGAATGTAAGAATGTAAGAATGTAAGAATGTAAGAATGTAATTATAAAACTACTTACAAGGAATGTTTTACATAAAAAAAACTACTTACAAGGAATGTAAGAATGTAAGAATGTAAGAATGTAAGAATGTAATTATAAAACTACTTACAAGGAATGTTTTACATAAAAAAAACTACTTACAAGGAATGTAAGAATGTAAGAATGTAAGAATGTAAGAATGTAATTATAAAACTACTTACAAGGAATGTTTTACATAAAAAAAACTACTTACAAGGAATGTAAGAATGTAAGAATGTAAGAATGTAAGAATGTAATTATAAAACTACTTACAAGGAATGTTTTACATAAAAAAAACTACTTACAAGGAATGTAAGAATGTAAGAATGTAAGAATGTAAGAATGTAATTATAAAACTACTTACAAGGAATGTTTTACATAAAAAAAAAACCCAACTTCTTTTTAGCTTGTTTATAGGTATGAGCGCGAACGGAAACCCTACACTTTAAAATAGTGCACCCAATTCGCCCACATTTAAAGTGCAATAGAAGGACCACGCTCTGGGAGAATCTGGTGTGAATTTTAGTAAATATAAATTCTTTTTATTTTAGGGGAAATTTACAAAAAA
Organism: Ascarosepion bandense; assembly: GCA_037127315.1. Lineage (NCBI taxonomy): Eukaryota > Metazoa > Mollusca > Cephalopoda > Sepiida > Sepiidae > Ascarosepion > Ascarosepion bandense. The sequence goes on from JBBBDQ010000118.1 coordinate 5,176,558, forward strand.
GATCCCCCTTTTTGCCTTTGACTTTCATTCAAAATTCTCTTATATGAAACACAAGAAAATACGGCAGTTTTAGAGAATAAAGAAAATCCTTTTATTTGCTAAGAAGCGATTGTCTTCTGGAAATAAAAAGGTTATGCAAAGATATTCAAATGAAATGACGACCGTGTAACTATTATTTTATTCTTTAGGGAATAGCTGAAATTGTTTCAAAGGGTTGTCTAAGTATTATTTTTCCATTAGATTTACGATTTCTCTATTCGTTGCTAGATTAGAAAGCTTGTTGAATTCTCTTTCATCATCAGAAGGTATTTCTTTTCTTATCGGTATATTAAATGTTTCATCATATTATTTGGAATTTATCACCAAGTAGGAAATAAACTAAAAATAATATATTATTTCACTATGTCATCGTTGTTGTTGTTATTATTATTATTATTATTATTATTATGTCATTTTTCATCATATTTCGATTTCTGCTTTGGTCTCACTACCAACCAAGTCTGCGGGGAGACCTAAGGCAGGTAGTGGCGTGTTGTTATGGCTCCATTTCATGTTTTTCTATCTTCCCTATCATCTCCAGCATTACATAGATAAAGTTTTCCTTAGTGTGTGGGCTGTACTTAATAAGACAATTTTTTGTATATCTCTTAAGCTGGGGTTTCCAGGGATTCTTTCAATGTGTTGTTTTGTTCCATTTTTTATCATTCCAAGTGCACCTACTATCACTGGCACAACTCTTGTTTTCAATTTCCACATTTTTCCTATTTCAATTTCCAGGTCTTTATATTTTGACAGTTTTTCAAATTTTCAATTTCCAGGTCTTTATATTTTGACAGTTTTTCAAATTTATTATTATTATTATTATTATTATTATTATTATTATTATTATTATTATTATTATTTTGTTAGGTGAACGGAGAATTCAAAAAAGTTCCTTTTATGAGACTTGGTGGCAAAATCGAAGTGTTCCAGGTTTCCCGTTCAATCCAAGTAACCACTAAATGTGGTATCCAACTAAACTTCAATGGAAAGTCTATCGCTCAACTCTTGGTCCCTGATAAATATTCAAGTCGCTTGACTGGTCTTTGCGGAGACTGCAATGGTAAAAAGGACGACCTCCGTACAAAACAAGGCCAAGATGTAAGCAAAGATAAAAACAAATATTCGACGATTGGTAAAAGTTACATTGTCAACGATGATCACCAAACCGATGGAACTCAGTAAGCTTTTCTTCTTCTTCTTCTTCTTCTTCTATCTATATATATATATATATATATATATATATATATATGTGTGTGTGTGTGTGTGTGTGCAAAATTATTAGGACAATAACTATTTTATCTTTTATGAGGCATATTGACAGAAAATAAACAATTTAATTAAAGTATTTTTATTGGAATTACTCAACAAATGCTTTAACAAGAAAAAAATACTTGTTACAAAATAAATTTAATATTTAGTGTAATAGCCTTTTGCTTTGACCATAGCTAAATATTATCAAAATAAAGTTTAAAAAGAAACCTTTAAACTAGGTTGACACTATTTACAGATCAATTCGAGAAGGAGAATGGGAAAAAAGTCAGTCATAACCAAGGATAATAGAATAATAAGTAGTTTCAAAATAACTTGTTTAATAGGAAAATTAAATATAACTTCTTTTTAATACATTTCTTTTACACCTAGTTTTAAATCATTAATATTTATTAGCAATTTACTTGGCTTTTCACCCTGTATTTGAATTTCAGTGAGGTTTTTAGGAAAATTACCCATGTCGGCTCGGAACGAGAAATCGGGAAGCCGAGTTCGAATTCCAGCTGAATTCATTGCATTCACTTACGCGCAAATACCCTTGGGAAAGGTATTAATCCGCCTCTTCCCTCCAGTTATGGGTTAAATAATAGGACAGATTGGGTTCTATAGCCTTGGTCGGCAACCAGTCTACCGCAGAAAGCAATGGCAACCTACTGCGGGATAATCTTCTGCCCAGTCAGTCATGTCTCTGTCGAGGCATGATCGCCCAAGCGTGTATCACGTATGGCACTCAACTGACTGACCCCTGTCCTAAAACTTTTGCACACTACCAGTAGTGTGCAAAAGTGTTAGAACAGGGGCGATTTTAAACTTTATTTTGATGCCTCATAAAAGAAAAAATAGTTCTTGTCCTAATACTTTTGCACAGTACTATATATATATATATATATATATATATATATATATATATATATATATATATCATTATGTATCAATTGTACATTGCGACACGGAAATTTATTTCTATGTTTCGAGATAGATTGCATCAGGCAATGTTGATGTTAGTTGTGTAGTTGATTTACATTTAAATGACAAAAACCTTTGGTTTGCTGTTCATGTATGTGGGTGTTTCTTGTGGCTAATCAGAATGGTGATTCATTTTGGGATTTGGCCCCAAAGAATACATACTAAGCAACTTTATCTCTTTTTTTCCTTTTTTCCTTTTTCCTCTCTCATCCTACTCTTCCCTTGTTTCTTTTCCCTTCTTAATGTTAACCTACCTTTAATATTTCTTAATTTTATTTGTCGGTTTATTCATAACTGACTTGAATTTGTTTCTAATTGCGATGTTCCTTCAGGCGATCATTACTCTTTACAGATTCCTGTTCTTCATCATAAGAGAGCTGTTACGCATAAAAGATAGTAGAGTGGTTTCCTGGGACTTCCTCACGATTGAGGACATAAAGTGTTCTTTCTTTGAGATGGGTTGTCACTTAAGAGCGTCATCAATTGAATCTTTCTTGGGAAAGATAGTGGGCCGATTCTCGGTTGCCTCTTCGCGGTTTCAAATTAGTTTTCCTTCCTATAGACTGTTTGCCACCCAAGGCCAGAGATACGAGTCTATTATACTGTTTCACCTGTAGATGATAAGTTATTCAAAGAAAGATTCTTGCCTTTCTTAAAGGTATTAGTTTGAAAGTGAATGCAACAGACTCGACCGGAATTTGAACTCGACTCGCCGATGCCACATTCCACGCCGTTATCTGCTACACTACCAACGCATCATGTAGACATTAATTAAAAAGTTAGGTAGATGCTGTAGAGTGGTGTAAAAACATGTTCGTCCTTATTTGCTTGTAAGTTCGACTTTCCTAGGATTCTTTGCTTGCATGGTTTAATTCCAAATAAATATAAAATGTCTAATCAAAACGCATCAGGACTGGTGCTATAAAAAGAAACATACAACACATATCAATTCTGAATTTAATCTCCTTTGAAGTAGTCTCTTTCTGAAGCCACACACTTGATCCATCGTCGATTCGATTGACAGACGTATTCTTGGAACTAATGTTTGTTTATTGCTGGCAAATGGCTTATAGCATTTTCTTGGGTTTCTTCGACGTCTACAAATCTACACACCATGTAACTCAGAATGGGAAACAGTTTGATCTCGAGAGAAAATGCTGTGTCATAGATAGTAATGGCTCTCCCCAGCTTTTTTATTTAATATGTGGAACTCACTGCCGTATACCTACTTCCCCTGATAGCTACAATCTCCAAATGTTTAAATGCAACGTCAATTGCCATCTTCTATCTCCAAATGTTTAAATGCAACGTCAATTGCCATCTTCTATCTCCCTAAATTCCATTTATTTCTCTAAATCCCATCCACATCTTAACCTTTCGTCAGTATTCCCTGTTTTTTTTTTCTCTCTTTCTGTAACCTCTTCTGCGCCAGTGACAATCCTGCCTTGCTTGGGGTGAAATGATTATAAAATGGTTATAAAAAAGAAGAATTAGGAATCGTTAAGCGTTCTTAGGAAAGATTGTGCAGCGGCTTCCCGTTAGCTTTTTCATGGTTTTGAATTTTCCTGGTTGATGCTCAAGGTGTGTGCAGAAGAGATATATTATTGCCTCTCCCAAGGTCATTTGTTTGAAAATAAATGCAATAGACTCGGCTAGAATTTGAACTCTGCTCGCCACTTTCAAATTCCGCGCTCATATCTGTTACCTCACTGCTCTGGATTGCTTGGTCTCAAGGACTAACCACGGAAGTGTCTGCCGCCGAAAGGCCAGGCCACACTAATCTATCTTATGTCTTAATACTACATGTCTTATTGAAATATTGTGAAATAAATTTTAAAATGATTCAAAAAATTTATATATATATATATATATATATATATAAATTTTTTGAATCATTTTAAAATTTATTTCACAATATTTCAATAAAATTTATTTCAATTTAAAATTTATTTCACAATATTTCAATAAAATTTATATATATATATATATATATATATATAAATTTTTTGAATCATTTTAAAATTTATTTCACAATATTTCAATAAGACATGTAAAAGGAAAAGTGCGAGAAGCCGTGAACGTTTTGTTTAAAGTGTAGATTTATTGTTCGTATTGTTATTAATATTACTTGCTTTTTGTATGTATATTAAGTGTCCATAATGTTATTTGTGTCACTACACGTGTTTCGAGTCTAAAGTTGACTCTCTTCAGGCGAATAAACTTGTGACTTCACATACCGAGATCCGTTTGCTTTTTTGATGACCAAGGTATTGTGTATAAATAGATAAGTGGTGAGCAGATCAGAGTGTTCATATGCGTGCGTGTTGTTTTTTTTCACAAATATATATATATATATATATATATATATATATATATATATATATATATATGTATGTGTGTGTGTGTGTGTGTATGTGTGTGTGTGTGTGTGTAAGCAAAAGAAACAATAAGTTTAAATGATATTTGAACTTTTAGATTTAAGGCTTGAAAATGCTTAGCTTGCGGACATATCACGTTGAAACACCAATTCCCTTACGACCACCGAAGTTGAGCCTGGTCAGAGCCTAGATGGGTGACCGCTTGGGAGTACCAGGTGCTGTAAGCTTGGCTGTGCGGTGGTGTAATGGATAAGGCTCATTTTAAACCATTGTAATTTCTTTTATACATATTATTATTACTTAAACATATCACCAGGATTAATTTAAAACTTTTTCTTTCAGATTATTAAAGCATCATTCATATTTTTCTGCAATATTCTCACCCATGTTCTCCAGAGAACCTGCGACAACGTGTTTCTTGTTGCGAATCTTCGCTTTCGCAACACCTTCTGACACCATTTTTGAGTAGGCTTGTTACAGGTGACGAGAAATGCCATCTTGCCCCATCCTGCATACTCTCTTGACCTAGCTCCCTCGGATTATCACTTATTTCGAGGATTACAAAACCATTTAGATGGCCTTAGGTTAACATCACGAGAGGAGATTGAACATGAGTTAGATTCATATTTCATATCAAAATCTAAAGGATTTTACAAACGAGGCATTTATAAGCTCATTGACAGATGGAATGAAGTTATAGAGAGCAAAGGTCGTTATTGTTATGAATAAAGATTTTCAAAAACACAGTTTTTCATTTTCAAGATGAAATTTTAAATCGGCAAAAACTTTTGCACCGACCTGATACATATATCATTTATAAACGAGTTATTTTGCGAAAAAACTCGTTTATAAATGAAAAATATTCAAAAGTTCTATAATATAATTGTATAGAACAATTTTTAATACAAATGTGTACTGGTCTAACACTATTAGTACCAAAAACTAAGTATTAAACAATCATATATATACATATATATATATATATATATATATATACATATATATATATATATATATTTTAATCATATCACCCCGAGCAAGGCGATAACACCACTGATGTGCAGGGGGCTACGTAAGAGTGAAAAGATTGGAAAAGAGAAAGCCGGAAACCACATCCTAAACAGGGAACAAGGGATGAACCTCTACACCTGTACAATAGACGTGGGTGGAGTGTGAACCGGGCTATAGTTCAGTCTATATATATATATATAATTCCTATATAAAGCCGGAGCGCCCGACCAGATATGCCAATAGTATGAATATTATCATAATTCTTTCAAAAATCATGCTAAATATTGAAGACCTGAAATGATGTTTTTCATTCAGATTTAGTAACATTCTTTATGATTTAAGATTTACTTTCCCAACATTTTCTTTGTCGTGCTTGGTTGATTTATGTCATTCTATTTTTACTGAAATTGTTCATACGATGAACGTAATTATACTTTTGTGAAGAAAAGTAAAAAGAAAATCCAGTTTTTTTAATACAATTATCTTTCTCCGTGGTAATCTCACTGCTTGATGGGAAATAAAAAGTAATTGTGAGAGCAACAATAACATCATTAACAACAACAAAGTATTTATTTTTCCCATTTATATTTTTCACATAATTTTATTTTATGCACAAGCTGACTGATACTACACAACAGTAAGATTAAGAACCACGTTAAACAATCTAATAATAGGTTATATCAGTTATGTATGTACGTACGTACGTACGTACGTATCTATCTATCTATCTATCTATCTATCTATCTATCTATCTATCTATCTTAGTCTATTCATATCTATGTATTTACTATCAGTATAGCCCGGCGTTGCTCGGGTGTAATGAAAGTTTTAAAACTAATCCATGGTCCTGGTGCTCAGACTCTTTGGACGTTGGCACGAAAGACTAAAAAGCAATAGTTGTTTCCAGTTAAAGTGAAACTGTAGACTGAAAGAAAAATGAATGAATGTAAGTGAAATTTTGATTTCCTGGTATCGATATCAAATAAGTTTTTTTCGTCGTAAACTGAATTTTGAAGACTAAATAATTCCTCTGAGTAAATGGTATCATGGCTGAGACTAAGAACTACAATTATACCTACTTAGAGCCAAACCCGAAGCAAACACTAAAATAAAAGGGCTGAAAAAATACAGACATTCAGGCAGATAAACAGACACACACACAAACATCTTGCCTTATATATATATATATATATATATATATATATATATATATATTATCGATTTTCTGCACTAGTGTAAGAACTGCAACCTTGAAACTTCTGAATATCGTTTCTTATGTCTTTGTCTATGAGTGTATCAAATTTGATTAAAATCGGACCACTCTTTCTATAACCCGATTTTTTCGATTATCGATTTTCGATATTTATCGGGGGTACCTGAACACAAAACCAAGCTAAGAACACTTGCAGCCGCTTATAGTACAACTGTATAAATTTTCAAGAAAATCTGTTCAGCCGTTTCGGAGTCTATAGGTAACGGACATTCACACACACACACACAGACACACACGCACACACACAAAGTTCCATTCATAAATAAGTTCTATCTATCTATCTATCTATCTATCTATCTATCTATCTATCTATCTATCTATCTATAACACTATTCGGCGCTGAAGGGTTAAAAATGAATAGAAACATTTTCTTGTTTTTTCAAATCGCTAAATATAAAGAAATTTCCAACGGAAGAAGGCAAATATCGGAAAGCCATGTGGTGAGCTTGGACAGCTGATTAATGGTCCTGTCTTCAAGGTACAAGTTATCAAAATACACGACAGAATAGAGAATCGTGCATAAGAAAAATTAGAAATTATAAAATCTTAATGACCAGCTGAGCAGACAACGGACAAAATTGCACTGTAGATAGGGGTTCGAGTATAAGGATTTCTTTGTGTTTTAAGAAATTAATGACCCTGAAAAAATCGAGGAATTTAATTAATGATCTCAAATAAATGTGAACAGTCGAATCAGATCAGTCGAAAAAGGGCAAAGGTGGTGAGCATAAGTGGAATGCCAGGGAAGCTGGAAAAAAATCGTTCACACTCTCTGAAGAGTAATGGTGTGAGGTACGAATGAAAGAAGGAAGAAGTTATTTCGGCTGATCGATACCTGTGACGGATGCGCGTTGTGGTGCAGTGGATATTGGATCGGAACGAGAAATCGGGGAGCCGAGTTCGAATTCCAGTTGAATTCATTGCATTCACTTACGCGCAAATACCCTTGGGAAAGGTATTAATCCGTCTATTCCTTCCAGTTATGGGTTAAATAACAGGACAGACTGGGTTCTATAGCCTTGGCCGGCAACCAGTCTACCGCAGAAAGCAATGGCAACCTACTGCGGGATAATCTTCTGCCCAGTCAGTCATGTCTCTTTCGAGACATGATCGCCCAAGCGTGTTTCACGTATGGCACTTAATTGACTGAATGAAGATAATAGTTTGGATCTTGATTAAGACTTCTACTGGTCATAAAGTGGGGGATCAATTTTCGACTGTACTGAAGTAATATACTGAACCCCCACTAATTTCTACGTAATAATATGATCGCCCAAGCGTGTTTCACGTATGGCACTTAACTGACTGACTGATACCTGTGACTGCTACCCACGTAATAAAGAAACCGAACTGGAAAAGATAAATAATTTTCGAAAGCCAAACGACACCCTCTCCCACACAGGTTTTAGGTGGAAGTCCATATAAACGAGGGTCTGAGGTGGCCACGAAGAGTTTGGTCGAAGCCTCCGCTAGAATTGCAATAGAAACGAGAGACCACGCCACCTGATATCACGTAACCGCCTGCCTAAGAACTCCACCGACTCAACCCTTGTGCCGTACTTGACAAACTCAGTAGAAGTGTTGTATTTCAACTTAGGACGTGGGTGGGGATGAGAACTGTTTGCATGAAGGTAGACAAATTCTGACAGTTGAAATGACGAAGTTGAAATACCAAAACAACGAAAATATAAAACTTGAAACTTTATCAAGATATTTTTTCTTCTTGTGACTTGAACCGAGTCATTTGCAACAATTTCTTAAGGTCAGCAGGTTTCAGCCGTCTTATTATCAATTTAATCACAACGTGGGATAAGATAGGGTGTAGACTGAAGTGATCGAATTATCGATCCAGTCGAAAGAATTGGGTAATTTGAAGATCGAACAGAAGGTAACCATCACATTATCTATCTATCTATCTATCTATCTATCTATCTATCTATCTATCTATCTATCTATCTACTTGTCTTTGACTTTCTCTCTCTCTCACTATATATATATGTAAATGTTTGTCTGTCTGTGTGTTTGTGTGTCTTCATTCTAACGAACCCTACTCCTCCAAAGCCATAGGTTCGATTTCAACTAAAATTGGGTCACTTGTAGATCATGACATGAACCTTTGATATACGCAAAGATTTTTCGAATCAATTTACAGGGTACGGAAGAAAGCATCGAAATGCTTAGAATTTTCGAACACTTCTCCTCCGAGACACCTTACACAAATTCAACCAAAATCGGGTAACTTGTCGATCAAGGTCCGAACCTTTGATGTACATAAAACTTTTCGAATCAATGAACTGGGTTTACAAAAAAAAAAAAAAAAAATTAAAAAAACAGCAATAAACTTAATTTCAGGTGGTCTTTTGCGAACTTTTATGCATTTCTCCAAGACGCTTTTCTCAAACTCAAACAATATCGAGTCACTGGTAGATCAAGGTCTGATAGCTTGATATGCGAACAAAACTTTCAGTTGAAACAGACAGTGCGGCAAAAATGAATTCGAAAACTTTGCTTTTTGCGATCGTTTATTTCTCTGAAACGCTTAGGTGTATTCCAACAAAAATCGGAGTTTTTTTGTAACTTCGACTTATCATATGCCATAACAGTTTCACGTTTTCTACAAGGTGCCAACCCCTACGACGTTGCAGGGACAATGCATCCACTTCTTCTGCGTCACAACGTCATCGCCTCACATTACAGGCTGGCATAACGCTTGCCCCAGTTCTTCTAATTGTACATACATCATTCCCGATTATTGCCAAAATTGACCAAGCATGAATCCCGATTTACAAATACAAGAAACACCAATACTTACTTCGCATTTCTTTTAACTTATGCATCACGACAACCTCATGCTAGAGCTTTTTGAATAAATACTTGACCTTATCATTTCAACATAACCACTGAAAACCCCGAACAATTCCGGTTTATACAGCTAGTTTATATATATATATATATATATATATATATATATATATATATTGATTGATTGATTGATTACTTAGATTTTGTCACAATAAAATTTGACCAGTGCACATTTGTATTAAAAAGTGTTCAATACAATTATATTGTAGAACTTTTGAATATTTCCATTTGTAAACGAGTTATTATGCGACCCAGGTTTCTACATGAGTAGTGCTTTCAGGCAATTTTCAATAACTTACTGGGGAAAATTATTGAAAATCGCCTGCAGACACCACTGGGTCGCGTAATAACTCGTTTACAAATGGAATATATATATATATATATATATATATATATATATATATATATATAAAATTTTTATACCAGAGAATTTCAATATGACTGAAAATGATGGAATGCATTCTTTTAAAAAGAACTTTTTCGTCCAACACTTCTTCAGAAAGATTCATTGTAATAAGAATATTCAAAATAGTAAATCTGCAAAAGGTAAACACGGTGCGGTATGTAAATACGCAGCCATTATCAAATAAATCTGTTATTAAAAGTAAAAAAAAAATCAAAACGGTGTAAATAAGCTCCTTGTTTCAGGATGATGCACAGGGGTCGGTCAGTTATAAAATTATGGTTTTTAGAAGGTGTTTACATCATGCTTCATCGACAACTTTGTGCAAGTAGAAAGAGAACTTTCTTTGTTCTCGGTGTCACATAGATCGGATTAAAAAAGAAATTTTGTTTTATATTCATTAGTAACTTATTTTCACTGTGTCGTACCAGTCAGTCTTCCTCGCCCGAATCCATCGTGAACATTTCTAAATATATCATTAGTTCGGGCAATGCATATTGCTACTATATTTGGTTTGGTACACCTGATATTAATCACGAGATTCTTGACAAAATTCAAAGAAGTGTCTGTAATATAATCGGCCCTGACCTGGTACCTCGATTGCAGTCACTTTTACACCGCCATGACGTGGTTTCCCTTTTTTTTTCCATAAATATTTTCATAGCAATTGTTCTAGTAATCTCTTCGCCTTCGTACCTCAACTGAATGATTTTTAGTGAACTACTAGATTGGCAAATAGGTCTCACTGTTTTATTGGTGAATTAGCTAGTTGTAATCATAAGTTCTATTCTAATAATTCATTTTTTTTTTACTGTGAAACTTTCTTCTGGGATTTTTTTTTTTTTTGCTTCCCCGTTATCTTCAATCTTCAAAATTTTAAAAGTAATATCGATCGCCATTCTTGGCTTTCCTGAAATCTGTTTTTTTTTTCTTTTTATAATCATATCTCCCCAAGCAAGGTCGTCTACTGCCACTGGTGCGCAGGGGGTTACATAGGAGGAAAGTTAAGAGAAAGAGTGACAGGTTATTGGGTGTGTTAGAAAATAGGTAAGAGAAGAGTTAAGATACTGAGAGTGGAGTGGACAGAAAAAAGAGCATGGGAGAGAGGATGCAAGTTAGCAAAATAGGAGATGGCTATTGACTTTACACTTAAACTCCTGGAGATTGTAGTTGTCGGGGAAGCAAGTAAACGGAAGGGAATTTCACAGACGGGAAGTGCGAGAAAAGAAACTGATGGAGTAGAATCTGTGTATAATTATTTCTCCTCACTTAAGTCTTTTTACTTTCTTCAATTATCAGTAACCACTTGCGTCTTAGTGGCATTATCCCCTTGCTTCGAGTGAAATGATTTATAAAAAATAAGATGTTTACTTTTCACGCTACCTTAAATAGTTTGGAAGGAAACTCTCGTCAATGATAGAAAGAGCGATAACTGTTAGTGGACTAGTCTTTTCCTGAAAAACTTTTTATTATAAATTTCAACTGGGAATAAAGCTGACTGTTCCGTCAATGGATGCTGAATATTTTTTATAATTCTTTGTAAAATTATTATCATTACCAATATATAATAGACCACCATCATATATCGGTTGGAGGGTCATGGATATGACGGTAAACTGCATCCGGCAGCAAGGCCTTTGATTGGAAGGTTGTGAGGAGCATAGAACCACCTCTTAATTGCTGTTGTTTCCAGATCCACCCTGACCAGGAGTGGTAGCACCTGTTAGGGTCCCAGCTATGAGCAAATAGTTAGCCTCGAAACTGGGGTCAAAACACTATGAATGTATAAAAACAGACTTTTATAGAAATATATAATAAAAATAACCTTTTATAGAAAAATATACATTTTTAAAGGAAGGATATTACCAAAAATACATTTTTGAAGGAAAAAGATTATTGCCATAGAACACATTTGAAGGAAAAACTTTATTACTAGCAATACATTTTTTTAATATAATACTAGAAGACATCTTCATAAAAATCAAATAAATCTATATCAACCTTCTCACTATAACCAAACATTAAAAAATACGTTTAAACCCCAACTTTTTGGCATTTAATAACCCAAAGAGGCTGATATGCCCTTAAACAAAACTCAAACTATATCGGTTGGACGAGGGTATTTACAGCAAACATGGTGTCTTTTTCTATGTGCTGTGTCCCTTCAGGACGTAAGCAATCATCGCCCTCCAAACCCTCTATCCTTTGTGGCTTCTAACACATTTCTCCAAAACCCTGCTCTGCCATCCACTTGCTCAAGCCCATGACGTATGCCACCTACTGTTTTTCTCTAACTCTCTTTTCCTCTATCTGTTTTGTGAGTATCAGATTCTCCAAACCCTTCTCCAGATTACACGCCCCAGAAACTTCAGCAGTTTGTTCCTAATATTTCCTTTTCATTCCCATCCTCTGCAAAACCTCGTCATTGCTCACATGTTCAGTCCATGGTATCCTCAACATCCTTCTGTAGAACTACATTTTGTATTGATGTAAAAATAGACACACTCTGAAGAAAATTAGAGTTCTGTGTCATGTGACCACAACAAATCAGAAACGAGGGGCACCTACGTTAAAAAAAATTGTTTTCTTAAAATACATTCCTAAAGGACTCGCGTGCATCTAGACAAGTACAAATATATATATATATATATATATATGTGTGTGTGTGTGTGTGTGTGTGTGTGTGTGGTGTTTGGCTGGTTGCGTGTATTCATAAATATATATATTTATATATACTCATCTGTCTATCTGTTTATGAAGGAAACAGAACTGAAAATGGTTTCCCATACGAAGATGATCGTGACAATGTCCTTGAAGACTCCATGGCATAATTGTTAAAATTGTATCTGCTGATAATATTATTTGTGAATCGGAGATCCCACGGGAATAGTTTTGGAAATGAAGGTTGATACATATTTGGAAAAAGATGACAACAACGGTGGGAATATGCTATAAATTTAGATGGAGAGAGAGAGAGAGAGAGAGAGAGAGAGAGAGAGAGAGAGAGAGAGAGAGAGAGAGAGGCATGAAAAATATACAATTTTATCTGTACTGTTTGGTTGGTATTAATGAATTGATTTAATCCCGAACCCAAGTGAAAAGGTTCACAAAGTAATATTTTCGTTCTGTCTCTATCCGAAGCTTATATTTCGACACGCCTACACAATAACAAGTTGTAACTCAACTCTGCGGGGAAAAATTGGTTTTCAAGCTCATCGAAGACAAGGCGGAGAAAAATTGTTTCTGTCAGAAGCGATGGAAAATTAAGAATTTTTTGTTTTAATCAAAAAACTCGTGGGCAAACTTAGTGCTACAGATGTCATAATTAATATTTTATTTTCAAACTGTGAAAACAATGTCTATCGACTTAGAAATCAACAGTCCTACAAAAGAAAATATTTTTCCAGACAAGTAGGACTTAACGTTTTCTTTCTCTGGTTTAGAAAACTTAAAACAAAATGACCTAAAAGTATGTTCACTATTTATAGCGTTTATATTAAAAAGAAATAATATCAGATTAAAAAATAAAAAATTAAAAATTCAATTCTATCTATCTATCTATCTATCTATCTATCTATCTATCTATCTATCTATCTATCTATCTATCTCTTCTATTCTGTTCATATCTATCTATCTATCTATCTATCTATCTATCTATCTATCTCTTCTATTCTGTTCATATCTATCTATCTATCTATCTATCTATCTATCTCTTCTATTCTGTTCATATCTATCTATCTATCTATAGAGCGAGAGAGAGAGAGAGAGAGAGAGAGAGAGAGAGAGAGAGAGAGAGAGAGCAATATAACAATAACCAACCCCGACGGCTAAAGACATCATAACGATGTCCTCACGAAACTTCGAAGTCGGTATGAACCTGCTCAGTTAAAGTGGTAAATTCTTTTCACTTAAGCTATCAAAGCTTCATCTCCACCACCATATTGAGCACTTTACGATAAAAAACCTGCTTGCCAAAATACCTTTTATCAATAAAACTACTAAAAAAACAACCATCTTGGCGCCCATAACTATCACAACTCAGCACTACACACACACACACACACACACACACATATATATATATATATATATATATATATATATATCCCTTACGAAGTAAAACGAAAAGTTAATGTATTTCGAACAGGGAAATGTTACTGTAACATAGTTTCTACTGACGCCTTCGAAGTAATTCTTTTCTACGTTATCAAACGGGTTCTAAACATTTACTGCTCATAAAGTCAGCGGCAAAAGTTTTTATTGCATCCAGTCCGTATTTTCTGTTCAATTTCCTCGAGATTTGGGGTAGCATCTCATATATATATATATATATGTATGTATGTATGTATGTATGTATTTGTGTGTGTGTTTCGCTGAAAAAGACTGACAAGGAATATTTTATTAATTTTTCATTTAATTTTTTCAATATTTTGACGTTTCCTTTTTGCTAGCGATTAGAAATGTAACAAAGTTCCATAATTATTTTCCCAAGCACTTTCAGTCACTTTTCTGTTCATTCTCAAAAGTTTTATGTAAGAATGGTCAAAGAAGTGGCTGAAAGCACTTGGAAAAATAATTACGGAACATGTATAAAATGACAAAAGAAAGACTATTCTTAGCCGACACGCTTCGTCCACATTTGCCTTGATAAAGTCCTTCCACTTGTCTTTTTATTCATATATGTATATTTGTGTGTGTGTGTGTGTGTGTGTGTGTGTGTGTGTGTGTGTGTGTGTGTAATAATTACACAACCAGATGTTTTTCGGATATTTGTTTTTTTTTGGGGTTTTTTTTGTATTAAAGAACACTCCGAATAGATTTCTGTTTCAGCTTGCTTTTTTTTGGTCTCTATAGTTCGTGTACCGAACTGCACAACTATTGTTTTTGAGATGATGATTGATAGTGTGTATGAGTCCGGTCTGAGGTTAACTATAAAGAATTGTAAGATCAATGCAATTTTGATGCCTTTTCTTAGTGAATTCTTTCTTATCTTTTCTTATCAGGTCTGGCATTTATTAGGTCGAAATTGTGGTGAGCTGTGTTACAATAAACTACCAGCGTGTTTAAGGTGTTGTTATGGAATAGATCTATGTGATGCTCATATAGTCTTCTTTTGAGATTTCTAGATGTCCATTGGGTAATTTATATTGGATAAGTGAATGTTTCAACAAATGGATGGAGTATCTATGGGTAGTCCATTGGCCCCATCTGATGGCTAACGTTTTTGTTGGCTTTTATGAGAAACAGCTTTTTAATAAGCTTCTTCTTCTATGTGCCCTGTCCCTTCAGGACGTAGGCGATCATGGATCTCCACGTCTCCTTATCCCTTGTGGCTCTTAGTATGTTTGCTCCTGTTGCTCCTGGCAACCCCCGTTCCGTCATCCACCTGATCAGATCCTGCAAATATGTTATCCGCTGCCTTCCTCTGTCTCTCCTTCCTTCTATCTGTCCAGTCAGTATCAGGTTCTCCAGGCTCTCCTTCCTCATTGCATGTCCCAGGAAATTCAGTTGTCTCTTCCTGATGCTCAGCATCAATTTCCTTTTTGTTGCCATTCTTTCTAACACTTCATCGTTGCTTGTATGCTCAGTCCACGATATCCGTAGCATCCTTCTGTAGAACCACATTTCGGCCGCTTCCAGTTTTGTCCTCATTGTCGATGATATTGTCCAGCATTCACAGCTGTATTGAAGAACTGACATCACGTAGCAGTCTAGCACTCTTTTCTTCGTTTCTATTGAGATCTTCCTGTGTGTTAGTATTTTAAGCCTTATTGTAAACTTCCGCTATGTTGATGATACGTTTCCTAATAGTAGTAAAGGCGGAAGAGTTATGTTTATATTTGAATAATCTCATCCTGCGTTAAAATATACGACGGAGGTAGAAGAGAATAATCGGTTACCTTTTCCGGATGTTCTAGTAAAAAGAACAGTTTCGCGCTTTCTTACTAGTGTTTATCGTAACCACACTTTCTCTGGGATTTACTTAACTTGGGACTCTTTTACTCCCAGATTCCAGGAAAATTAATCTTATTGGCTGTCTTACTCATCGGGCTCTGATGTTATATTCTGAGTACAAACTTGATGCTAAAGAAAATTAAACCATTTTTGATAAATGGTTACTCCGAATGTGTTATATGTAATATCTGCCACTGAAAGAAAAATTGCTAGATTCAATGAGGCTAAGATTTATGGGCCATCTAAATGCCCTGTATAAATTAGACTACCATAGATTGGTCCCGTTAGTCAAACATAAGCCGATAAAATTTCTATTTCCATTAAACGGTGGTTTTGTGCCGTTATGGTCCGGAGCATTTTTTCAACTGGAAGGGCTTTTCTTCCATGCCGCAAAGATGTTTTGCCTGCCCATCAAAATAATTTAGTTATATATCAATATAAGTCTCGATGCGATGTTCACTAAGTGGGTAAAACCATCCAGAGGTTGGGGGTTAGAATCGTCGAACATGTTCCGGGCCAGGTGCGTAGACATGAGATCCGGGTGTTCGCAAACTCATGCCTCCGGTATCGTCGAGCATTTATTAACTTCTGTTGCATGCAGGACACGTTTGTTTTTCTTTTTAGTTTTTCTATGTATTGCACAGGGCACGGAACAGAATCCACTTGTATATATTATTATTAACATGAAAAGACCTGCCCTGTGTACACTGCGAGAATTAAAAGCCAAATTAGCACTATTCGGAGAGGCCATTACCTAACCGGATTTTTTTGCTCCCTTATTCCTTAATTAAGCTTTCGTTTTAACTTCAGTCGCTAATAATGTTTTTCTTATTAGCTGCTTAGTTTTAAATTACCGTCGATTTTTTTCTGAAGAAGTCAGTTAAGTGCCATACGTGATACGCGCTCGGGCGATCATGTCTCGAAAGAAACATGACTGACTGGGCAGAAGATTATCCCGCAGTAGGTTGCCATTGCTTTCTGCGGTTGACTGGTTGCCAGTCAAGTCTATAGAACCCAATCTGTCTTGTTATTTAACCCATAACTGGAGGGAAGAGACGGATTAATACCTTTCCTAATAGTATTTGCGCGTAAGTGAATGCAAGGAATTCAGCTGGAATTCGAACTCGGCTCCCCGATTCCTCGTTCCAAGTCAATATCCACTGCACCACAACGCACATCCTTCTGAAGAAGGGTCGGTCGAAAAGTGCCTTCAATTTTAAATGTTGTGTTACTTTTGTAACAAAATATGATCCCTTTTCCAAAAGTATATCGGCGTAAAGTGAGCGCAATTCTTTGGAGTTTTGTCTCTCGCAAGGACGACATGAGCAACTGGTGACTCCGGACCGTTACTCTGCGACTGTGCGCAACAAACAAAGAATTACCTTGGGGACATGGAACGTCAGGACACTCAACAACTGTGGTCAACTCGAGAATATCAAGCAGGAGCAGACTGAACATCAATATTCTGGGAATATGCGAAACTAAATAGCCTAACGTTGGAAACTTCAACAGCAACAACCCTGGATAATATACGCAGGAGGCAAAAATAACGAAAAAGAAATCGGCTTAATACTGGACGAAGAAATGAAGAAATGCGTTCTGGGATACTGCCAGCTTTCCGAGAGAGTCCTCCTGGTTAAACTGAAAGGAAGACCCTTCAGCATATATATTATAGTAGTCTATGCACCAACAACACAAAGCACTGAGGAAGAAATAGACTCTTTCTGCTACACACTGGACAATGCCAAGGCTCAGTGTAAAAGCCATGAAATTAGAATCATAATAGGTGATTTGAATGCCAAGGTAGGTAAAGAGATGAAAGGGGAGACGACCAACAACTTTGGATTAGGAATCCGCAACGAACAAGGATTAGGAAAAAATGGGTCCAATGATGCACAGCAAATCACCAGGTAATAACTAACACCTCGTTTCAAGAACATCCACGACGTCTATGGAGGCGAGACGAAAAAGCAAATAGACTAGATAACCATAAACAGGAGATTCAGAAATGCAGTGGTTCAATGCAACACTTATCCAAGTGCCGACTCTGGAAGCGACCTCCAGTTATCTGTAAACTAAGGGTGAAACTCCGGAGACTGAAGAAGTCTAGTGCAGCACCCAGACTGCAATACAACACGCTCGTGAATGATCTCAACCTGCAGAAAAATACACTGAGAGTGAAAAACAAATACGAAGAACAAATTAGAAAAGGAAACTCGAATTGGGACTCATTAAAGGAAGCACTAGAGACATCGCCAAACAACATTGTCCAAAAAGAAATCAGACGCAGAAGAAAAAACGAGTGGATGACTGAAGAGGTTCTCGACATGATGCAAAAGAGACAGAAAACAATGCCAAGACATGGAATTGAATGCAGGAAGCTACACAAGGAAATAAGGAGCAAATGCAGACAGACTAGAAAGGAATGACTCAACAACAAATGTGAAGAAGTAAAGTGATGGAGCAGATAAACTAATAAAGCAGATATGCATAAAGAAATAAAAGAACTAACAGGACAAAAAACATGCTCCTCAACAGGATGTATAAAATCCAAGAATTGAACGATCATATTGGAGAAAGAGAAAATCTCCTGGAATGGGAAAAATATATAAAATATCTTTTCCAATACAAGAGAGAACACCTGATAATACACAAAGATGAGAACCGGAAATATTAAAGTTAGAATCGGAAGCTGCAATGGCCAAACTGAATAGAAACAAAGCAGCTGAACCAGACGGCATTGTAGCAGAGTTGCTGACAGCAATGGGCGTAGAAAAAATTACAGAAATAATAAATGAAATTTATAACAGTGTTGTAATACCGGACGACCTAAGCAAGTCGATTTTCATAGCACTGCCTAAGAAGCCAGCTGCAAACGATTGCGAACTCCGCTGAACAATCAATTTAATGAGCCACATTACAAAAATGATCGTCCGAATCCTGATGAATAGAGTGAGAAGCAGAATCAGGCCAGAGATAGGACAAGAACAGTGCTTGTTAGTCAAAGACACTGGAACAAGGGACGCCATATTGATGATTAGGATGCTATCTGAAAGGGCAATACAAATTAGAAAGGACGGGTACCTATGTTTTGTCGATTATGCGAAGGCGTTCGACATAGTACGCCACAAAGAAATGCTCAGCAACCTCGACATATTTGGGAAAGACATAAGAGTAATGAAAAATCTCTACAGGCAGCAAACCGCCTGCATACGGACAGGTAATGAATTCAGCAGACAGACAAAGATAGAAAGGTGTGTAAGACAAGGATGTGTCTTTTCACCGGATCTATTCAACTTGTACAGCGAGACTATTCTGAGGACCCTAGATGTTATGCCAGGGTTCGTAATCGGCGGTCATTATTTAAACAAAATAAGATACGCAGATGATACAGTTCTGATAGCAGACACGGAAAGAAAACTACACGACCTTCTATATAAGGTATCTGAAGAGAGTGACAAGAAAGGACTACAAATAAACTGCAAGAAAACCGAATGCATGGTCATCAACAAAAAGAGCAGCCCAAAATGCCAAGTACAGGTGGGGATACTAAAATCAAGCAGGTACAAAAATTTAAATACCTGGGAAGTGTTTTAACAGAAGACGGAAAGTGCGACGCAGAGATCCGAAGGCGAATTGGCATTGCAAAGGACGCGTTCTAGAAGTTGAGTAAAGTATTAAGAGACAGGAAAATTTCGCTAGAAACAAAGAAAAGTGTACTGGGTTGCTATGTGAGGTCAGTCCTTCAATATGGCATTGAATGTTGGACAATCCCATCGAAGATGAAGGAAAAATTTGAACTAACTGAAATGTAGTTCTACAGAAGGATGCTACGGATATCATGCCTGGATATCATAGGAAGAAACAGCTAAATGTTCTGAGACAAGCAATGAGAAATGAGGGCTTGGAGAATATGATACTAACAGGCCAGATAGAGGGAAGGAGAAACAGGGGAAAACAGCGTGTAACATATTTGACGGGTATGAATAGGTGGATGGCAGAACGGGGGCTGCGTGGTGTAAAAGGAGAAAGCGTGCTAAGAGCCACTAGGGATCGGGAGACGTGGAAAGCCTACGTCCTGGAAGGACAAAGCACATAGAAGTATATATACATATATAGTCATTATTATTGTAATAATAAGCGCATTCTGCATCTCAAAAGCTATCAAGTGTCGGTTCTCAATGCACATCATCTGACATTGATATAAGTTGATCCTTTTCAGTTGCTGAATGCTATTATTATAACAATAATAGTAAGTATATATCTCTAAATGTTCTACATCTGTATTAAGAACTTTATAAAAAGTAAATATTAAACTCTGGAATATATATCCATTAGTTTAAAACACTTATCTAATCTAATCTAAACTTATTTATAAATGGAACCCTGTGTATGTGTGTGTGTGTGTGTGTGTGTGTGTATGTGTGTGTGTGTGTGTGTGTGTGTGTGTATCCGTTAATTATAGACTCCGAAACGACTGAACCGATTTTCTTGAAAATTTACTACATATATTGTCGATTTTCTGCACTATTGTAAGAACTGCAACCTTGAAACTTCTGAATATCGTTTCTTATGTCTTTGTCTATGAGTGTATCAAATTTGATTAAAATCGGACCACTCCTTCTGTAACCCAATCTTTTCGATTATCGATTTTCGATATTTCTCGGGGGTACCTCAACACAAAACCTAGCTAAGAACACTCGCAGACGCTTATATTACAACTGTGTAAATTTTCAAGAAAATCGGTTCAGCCGTTTCGATGTCTATAGGTAACGGACACACACACAGGCACACACACAGACAAAGTTCCATTTATAAATAAGTTTAGATCTATCTATCTATCTATCTATCTATCTATCTATCTCAGTTTGTTCATATATCTATCTATCTATCTATCTATCTATCTATCTATCTATCTAGTCTGTAAATATCTATCTATCTATCTATCTATCTATCTATCTATCTATCTCAGTCTGTAAATATCTATCTATCTATCTATCTATCTATCTATCTATCTATCTATCTATCTATCTCATTCTGTTGGTGTCTATGTATCTATTATAAATCATTTTGATTTTTTTCTTTCTTTTCAATGTACATCTTAAAGATGCAACACGCAGGATTTGGAGTTGAAATGTTCCAAGGAAATGGAAGCTCTTTATAGTTCGTCTGATTACTGCGGCATCATTAAGGACCCCCACAGTGTTTTCGGCGACTGCGTGGCAGCTGACGAGGACTTGGCAAACCAGTATTTCGAATCGTGCATGTTCGACGTCTGTGCCAATCAAGGTGTCGACGATGCAGCTATGTGTGACAATATTGAGGTCTTCTCTTTACTGTGCCGCGAAATAGGCTTTACGGTTGATTGGCGAGATGATGATTTCTGTCGTGAGTATTAAAACCCTTCATTTATTGTCTTCGTTAATTCCTTCTTCTTCTGGGGCTGTTTCTTTAAATGATCGTGTGAACCCTTATCAGCATCCTTTCACCGCCTTTGTTGTTGCGTTGCCAACATTTTCATCATCATCATCATCATCATCATCATCATTATAACATCACCGCTCTCATTGTTATTCTAGTTGTCATCAGCTACATTATTATTGACCTCATCAACAAAACCCGTTGCCATGACGACTTGTGTCATCATCATCATCATCATCATCATCATCATCTTTACTACTACTCTTGTTACTCCTACCATCAGTAGTCTTCTTCTTACAACGGCGACCATCACCATCATCTTTATTACTGCTAGTACTGTTGCTATCATCATCATCCTCATCATCGTCATCATGATCATTTTACATCAACGAATCCACCACCATCCTTTTATCGCCATCACCACCATTTTCTCATTATCATCGGAAACACCATATTTTCCACATCACCACCGCCATTAACCTTTATTTAAACACCACCGCCATAACTAACATAATCTTTTTCTTACTACATCCACCATTTTCTCGCCACCATTATTTTCAACGCAGCTACAATATTTTTTCTCACCATCACTAATTTGAATAAAAATCTTTCTATTTTCTTAACCGATTAAAAAACCAAGTTTAGAAAAATTAGTTTACCTGAATATTGAGGCCATAGTCAGGAAATAACTCGAGCCGATTTCGAATTCCAGTTAAATATGATGCATTCACTTAACTTGGGAAAGGTATTAATCTATCTCTTCTCCCTCCAGCTATGGGCTAAGTAGCAGAGCAGATTGGGTTCTATAGCCTTGGTTGGCAACAAATCTACCGCAGAAATTAATGGCAACCTACTGTATGAAAATATTCTGCCCAGTCAGTCAGGTCTATTTCGAGACATGATCGCCCAAGTGTGTATCACATATAGCACTTAACTGACTGAATACATTAAAATATCGTGAAAGCCTTTTTTCTGTCTTAATTATCATTCTATATTCGACATTATTATTATTCTCAGTAATGTAGAAAATATGCATTAACCTTATCGAGCATTTAACACTGAACCTTAAATGTTGTTATTAAATAGCATAATGATATCTATCTGATTTGGTTGATTTTGTTCAACGGCATATCAACACTTTTATGAGTTACTAGCAGTATAGCCCGGCGTTGCTCGGGTATAATGAAAACTTTAAAACTAATCCATAGTCCTGGAGCTCAGAGTCAGCCTAAAGATTATTTGTGTGAAGTTTGGTGAGAATAGGATAAAAATTGTGGATTTGTATAAAGGATATACAGACAGATAAACAGACACACACACAAACATCTTGCCTTTTATATATATATGTATTATCGATTTTCTGCACTATTGTAAGAACTGCAACCTTGAAACTTCTGAATATTGTTTCTTATGTCTTTGTCTATGAGTGTATCAAATTTGATTAAAATCGGACCACTCCTTCTATAATCCGATTTTTTCGATTATCGATTTTTGATATTTATCGGGGGTACCTCGACACAAAACCTAGCTAAGAACACTCGCAGACGCTTATAGTACAACTGTGTAAATTTTCAAGAAAATCGGTTCAGCTGTTTCGGAGTCTATAGGTAACGGACACACACACACACACACACACACACACACACACACACACACACACACACAAAGTTCCATTTATAAATAAGTTTAGATTTAAACGCTCAAAATTAATATTTTGTACACAATTTTTATTTTTATTTATTTTTTAATGATAATGATTTTAATAATAATAATAATAATGATTTTAATAATAATAATAATGATTTTAATAATAATAATAATAATAATGATTTAGTCATAGAAATCTTATGAATTAAACCATAGCTGGAGGAAATGGGGTGGATTCATCCCTTCCCCTTGGGTATATGTGCATGTGAACATAACGAATGGTATTAATCCATCTCTTCCTCCCAGTTATGGGTTAAATAACAAGACAGATTGAGTTCTATAGCCTTGGCTGGCAACCAATCTACCGCAGAAAGCAATGGCAACCTACTGCGGGATAATCTTCTGTCCAATCAGTCATGTCTCTTTCGAGACATGATCGTTCAAAGCGTTTATCCCGTATGACACTTAATTGACTGACTGAATATAATAGTTGGAATGATGATTAAGGCTTCTACTGGTCATAAAGTGGGGGATCGATTTTCTATTGTTTTGAAGTAATAAACTGATCCCCTAATAATTACTACGTGATAATATACTACATCGCTTCTCCCTCTAGCTATAAGTCAAATAATAGGACAGATTGAGTTCTATAGCCTTGGCTGGCAACCAGTCTATCGCAGAAAGCAATGGCAACCTACTGTGGGATAATCTTCTGCCCAGTCAGTCATGTCTTTTTCGAGATATGATCGTCCAAAGCGTGTATCCCGTATGGCACTTAACTAACTGACTGATGACCGTAAGCCTTTTTTAATCCGAATAAAAGTATAAGGATATTGAAGCGTTATGTACACTGCAGACTTCTACAAACAAGTGTATTATTATTATTATTATTATTATTATTATTATTATTAACTAATTGTGCTTTTCTTTCCTTTCGTTAATTTGCACGACTGTTACGCCCCGTTAATATCTCATAAATAACAGACTATTCCGTTTTGATCGTGTGTAACAAGAAAAAGACATATTAGAGACGCTATTAGGTTTCAGTGAAAAAAAAAAAAAGAAAGACAAATAGAAGTACTTAACGACTACTGCTAATGCATAATGAATAATGGATTATTCCGTTTTGATCGCGTGAGAAGACCCAAGACACCAGAGACGCTACTTGGTTTCAGTCAGAAAATGAAAGAAAGAGAGAAAGATAGAAGTGTTTAACTTGGGTTTCAGTGAAATGGAAAAGTTTGAAATCTTTTTATTTGTACCTCCTTACTTCTTCAAATAATGACCAGCATCCATAATTATTGCTGTTATTCTAATATTTTGTTAATGTTTTTTTAAGCTCAAATATTCAGCGATGCGATAGGGAATTTTTTTCAAATCATTTATTGCTAGTAATTTTTTTTTCAATAATGTATTGCTGGTAGTGTTTTATTCTTCTACAATGAAAATGTTTTGTTGGTAAATTTTTTTCTAATGCATTTTTATATTTTCATGTTTTGACCTCAGTTTTGACGTTCACCTTTTGCCCATAACTAGGACCGTAACAGGTGCTACCAACCACGGTCAAGGTATACCAACAGCGATTAAGAGGTGGTTCTATGCTCCTTAAAATCTTCCGATCAGAGGTCTTGCTGCCAGATGTAGTTTATCGTCATACCTGGACAAAGTGGTAGTAATAGTAATAGTCGTAGTGGTAGTAATAATAATTGTTGTCGTTATAGTTGTTTAGTTAATTTTGTTTTACGGTATATCAGCCTCAATGGGTTATTTAATGCTGACAAGTTTTTTTTACAATAGATTAATATGAACTTAATATGTAAGACATCAATTTGTAGATTAGGTTTTTTGACATTTTTGTAAAAAGGGTTTTGTCGAGAATTAGATGTACTGTTAGTAATTTTTATTTTTAATAAAATATGTATTGCTGATAATATTTTCTTCTCCAAAAAGTGTCGGTTGAATTTTTTTTTTTTTATATGAAAATCAAATTTTTATATTTTTATAATGTTTTGACCCAAATTTGGGTGTTAACTATTTGCCTATACCTGGGACCCTAACAGCTGTACCACCCCGGATCAGGGTGGATCTGGAAACAACAGCACGCTCCTCTGAACCTTCCATTTAGAGGGATCATACCCAGGACCTCGATGTAGTTGTAAAAACCAGCTGTGGTTGTTAAACGTTTAGTAATCAAAATTTTAATGTCAGCTTTATCATGACCCGTATTAATACCCGTGATCTCAACCCGTTTTAACATTAATCTCAGTTTGATTGGTTTATATTTTTAGCACTTTACACAAACAGACATAAATAGTCTTAACTGATAAAGACAAGAAGACAAAAGAAGATAAGTTAGACACACTTAGACGAGATGGGAATTTTGCAATCAATGCTAATTATTAACACGGATATGCGTTGGACACCTCGGAGTTAGGTAATAGTTAGCAAACTAGTCTAGGTGGCCATTTCTACTGAATAAGGAATTATTGTTCACCCAATACAAGGCCCAAGAGTCAGTCAAGGTAGAGAGTTAGTAAATAGTGTAGTATTATAGACGCAAAGTATGAGGATATGTAGGATAGGTATGGGTTAAACTTGAAGAGGTTAAAATCCTAGTAGTCAAGGAAATGTTCTCTCAGGAGTCGGATCCACAAAGCTCTTGGATAGATATTGTCCGAATTTTTTTTTTCTTTTTAGCGACGGTCTATGAAAGGAATGAGAACAATTTGCTTTTGTATACATAGTTTGGCAGTTCTTACTTGTAAAGGTCTGAACTGGTGGAACTAAGGAATTTAGCTCGCCTGGACATTTACTAGGGGAATTACGATAGAATAGAGAAAGAGGCTGTGGGGTGAAAAACAACTTGGCCATGTAAGCTTATGAATTCTGTTATGGGTAAGAAAGAGAGGACTGGGAAGCTCTCTCCAGCTCATATATGTCAGCAATAATTCTTTTTTGGTTTGATCTGACACTTGTAAAGATCAACCATGACAGGTAGACTCATTGTTTACTTATTCCGTGTAGCAATGTGGGAAACTAAACTTTTAAAATAACGACATAAATGTGCATTTCTCAGTAATTTTTTCTAATCATATCGTCCCATTTTACTGCCATTGTTTTGCAGGGATTACATAGAAGGAAATTTATGAGAAAGAGTGACAGGTTATAGGGGGTGTCAGGAAATGGATAAGAGAAGAATGACTGTGGCCATAAAGTAAGGGATCAGTTTATATATTGATTGTAATCTAGAATTGATTCCCCACTTTATATCTACATTATAATAGCACATAATTTTTTTTTCTAATCATGTCGCCCGAAGCAAGGCATTTTACTGCCAGTGTTTTGCAGGGGATTACATAAGAGAAAAGTTATGAGAAAGAGTGACAGGTTATGGGGGTGTCAGGAAATGGATAAGAGAAGAATGACTGTGGCCATAAAGTAAGGGATCAGTTTCTATATTGATTGTAATCTAGAATTGACTCCCCACTTTATATCCACATTATAATAGCATACAAATTTTTTTTCTAATCATATCGCCCCAAGCAAGGCATTTTACTGCCATTATTTTGCAGGGGATTATATAGGAGGAAAGTTATGAGAAAGAGTGACAGGTTATAGGGGGTGTCAGGAAGTTTTTCAGCCACTTGGCAGCGTGGGCGTTAAAGTCGCCAAACATAAATATATGGGCAGACGGATGAGAGGAAATGGCCTTGTCAATATTATTGGAGATGCTGTCAAGCACGGAACAGTCGGGACATGTGAGGAAGCGGTACAGGAAGAAGAGATAGCTAACTGAGCTTATTAGGGAAATACGGAAACACATATAAGAATGATCTAGGGATTCAAGAGAGATCACCCTATCTAGAGGGAGGTGTTCACTGATGTAAACACAAAGCCCATGCATGTGGACATTGGAGTCCTTTATGAATCGGGGAAGGTGACCAGAAACATGGAATTCAGAAGAGAGGATAGAAGGACCAAGTTTAGTTTCGCAAAGGGCTAGTATGTCAGGTGAGTTGACTTGGAGGAAGGATTCGACACCGTAAAAGTTGGTGCGTATATCTCGTATGTTAGCGAAGGAGATGTTGATGAGTTTGGGTGTTTTTAGATTAGCTGGTTTAGATTTGCTATTCAGATAGTGAAAGTTTTATGAGGATAAAGGCCTAGAGTAGAATCAGTCGGTTGCTATATGCAGCATTTACATTATTCGGATTATTGTCCGAATAATTTGTACGACGTTTCGGCCGTTATACGCTTCGGTCTTCTTCAGGTGCTAGGAATTTCAAACCGAACCCTTCATTACAATCACTGGAGTATAATGATCTTCATTCCTTGCGTAGAGTCTCTTTTGGTGGTCATGAATTATCTCCCTCTAACCCTGTAAGTTACCTAGTATTGAACTCACAACTCAGGAAATAACCAACGTCTATATCCACTGGGCCATGTGTTCTTAAGGACAAGAACAACTGAATTTTTGAGACTTATAAACCTTATATTCAGTAACGCTTTTTTACTAGAGTTCATATTGCAATTTTTTGATGTTAATGGTTTTCTCTAGTATTTTTTTATGTTAATGGTTTCTCTAGTATTTTTTACCAGAGCTCATATAGACGTTGGTTAGTTCCTATGAATTGACACAAAAGAGTTGTGAGTTCAATCCCAGGCTACAGCAGTGGTGAACAAGTAACTTACAGGGTTAGAGGGAGATAACTCATAACTACCAAAAGAGGCTCTACGCAAGGAATGAAGATCATATACCCCAGTGATTGTAATAAAGGGTTCGGTTCGAAATTCCTAGCTCCTGAAGAAGCCTGGAGCATACAACGGCCGAAACGTCGTACAAATAGCAACACAGATGTGGACAATAGTCCAAATAATGTTAATTAGTGTAAATATTACCTCATCTAAGAAATATAGACAAATAGAATGATCTATTATTAAACGTCGTACAAGTGGCAACAAAGATGAGGACAATAGTCCGAATGATGTAAATCGTGTAAATAGTACCTCATCTAAGAAGTATAGACAAATAGAACGATCTATTATTAAATGTTGTACAAATGGCAACAAAGATGTAGACAATAGTCCGAATAATGTAAATACTGTAAATACTACCTCATTTCAGAAATATAGACAAATATGCATTTCTCATATTAATATTCACAGTTGCTATGACGTACGTGATTTTATGACAAAAGATAAAAACAATATATTTTCATGGCTATGCAAAAACGACATCACTAAAATAGATTTTTTTTTCACTACACCCATTCAAATTGAATACTCTGTGTTTAAAGTGTGGATTAACAAAATATTGTTCAGCTCCCTCGGCACTTCCCCGTTCGGTCGTCTCAGGTAACAAGAGTTGAGTCTAACACTCACCCATGTTAAAGAAATGGGAGAAGGCCAATCTGGGTGGAGAGTTTGGGGTGATTATGCTTTAAACTCAGCCAAACTATGAATGACTGTGCTACATCAGTTTCATCTTTTTTTAAATATCGCATTTTCGCAGGTCATGTTGGTTTCTTAAAGTATTCCGTTTTCACGCTTCAGTTTATATTGTTTTTTTGTTGTTGTTGTTGTTTTGAAATATACTTAGCATGTTTGTTCCTACATTTGATAAAATTTGATTAATGTTTTGGTCGTTGTTTTTTATGCTTGATGCTTCTGGTAGTCGTTTTTATTGTTACAGTTTATGCGTTATAGTTTGTTTTGTGTTGTTGGCAAAAGGTTTGTTGAATTTCTTGTGATTTGTTTTTGTGTAGGCCGGTGCTATACGATTTAATTAGACTATTATCGGATAACTAGCATGTAAGAACACGGTTCATCCATTTGAAAAAGCTCTTTAGGTAGGTTACTCGCTGACTGCTTTTGTTCCTATTTTCTTGTGAGTGCTAAATTTTCCAAGCCTACTTTAGTCATTATGTGAGCTAGAAATTTCAACTATTTCTAATTCTAAGTACAAGTTTCCATTTTCTTTGAGACTTCATCGTTGCTTATGCGCTCTTGCAATTGTATTCTCATCATCCTTCTGTAGAACCACATCTCTGTTGCGTCAAGTTTCTTCTTCATCTGTGACCAAATTGTCTAGCATTCTCTGCCATATAAGAAAATTGATATTCCATAGCAGTTCAGTTTTCTTGTTTCTTGTGAGATTTTCCTCTTTCTTGATACTTTGTTTAGCTTTTGGGATACTTATTTTGCTATTACAGTTCACCTTTGGATTACGTTGCCATATTTTTCATTCCGTTACTTTTGCTGACGATCATCCATTCTGTCTTCTTACAATTGATAGTTAGTCTTTTCTTTCTTCTTTCCGTTACTACCTTTTCTGGGAGTTTCTACAGTTTTCTTTCTGTATCTACCAAACCACAGTTTGGCTTTATAACTGTTGAATAAACACAAATGAGCCTGGAGAGAAGTCTGCAAAACGGATTAACTAACTGATCAAGCAGACTCCATAGTCTTCCGAGATTGACGGATGCCTAATAAAAATATGATAAATGCATATTTCATAAATTTTTCCGTTTCTTAATACATTGTTTGAAAGGTGTCTTCCGTTACTTCAACGAGTCTTCGGATTACGATTTCACATTTTCCGTCATCTGCTAAAACACTTCCAAGATATTTAAGTTTCTGTACTTGCTTGATTTCGTCGTCTCCAATTCGTAGCTCGCATCTTGGGGCTGTTCCTCTTACTGACGATCATCCATTCTCTCTTCTTACAACTGATAGTCTTTTCTTTCCTCTTTCCTTCACTGACTTACTTTTGAGTTCCTGCATTTTTCTTTCTATACTTCGTGCTCCTGTTGTACATCTTGAGATTCTTGACAAAATCTAAAGAATGATCTGTAATGTAATCGATCCTAGCCTGGCATTTCGACTTCAGTCACTTTCTCACCGACATGACGTGGCTTCCCTCTGTCTTTTCTAGAAATGGCAACTACTCAGACAAGCTTGTTTTTTCATGGTACCTACTCTCACAAGCTTTTACCCTGGTGCCCCGACTACATGAATTTAAGCGTGCTACTAGATTCTGTCTCTTCCCTCCAGTTATAACAGGACAGATTGGGTTCTATAGCCTTGGCTGACAACCAGTCTACCGCAGAAAGCAATGGCAACCTACTATTGGATAATCTTCTGCCCAGTCAGTCATGTTTCTTTCGAGACATGATCGCCCAAGCGTGTATCACGTATGACACTTAACTGACTGACTATAACATCTAGTTCCGACACCTTTATTAAAATAGCTGCATGCAATCGTCTCTTCTACTTGAACAGTTTCTTTTCTCGCTGTTCCCATCTGTTGACTTAATTCTCTCATAACTACAATCTTCAAAAAATTCATCCCGATTTCAATCGTTGTCTTGCTTTCTTGAATACCGTTCATCTTTTGTGCTTTAATCCTCTTTATTCTTAGTCTTCTCTTTCATTTTCATTCTCTGACCCCCACCCGCGTTCGAATGGCATTACCGCCTTGTTTGGGTTGAAATGATTAAAAATAAACTCTTATGTTAAGTTTGTGTCTACCTATAACAAATCCTGATAGGACTTCTTGTATCGCCTCGCTGTATTGTTTATATAAATCCAGTGACAAAACGTATATTTGTCTTATAACCCTTTTCTAGTTTCATGCCTTTGCTCAATTTATTTTCTGTCCGTATGCAGGCTGTTTGTTGCCAGTAAATATTCTGGATTATTCTAAAATCTTTCTCACATAAATCAAGTTTTTTACTAAGGCAGGAATTTTTTTTTTTTTTAATCATATCACCCCAAAATTTGACACCAACTCGTTTTTGTGGGATGTCCATACGCACGCATATCGATATGGCCAAGAAAAAATAAATTACTAATTCCTCGCAAACATTACCGCGTTGGTGTTGATATTACATTAACCCAA
The DNA here is from genome assembly GCA_037127315.1 of Ascarosepion bandense. NCBI lineage: Eukaryota > Metazoa > Mollusca > Cephalopoda > Sepiida > Sepiidae > Ascarosepion > Ascarosepion bandense. The sequence continues at coordinate 5,207,685 of JBBBDQ010000118.1, forward strand.
TATCCTTTAGTAACACGAGGAAAGTGCTGCCATAGGATTGGGATCCTCCGTGGGAGTGGGCATCTTCTCACATCTCAAATGAATAGAGAAAAGAAAGCAACAATAAAAAATGAGAATAGCTTTCTCAGGCTAATGTTTGCCTCTGACATGAAGTGAAAGATTATACTGAAATAATTGCTAAGTCTGCTGTTAGGGAAGAACCCTAATTAAACTAAATTCTATTCAACCAATTGCTAGGGAAGTAGGTTCACTGTGACGTGGGAGATAATTTTTCTCGTCGGAATATATTTATATGAAAATATATTTGAACTGTTTGGAAAACTTGATTTAGTTCAGTGCTGTACCTTATTAAATGCTTTTCCGTAAGTACCGTATTTTATCTAATGCTTTTCCATTGTCTATGAAACTTAGATATACGTCCTTTTGCATTAGTACAGCATTAGTACAGCATTAGTACAGCTAGCTCTGATATAATTCTGATCATACATATTAATTTCAGTCAGTCAGTTAAGTATCATACGTGATACACGCTTGAGCGATCATGTCTCGAAAGAGACATGACTGATTAAGCAGAAGATTTTCCGGCCCTAGGTTGTCATTTCTTTGTGCGGTAGACTGGTTGGCAATCAAGGCTATAGAATTCAATTTGTCCTGCTATTCAATCCATAGCTGGAAGAAGAAGAGATGGATTAATACCTTTCCCAAAGGGTATTTGTGCGTAAGTGAATGCAACGAATTCAAGAGGAATTCGAACTCTGCTCTCCAATTTCTTATTCCGAACCGATATCAATTGCACCACAATTTGAAAAAATAATACGCTTTCGTCCGGCCAAAAGGCCGAGAAGCGATGATATTTATTTGACCTCTCCACTAAGGCGGAACTGACACCAACTCGTTTGTGTGGGATGTCCATACGCACGCATATCGATATGGGCCAAGAAAAAATAAATTACTCATTCCTCGCAAACATTACCGCGTTGGTGTTGATATTACATTAACCCAATATCCTTTAGTAACACGAGGAAAGTGCTGCCATAGGATTGGGATCCTCCGTGGGACTGGGAATCTTCTCACATCTCAAATGAATAGAGAAAAGAAAGCAACAATAAAAAATGAGAATAGCTTTCTCGGGCTAATGTTTGCCTCTGACACGAAGTGAAAGATTATACTGAAATAATTGCTAAGTCTGCTGTTAGGGAAGAACCCTAATTAAACTAAATTCTATTCAATCAATTGCTAGGTCAGTTTCTAGGGAAGTAGGTTCACTGTGTCGTGGGAGATAATTTTTCTCGTCGGAATATATCTTACATATTTATAAGTCTACCATTCATTCATGCTTTGAATATTGCTGCCATATCTGGTCTGGTACACTTGCTATATATTAAGATATTTTTGATAGAATCCAAAGAAGAATCTGCAATATTATTGATTCTGATCGGGCATCTCGCCTTCAGTCACTTTTCTCTCACCTTAACGTAGCTATCCTGTGACCCTTCTATAAATACTTTCATGGCAATTGTTCTGATTAACTTTTCTCTATGGTACCTAGACTTTATGAATTTAAGCATAATACTAGATTGGCGACAACGTTTTAACATTTTACAGTTGAATGGCTAGTTGTAATCATAAGTTTTATGCTAACAGTTTTTTCTGTCGCACTTCTCGCTTGTGGAACTCGGCTTCTTGCTTCCCAATCAACCTCGGTTTTCAAAAGTTTAAACGCAATGTCAATCGTTATATATTGTCTTCTTAATTCTTGTTCTTTTATTGTTTTTTGTCCTTAATAGTGTTTTTTTTTCTTTCTCGTATTCACTAACACTCAGTACTCTTTGTGTTTTAGTGGCTTCATTGCCTTGTTTGGGGTGAAATGAAAAATAAAACCCAACATATAACCAATATAACTACAGACACCATTTTGATCCCGAATATCTGATTTTAGTGTCATTAACGAAACTACGCTGTTCTTGTCCTTTTTCCGTTTTTGCTATTTTCTTCGTTTTCGTTACTATTATCATCGAGTATATCTTCTTTTTTTTCTTTTCATAGCCATTAAATGCGGACCCAACATGCATTACAGCGTAGAGGTGTCCGGGTGTCCAGCATCTTGTATGCAACCGGAAGCGCAAAGCACTTGCACACTTCCAGCAAACGAAGGATGTGCGTGTGATGATGGTATGGTGCTGAATGGCAAGACCTGCGCTTACATCTCCGACTGTGGTTGCTTCGACCAAAATGGGGACTACACCCCCGTAAGTAATCTCTCAATTATTAAATGGAGATATATGACACCGGTTTGGAGGGGGTTTTTTTTTGTATAAATGTTGGGCAATGAGCACATGCTTCTGTGTTATTTTTTACGCTGATTCTTAAAATCACGTCAGTTTTGCTAAACAACATTTGAGTAAAAAACAAAATGTCGACCAGTGTTATATATTGGTTAAAGCTAATGATGAAAATAGCCAATTCCATCCAAGAAATATCCGGTATTCATTAGTGGAACAGCTAAAACGTTACTCTCGGTTGAAATTTATAACATATTTTCATTGAAAGTGTTGTAGAAAGTGTTGCAAATCTTAACGCAAATATTCATCGCCAATTTGTTGTGGAGCTGTTGTGGCGAAACTTCGTCGCCGGTTTGGCCAGAGTAAGACACGGAACACAGAAGGTGGATTCAAAAGAGTGTATTAGTATAACAAGAACATATGTAAAAGTAAGTGTTAATAATAAGTAAATAGAAATAAGTATGTCCGGACGGTACAGTTACGCTGCTTATTGCCTGACTAGTAGCTGGCTTTAACTGCGTACGATCTGTTTTCCTTAACTGTCGTATTTGACTGTTCATTAACTTCTTCCGGAAGTCACGCAAGTTATTATATATATATAACAAAAGAACGAGTCTATTCCTCGTAGAAGGGCACTAGAACAGAGAGTTTGTTTATAAAAATTAGAGTAGTCTACTAATTGTTATCGCTGATCTAGTAATGGTGGGTGTCTCCTTTCATATATTTCGTTTAGTGTAGAGAGAGAAGTCAACATCTTGATTATCTCATTCTTTTTCTTTCTAGTTATGGGCGCTACACATTTTGGCTGATGTTGCTGTTAGAAGCATTCAAGTGATGTGGTTTTTGCTACTTGGTAAAGATCTTTGTAACTTTGTAGCGCTTTCAAGTAGTAAAACAGCGATTAGACTAGGCGTGGAAGAAGAGATTTGCCAAAGGGAACCAATAGGAAATAATATAACAATAGAAATCTTATTTAGCGTGGTAAGAAGTCATATCTGATATAGGGTTATATTGTTATATTTTATATGAATATATTGATTATATATATATATATATATATATATATATAAATTAAAAAATATTTTTAAAATTCAAATATGTTGAATGAATATTTCAACACGAAATCCCTAAGAGAGAGTTCACGCCTCCTCAGCAACAGTCAGTCTATATTCAAAATGAGAAGAGAAATAAAAAATAAAAAAATATAAAAAAATAAAAAATAAATAACGGTTAAGATTTGAGAAATATGTCACAAAAATATAAAAAATATAAATCAGTCTATTTTGGGTTTTTACTTTTAGATAGAGTTGTAAGTGAAGAGATGGGAAATTTGGCATGTCTAGCTTAATAAACGAAAAGGGTTAAAGGAAGGAAGGTCGTTAAATTGAGAATTGGGTTAAACAAAACAGAACAGAAAAGGAAGGGGCGGGATATAAAAAATGTATACAGAAAAAATAAAGAAGGGGAAAAAAAGAAAAGAAAAGATGTTTGTAGGTATAGACAAACTAAATAACAGTTAAAGAAAATTATAAATTTACCTTCCTACTTTTCCGTTTCGGATTAAAGTAATTTAATAAAATAATATATATATATATATATATATATATATATATATATATATGAGTGAATACAGAACGAAGAAAAAATTTTTACAACGTCCAAAATATTAATTTAAAACAGTGCCCTATATATAGAATATCTCGCTATATATATATATATATATATATATATATATATATATATATTAATTCAGATACCAGAGAAACTGGAGAAAAATTAGTCTACTTTTCCTTTTTAAATAGATTGCAAAGAAATTAAAAAATAAAATAAAATAAAAATAAAAATAAAGGGAAAGAAAAAGAAAAAGAAAACGAAAAAGAAAAAGAAAAAGATAGAATAAAATCAAATAAATAAGAAAAGAAAAAATTGACATCGTCTGGGTTCGCAAAAAAAAGGGAGTGTAACTAAAAATTAACAGACACATATGTATGTGTGTATGCGCATGTATATGTATATAAGTGTGTAATAAATTGAATGTATGTGTGTGTATGTGTATGTATATAGTATTCTTAATCGTAGAATTGTGTGTGTATATATATGTATGTATGTGTGTACTTCTATAGGTATGTATAATTGTAATTAATTTTTTTTTTTTTACCTAGTGTTGTCTTTATTTAGTTTAATTTCAAATGACCTAATTTTTTTAAAAATAATTTTATTTTAAATCCTATATCTTTTTATTCCTTTTTATTAATAATTATGCCTTTTTAAGTAAAGGTCTTTTTCTAATACTTCAACGTTTTGGGGAAATTAGGTTTTTGAATTTGTCCAGCGTCTGTGATATTTTTTAAAAAAATTCTTTCTTTTCTTTTCATTTTCCCTCCCTTCCTTCTTTTATCTCTCTTACCACCTTTTTCCCTTGTTGCTTAAACTTACGTCGATTTAACACGGCTGTCTGTTAATTAGTTTCTGAAAGGATTTTTCTGTTGCTGAGGTGATGTGTTGTCCCCCGTGGGGATCTTCATATCGAAATGGCTATTCAACATCTTTGAATTAATCCTTTTTTAATATATATATATATATATATATATATATATATATATATATGTAGCGATATGTTTATATATATATGATGATTGGATAACGATATATAAATTGTTAAATACCGAGAACATTTTCGGAGGAAAGAAGTTCATGACGCGTCTCGTCCTTCAGGAATTCAGCGGACAAGGTTTGTTTACGTTTATGTGTCTACGCATGCGCATAATAGAGAGACGCTGGGAATTTTAAAAATATGTTTTTTAAAATCATAAGGGACGCATTTTCTAGAGAAGAAATGGATGCTTTATTTATTTTTCTGACAAATTTCATTACTTTAAACGTTATTTTTAATGGATACTCATATTTGAGAAGACACCCTGTTCATTTATATTTATTAATTTTTGTCTGCCAGTCTGAATATTGGAGAAATCTTTTAAAAAATATATATACGTTTTCCGGTCTGGGTAGAGGGAACCGTTGTATTTACTAAAAATAACGTTTGAAGTGATAATATATATATATATATATATATATATATATATATATATATATGTGTGTGTGTGTGTGTGTGTGTGTGTGTGTGTGTGTGCATGTGATTATATTGGTTTTATAATATATCATTTTGGTTATAGCTTAGATTAGGATAATCTGTTACTATATTTTACCTGAAAATGGTATTTATATACTGAGAACAAAATATTCAGCTTGTTTCGATTCTTCTAAAATGTCATTCTGTTCTAGCAATAGTCTGCTAATTGCTATTACTTCTACTAAGTTTATAATAAATATTTTCCATTAAATGTGACCAATCGACATTTATTAAGAATATCAATTTCTTTTTATAATGTCATATTAGACTCTGAACATGTCTACTATCTACCATCTACCATCTTATATTAAGACAGTCACTATATATTTACTGAATAGTTTTAACTGCTTAAATACTTCTGTTAGTTGAGAATAAAACATAGTCTTTAACAAAATGAAATGCTTTGAGTGGTATACATATGCCGAATTCGCAGGATCATTTTTTCATTTGGTGCCAAATAATACATTCTTCTTCTATGTGCCATGCCACTTCAGGACGTAGGCGATCATGGTCTTCCACGTCTCCCTATTCCTGGTAGCACTTAGCACGTTTTTTCCTGTTACCAAAACTCGCTCTGACCCTTCAAATATGTTATCCGCTGCTTTCCCCAGTGTTTCTTTCCCTCTATCTGACCTGTGAGTATCAGATTCTCCAAGCCTTCCTTGCTCATCACATGTCCCAAGAATTTCAAGTGTTTCTTCCTGATGCTCAGTATCAATTTCTTTTTCATTTCTATCCTTTCTAAAACATCATCATTGCTCAGATGCTCGATCCATGATATCCGCAGCATCCTTCTGTAGAACCACATTTCAGTTACTTCGTTTTTCCTTCATCTTTGATGATATTGTCCAGCATTCAGTGCTATATTGAATGAACGGACAATCACATAGCAACCCAGTACTCTCTTTTTTGTTTCTAGCCAAATTTTCCTGTCTCTTAATACTCTGCTCAGTTTCTAGAATACGTCCTTGGCTATTCCAATTCGCCTTCGGATCTCAGTGTCACCCTTTCCGTTTTCCGTTAGAACACTTCCCAAGTAATTAAACTGTTATACTTGCTTGATTTTAGTATCCCCAACCTGTAACTATCATTTTGGGCTCCTCCGTTTGCTGATGAAATTCTGTGGATCCCTGAAATAGCAATTTTTATTACGTTTATTGGCCCATTAACAAGTTCTAAGTTCTTTTCGTTCACTTTTCTTAATAATAATTTGAAAATAATTCAGCCTGGCGATGTTATTTTATTCTATTTATGGTAGCTGTATTTTTGGCAATTGCCTTAATCGGTTTCCGTCGTTCGATAGTATGCTTCTGAAAAATATCCCCTTTATCGCTGTCGCTATCGTTTCTCGACCTTTTGGCCGGAAGAAAAGTCCAGTTAAGACCAGCTAAGACAAAATTAGTACTCAGTCATCGCGTGTGCAGAGGCTGGGTAAACTATGACGAGCTGCCTGAGCATACGCGCTCAGGTCTCCACGTTAAAAACCGACCTTGTGTCACAACTCACCTCGGGGGAGGAGAGTAAATACCCTCGGTTTTTTGGCTGAGATTAAAGTGTGGTGTCTGTCCTCAGCTGGATAATCTATATTTCTTCTCTCAGAGAAAGAGGAGAACTCAAAATATTAATGAGAGTTTCCCCAGTTTTAGGAAACAATTGCTTACAGTAGTACTTCTATTATTGTATTAAAGAGTGGGGGTCTGTAGCAATACCGATGATCATTGTGGTCTCTTTGATCTTGTCGACGATTTCATAGTATGTGCCACGCCCGGACTACATATATTTCTAATCGTATAACTTAAAAGTAAAATAATATTTTTTTGGTTTTGTCTGTCAGGTTTCGGAAGGCCTTTATAGCTTTTTTAATACTAAAGGATGTGCATTGTGGCGCAGTGGATATCGGCTCGGAACGAGAACTCGGGGAGCCGAGTTCGAATTCCAGTTGAATTCTTTGCATTCACTTACGCGCAAATACCCTTGGAAAAGGTATTAATCCGTCTCTTCCCTCCAGTTATGGGTTCAGTAACAGGACAGATTGAGTTCTATAGTCTTGGTCGGCAGCCAGTCTACCACAGAAAGCAATGCGGGATAATCTTCTTCCCAGTCAGTCATCTCTCTTTCGAGACATGATCACCCAGGCGTGTATCACGTATGGCACTTAACTGACTGAATACTAACCATCAATTAAAGTTACACCACTACTAACCATGGGTATATCATACCCGATTTTGAAAATATTAAAAAAATATATTAAATATAGTAGTGGAAAAGAAATTAAGAATTAAAACCAGACTTCTTCACTTTTACAAAATCCACAATGACGTGTGAAATCCTGGTTTTTCTCAAATAGAAAAAGGATTGACTATGTGTTTAAAGAAAAAATCGAAACCAGATTTCACAAGTACGTGTTAAACTGATTTTTGACCAATGGAAGTGACTTGCAAGACTTGAAAGGACTTAGCGATCCAGTGCGAAATTCAAAAGGACTTATAAATGACTTCGCAGCGTCAGAGAGTCAGGGATGGAAGCAGCAAAGACGACAAGTTAAAATGCAACGAGAGAAGCTTTAAGCTGACGCGGATATTCGTTCTCTTTCTCTTTTCTTCTCGTGTGCTGATTTCTTTTACTTCTTCTTCTCCACCCAAAGACATTACTACCAAACAAACGCTGATACGTACATACGTACGTACGCATATCTACTTTCAACAATTACTACTACGAACATTTTCTACAAGTCTTGATACCCATAACTTTATCATTGAACCTGAACTCTAACCTTAACTTTTTAATGATTCTAATTGCATATTAACTCCTACAACTTATGTTATTATTTCCTTTTAATAAATTTCTATTTTAAAATGCAAAATGTATATTATATTCTTACACTATTCCGCATAATTCCAACCTGCCGACAACCAACCTTCTGATGAAAACCTTCTGATGATAATTCTGATTATAATAATTCTGCATAAAACCTGTAAGCAGTAGGGAGTTCGGTTATGTCTGGCACAAGGCAGAATCAAAGAAATACTAACCATCTCCATACCGCTTCAATATAAATCATTATTTGAAATATTTTACATGAAGGCACTTCAAACTTTGTAGTTTGAGTTAACATTAATAGGAACTAAAAAACATATTATTTAGGTAAGAAAATCAGATACTGAAGATTGCAATTAAATTGTAATTAAAATGGCGTCATTAGCGCTGGGTACTATATACCCGTGGTTAGTGTTCTCGGGTTAAGTTTTCAATGGCTGATTAATTAAATTAGATGATATCTGTTCAATTACTTTATTCTGTTTTTAGATTGGTGAAGAAAAAATGACCGAAAATTGTAGTCAAGTACTGAAATGCACCAAGAAGTCGGATCATCCTCAGTTGGTGGTCTACAAAGAGCTAAAGTGTCACGCGAATGCTCAGTGCGTCATTGATGGCGGCCAACGCATGTGTAAATGCAAGTCGGGATATGTTGGAGATGGCTACACCAAGTGTGGCTCCAACAAAAAGGCAGGTGAGAATCAACATTTTCATTTTTTTTTAATCTTTCAAATCAAATACACTGTAGATTATTACGTTGAAGTGATCGCATCTATCTATCTATCTATCTATCTATCTATCTATCTATCTATCTATCTATCTATCTATTTACGTTCTCACACCCTGATTGGAAGAATGGTAGACTTTGAAAAACAGTAGCTACCCTGGCATGTACGCATCGCTCATTCACTAATGAATTAGAGCACTCTGGATATTGGACATGTATAATGATAATATACATGCTAAAAAGTCTGCCTTCTTCTACCGAGCGCACATAGCCCAGAGTTTAGAATCGCCGACTGACGCCACTTCGGTCGGGTTTCAATCCTGGGTTAAAAGCAATCGGAATCTAACCGTACTGATGAGCTGTGATACAGTGAAACAGATCTGACTGCGGATGACTATATATATATATATATATATATATATATCTTTTTAATCATTCCACCACAAGAAAGGGAGTAAAGCCACTAAGATTCAAGAAGGTCATTGAGTGTTATAGAGTATATGAAAAAAGAAGAACACTCTTAAAGAGAGAGAACAATAAAAGAACAAGAATTAAGAATACAGAAGATAACGATTGATATTAGATTTAAATTTTTGAAGATCAAAATTGACTGGAAAGCATGAAGTCGGAAGAGGGTTCCACAAGCGAGAAGTGCGATAGAAGAAACTGTTAGCATAGAACTTACGGTTAAATCTAGCCATTTATACTGTCAAATGATGTGAACTTGCTGCCAATCGTGTATTTCATTTATATTCATAAAATCCAGGTATCATTGAAGACAGTTCCTTTGACCAATTGCCATGAAAGTATTTATAGAAAAGGCACAGGGAAGCTACATTACGGCGGTCGGAAAGTGACTACAGGCGAGATCTCAAGTCAGAACCAAGTGCATAGTCTCTTTCAATCAAAAATATCTAAATGTATCGCATGAACACCAGAACAGTGGTAGTAATATTTAATGCGTGTACGAATGGTAGACTTACAAATGTATAAAATAGATTCTGAAGAGAAACGTTGTCTAGCACGACACAGTGAACCAACTTCCCTAGTAAAAAACCTAGAAGTTGATTCAATATAATTTAGTTTTATTAGGGTTCTTTATAATATTAACTTTTCTAAATTTTTTAAACATATACTGTTAAATATAAAAGATAATGAATGTCTATTATGTTTAATCATGAGCCGTTTTAAACATCGTATTTTGGCTTTAATTTCAGTTAAAAATAACGACAAAAATTTTCCAACATTTGGATAATTTTTTATTAAGTTGGTTCTAAGCTTTCGGCTCACATGAGCTATCTTCAGAGAGGTTACAAGGACGTTAACACATAAACATCCACCATCAGCGACGATTTTATTTTGTGTTGACATAAAACTCCGCTAATGTTTTTGTGTTAACGTCTTTGTAACCTCCTCAGACCAAATTCATGCAAGGATGAATGGGTTAAAATTATTCAGAAAAAAGACAAGTAAAAAAGAAAGAAGAAAAAAAGAAAAAGAAAAAGAGAAGAAAAATAGGAGAGAGGTTGTTAACTTAACTGTGTTAGATATTAGTGTCTATATTATATCTAGACGACAAGACGTCCTTTGCCTAGATTTACAATGACAGTAGTTATGGAAGACAGTATATTTTGACTTGGATTTTTAGTTGTCTATTTTAAGATGCATGACATTAAAAATTAAAATTAGGGGTTGCATTTTCGCTAGAAAAAATGAATTGTTAGTTTATCTTATTAATTCTAACTGTAATAATAATATTATTATATCATCACATAAAACTAAAAAGTAATAATAAAAAATAATAATAATACAGATACTAATAATAAAGACAAAATATAACAATAATTGATAAAATTTACGAAAAAAAATTCATAAAACCTATTAAAAAACTCTTAAATTAAAATAATACTATTATGTAAAATATAAAATAAAAAATATAAAATAATAATAATAATAATAATAATAATAATAATAATAAAAACAATCTAGCAAAAATTCATATATATATATATATATATGCATGTTTCATTAAATAATACAGACAAGTTTTTTTTATGCAATTTTTTTCATATTCTCTTATAAGCTTAATAGCATTATCATAAATGAAGAAACAAAGATTACAATATTGATACATAATTTTTTAATAATCCAATCTAAGCTTTTGGCTTACATAAGCCATTTTCAAAGATGCCAAATTACATTACATATTATAACCACGGACAAACGATATATATATATATATATAATCAAATATTATATATATATATATATATATATATATGAAATGATTTGTTTGAACATTATTTTTATCGATACTCGTATTTAAGTAGATATTCTGTTTTTAATTAAACAGTATTATATATATATATATATATCCTGGCCTGATTATTTACGATAAATTTTTATTACGAAACTGTGTGCCATTCGGCAGGATTCGAACCTGCGACCTCTATCCACATAGGGGAAGCTACCATGTGATCTGGCACGTCTTAGACCTCTCGACCACGAATGACCAGTGGTTTAAACGAGGTTTTAATCAAGCCTATATAACACAGTTTTTGTAATAAAAATTTATCGTAAATAATCAGGCCAGTAGATATAAATATATAAGTCTGGTTAATTACAAACAGAATATCTACTTAAATACAAGTATCGATAAAAAACATAATGTCCAAACAAATCATTTCAAAACTTATAAAGTTAATTTACTGCTTTTTTTAAACAAAATTAAAAATTTGAATATTCCAAGGTTACATGTAGATAAAAATTTAAAATGAGAATAAAAATTTTAAAAATAATAAAATGCAGTGCGAAAGGAGCGTAAATCATTAAACGTAAAAATTTAAATATTCAGATATTACATGAAGATAAAAATGAATATTATAAAAATGCTTAGCCATACATCCATCAACAGGGAACCAAATCACCCTCAGAGAATCACCAACAACGTACACAAATCTATCCAATTTCGTTTAAGTACCAACTCTAGCAATAAGGAAAATTTTGACAATTCTAAAATTAATACATCAAAGTTTAAAAATTAATACAACAATGTTTAAAAATGAATACATCAATGTTTAAAAATTAATACATCACTGTTTAAAAATTAAGACATTAATGTTTAAAAATTAATACATCAATGTTTAAAAATTAATATAAAATTTAAAAAAAGTAAACTCAATGCTAGTTAAAACAAGGTAGGCAGAAATAAGCAGAAATCCCGTAAACGTAACATTGTTTGGTTTAACGCACCATTCAGTCACACAGTTCAAGCCAACATTTGTAAACTCATACTTAACTTAATTCACAAACAATTTTTATCATCCATCCACACTAAAAATTTATAGTCAGTTATAGCTACGTTAAAAACATAAATATATTTTACAACATAATAATTACTATGATAACAAATAAATATTTGGCCCACATAAACAACATCCGTCACCCAACTAATGACAAAAATGACCCTTCTAAAAATAATTGCAACTGCCGAAAAATAAAGCCTGCCCATTGAATGGCCAATGTGTGTCCGAAAGTATTGTTTATAGAACTCGAATTCATTCGGATGATAATAATGTTAAAATTTACTTTGGAACTACTACTAACAGGTGGAAGATGAGATTTAACAACCACATGTCTTTGAACAAAAGTAAATACAGCAAAAGTACTGCTTTATCCATATTATTGGAAATTAAAAAAAACAACAACAACAACAACAACAACCCAATTATTATTTGGAATACCGTAGCTAAATTCAAACCTTACAATGGAAAAGCAGATAAATGTCATTATGCTTTTAGAAAAAAACTTGTCATTTTAAACCATATCAATAACCCTAATTTGCTTAATAAAAATGTGATTTAATGACCACATGCTGTCATAGAAAAAAATACTTAAATTCAGATTGATATAAATGCTTCTATACATTTGCTCTTTCTTTCTTTCTTTCTTTCTTTCTTTCTCCCGCCATATTACTTTTAACTTGAATATTTAACTTTTTACGTTTCATTATTTATGCCCCTTTGATTCCTTCTCGCTGAATTTTATTATTTTTAATATTTTTTATTTTAATTTTAAATTTTTATCTTACATGTAACCTTGGAATATTTAAATTTGAATCTCTTTATTAAAAAAGCATTAATTTACATTTATAAAATTTCATTCTCATGAACATCGAGAGAATTTAGATTACAATTTATTAAACTGTCAGTTTGAAATATGCATACGCACCTGCTGACTGCATAACGCATAAAACTCTGAGTCATGCCGTAGACGTAAGATAATATATATATATATATATATATATATATATCCGAGTGAGTATAGAATGAGGAGAGAAAAGAAAAAAAAATTTTTCCCGTCCAAAATATTAATTTAAAACAGTGCTCGATATGTGATGTATAGAGCTGTGAATATTTATTATAAATTATGTTTTAGAACATGTACATAATTTATAATATATAGGACATATATAGAAGAAATTATGTACATATTCTAAAACATAATTTATTAATTCAGACATATTTAATTGAATAATATAGGCATTTTGTATCTACTTCTTTTATACTGATCCATTCTAGTTGTTTGTTCAGCTTCTTGGTGTTAAGATGAAAGTTATCAAGAAAGGCTCTGTAGGTCTATATCGATCTAGAAAAGAAAAGATCAGCATAAAATACAACACATTTTTTCTATATTACTCAATGAAATATATATATATATATATATATATATATATATATAGTGTGTGTGTGTGTGTGTGTGTGTGTGTGTGTGTGTGTGTGTGATTAAATAAATTGCAAACATTGTGTCTGCTTATTTTTAATAAAATACTCACGGATAATCTTTCGCGTATAATTGAAAGATGTCAGAAATGTGCTGTAACGTTGACAGATGTTATTTTCATTCATTTCTCAAGGTACCCAAGTACTTTCAACCTCTTTCCGAGATCATCTTCAGGGGTGTAACTTATGGTAACAAAATATAACCGCAAAACTGTTTTACTAAAAATGACTAATTTTTTTTTCTGCTTCAAATATAATGGTTGACTAATTGCTAGCGTTCATTATAACGTGAAAATTATCCAGAATGGAAATTTTTTATATGTTGTTTTTTTTTTTTTTTTAATCCTGTTTAACGGCCTATCAACCTCTAAAGGGTCATCTAAGGCCAAAAACGTATTTTTATTTTAAATCAGTTATTCTTAATCTTATCATTCAAAAATGGTTTTGTTGGTAATAGATTTTTCATTCTGGGAACAACAGCAATTAAGAGGTTTTTCCACGCTCCTCACAACCTCCCAATCAGAGGCCTTGCTGCCGGATGCAGTTTACGGTTGTAATGTTGTAATGTTATAAATTTATATATATATATATATATATATATATATATATATATATATATATATATATATGAAATTATTTGTTTGAACATTATTTTTGATCGATACTCATATTTAAGTAGATATTCTGTTTATAATCAAACTGTGTATATATATTTTTTCTACCGGCCTTTTTTGTTATTGATCGTAAATAATCAGGCCGGTAGAAATAAATATATAATACTGTTTGATTATAAACAGAATATCTACTTAAATACGAGTATCGATCTAAAATAATGTTCAAACAAATAATTTCAAATTGTTGGTTGTTTATAACCATTTCGCTAATCTTCGTTATATATATGTGTGTGTGTGTGTGTGTGTTTTATATATCTCTATTCACGGAGTAGAATCAGACGCATTTCATCCGTGTTCCAAACGTAAGAAGACAGCTCCACTCAGAACTCCCCAAGAATTGCAACTTTGTGAAACAGATTCCCACATGGCAGGGGGCTTCTCTGAACTCTTCAATCTTGGTCTCTCCACGTCAAGGGTCAATCATTATATTTCTTTCCTAATCTTTGCTTCCATTCATGGCACACACCTTATTCCTCATTAACTTTTCAACTCTATTACTCTGCCATGATTGGTTTTTGTGTCTAATATTGGGTGAAATAAAAAAATAAGTAAAAAGATTTAAAAGAAATGGAATGGTCCAAAACAGTTAATAAGAATCATTTGGAAACAATCTTTTTTCTTTTTTAATAACAATTTTTTTTTCTTTTGCAGATGTACATTCCAAAATGGACGATCGACCACGTGAGTATTTTCTCCAGAAGAGTAAGAAGTGAGCGAATGATTAATTATTAATATTATTCGTATGACTTTACAACAGATGAAGTGTATTGACTTGCTGCTTTGACGAGTGAGCGTAGCTGACTCCAGGAAAATAATTATTCATCAACACTTATATATTTAGATGGATTTCCATCTAAATTTATGGGATATGGATTATTCATTATTTACATTATTTACCGCCGGACTAATGTCTTCATCTTCGTTGCTATCATAACGACGTATCGGCCGTTGTACTTTCCGACCTTTTCCAGGTTCTTGTCAATCCCGGTGACATTCAAAGAATTTTAAAATGAACACTTTAATCTATAGAGAGTGATTATTCTCGTTTTGTAGTTCATCACACGGGATATCCTGTTTTGTACTGTCTTTGTTGGTATTGCTCAGTCATTGTTAACCCTGTTTCCAATGAGAACAATCTGTCTAATCTCGGAGATGAAATGAAGGCTCCAGTTTGAAATTCAGCACATACCTGAAAAAATGCTGGCACACTCAACAGTCGAAAAGTCATGATAATAAAAACAAAGATGAAAATATTAGCTTGAGCGTAAATAAAGTAAATAATAATGAAGAAATCTTAAAGAATTTTCAATCTAATATATATATATATATATATATATATATATATATATATATATATATATATATATATGTATTTTCCATTCGTAAACGAGTTATTACGCGACCTAGGATTCTACCATGGTTTATTTCAAATCGCCTGAAGACACATCTCATGGTAGAAAGAAACCTAGGTCGCGTAATATCTCGTTTACAAATGGAAAATATTCAAAGGTTCTATTGTATTGAACACTTTTTAATACAAATGTGTACTCGTCTAATTGTATTATTAATAAGTCATTAAACAATCAATATTTAAACATATATATATATATATAAACATACACACACACACACACACACACACATATATATATATATATATTTAAAATATATATATATGTGCGATTATTATATTTAAAATATATGTTCGATTGACTATATTTAATATATATATATATATATATATATATGTAAACATTTTAAATTTAAAATTTTAAAATCTTTTTATAAATTTAAATCATTCATCTTTAAAAAAATCTTTGAAGAAGCTTGTTAATGTGAAACATGTTAGTTTTAAGAAACTTTTTTCTTACCTGTTCTTTACTTATTCTATTCATATATATGTGTGTGTGTGTGTGTGTGTGTGTGTGTGTGTGTTAAGGGTATTAGACGTTTCGAATGTGTTTTCTATTTGTTTCTTATTTGGGCAGGCATTTGGGGCTGCATATTCTTAATGTTCATAAGTAGAAACTATAATTACACACTTATTAGAGTGGTGGAAAAAAAGGTGACCCAGTCATTCTTGTGGAAACTTTTCTCTAAACCTCACATTTGAGTCCACCCGTGTTTCTGTGCGTTGGGATGCAGTGGATATCGGCTCGGAACGAGATATCGGAGAGCTGAGTTCGAATTATAGTTCAATTCGGTGCATTCACATACGCGCAAATGCCCTTGGGAAAGGTATGAATCCGTCGATTCTCCCTCCAGCTATGGAAGGTGCTCTAGGTTTATTTTTAACTCAAGTACTTTCGATCTAGAAACTGATTAGACAACAGGAAAAGATCAGTATAAAATATTACACAATTTTTCTATATTATTCAATGAAACGTATTTGAACACACACACACGCACACACACATATGTGTGTGTATGTGTGTGTGCTACAGAACCCAATTTTTCCTGCTGTTTAGCAGGACAGATTGAGTTCTGTAGCCTTAGTTGACAACCAGTCTACTGCAGAAAGTAATGGCAACCTACTGCGAGAAAATCTTTTACCCAGTCAGTCATGTCTCTTTTGAGACATGATCGCCCAATCATGTATCACGTATTGCACTTAACTGACTGATTGTTTCTGTGTAACATAATATCTAGGTAAAGCGTGTAGTTAGTTTTAGGTTCAAATGTGAAGTCTATTCTAGAAAACAGAGAACACGTTTAAAATCCTTCAATAGAACACAAAGAGAAAAGCACATAAAATACACAGCACATATATATATATATATATATATATATATATATATATATATATATATATATATATAATATGCATGCACTTCAACTCATACGTATAGTATATCTTAAAACTGTATTTTATCATTTATATTAGCAGAAAATCTTATCAAAGTGTGTAAAAATCTTTATCAAACATCGTCAAAAAACAAAGTATTCTCTGATCAGACAGAGCAATCTGGGGTGTATTGAAAAAAAAGATATTAAGGTGACTGACCAGTAAGCGCGCTTTCGTCTTAGGTTCATCAGTTTGTTAGCAATATGATATCCTGATATATCAAACCTGATGAGCCTAAAGAGAACGTCCGTTTGTTGATAAATCGTCACATTTGTAACATATATATATATATATATATATATATAAATGATTTGTTTGAACATTATTTTTTATCGATACTCGTATTTAAGTAGATATTCTGTTTTTAATTAAACAGTATTATATATTTATATCTGCTGGCCTGATTATTTATGATAAATTTTTATTACGAAAATGTGTGTCATTCGGCAGGATTCGAACCTGCGACCCCTATCCATATAGGGGAAGCTACCATGTGATCTGGCACGTATTAGACCTCTCGACCAAAAATGACCTTCAGTCTTTCTCTAGGTCATCATTGTCCGGTGAAGTATGTATTACCCATTGAAATTGTAGTACATCTAAAAAATTTTCTAAATTATATTACTGTGTTAAATTAAACAAATGAATTTAACATTGAGTTCTTTTGAGTTCGTCTCTATCGGAATTTACCTGGATAATATACCAAGTGTTCTACGTTATATATATAACACCAGAAAAATATTTACATACGTCAGTGAAAAGAATTGAAATTATATGTTTTTTATATGAATAGAACTAAAATACTAATCAAATATTTTAAATACTTTCAAATTAACTTGCTTATTTGGTCGTACAATTAGTTATGAAGCAGGTTTTATAATGAAGATAAAGATTGAATTTGTTTTTTTACGGTTTATTAAACCTTTGTAGGCTATTTAGACGCGAAATATAATTTGAGTTGTAATAATATAATAATTATTTTTCTTTCTCGAGTGAAGATTGCATGAAATTTTTTTGAGAATAACAGTAATTTTTCCAGATATAAGTCCAGTCATTTAACTTATAGTTATGTGGGAGAGAGGAATTCGTACACTACCGGTCATAATTATTAGGCCACCCCAGTGTTTTTAAAAAATGGTATATTTCATACTATTTTTTAGTATCTATTGCCAAGTTAATAATTGTAAATGAAAATAGAATGGTTCTTTTGTAAATACTGCACAATAACATGTGCATCAAATTGATTTATAAATATTTAATAATTACCTATATTGCAGTTTCATGAATGAAAGAATGAAAAATATTTAGGGTGATTCTGACGAGTTCATCTTTGCTTCCTTGGCTTGTAAAATTTTGCAAAGTAATAATAACAAAAGAACCATTCTATTTTCATTTAATATTATCCACTTAAAAATAGTATGAAATACATCATTTCTTTAAAAGAAACAAAACAAAAAAACTAGCGTGGTCTAATAATTATGGTCGGTAGTGTACGTTTCCCAAGGGTAATTGCAGGTAAATAAATATAAACTCGACAAGAATTCGAAATCGGCTCCTCGATTTCTCATGTCGAGCCAATATCCAATGCACCAACCGGACATTTTTTATTCTGTTACTTTCAAAGCTTAATAATCATTAATTTATTAATTAGAACAAGCTTTCGTCTTTCGTACAATGATTATAAAGGCTATACAATTCTGAATGTTCTGTTTTTCTTCTATCTTATTACACAGAGGGAGACGCTTCTTATGCTAGATCGCCTCAGAGAGTCAAATGCGGGCAGAACGTTTGCCATCCAAAAGCTCAGTGTATTAAAGACAGGTGCGTTTGTAAATCAGGCCTACATGGAGATGGAGTCAAAACATGTAATGGTAAGCTCAACTTTTTTATAATAATGAATTCTATAAACCAATAACAACTTATCCAGACTTATATGCATGTGAAAATTCCAGTTCACAGTTCCAGTAGAGGTTCCATTAAAATCTCTCTCGACGCATTGTAAATAAACAATATTGACGCCATATTTTTCTTAACGATGGAATACCCATATACAAGGTGATTGAAAAGTAACTCCCTAGTTTATGTATGATGGACCTGCCCGTCTAAATAATTTTTACAAGACGGGAGAGTGCACGATGCATAAAATAGGGAATTACTTTTCAATCAACGCACATACATACACACACACACACGCACACACACACACACACACACACGCACATATTTGAGTTTGAGTTTTGTTTAATAGCATATCAATCTCTGTAGGTGATTTAATGCCAAAAAAAGGAGGGTTAAAGTATTTTTTAATGTTCGGTTATAGTGAGAAGGTTGATTTAGTCCGATTTTGATGATTTTTTTTTTATTTTAGAAAACTAAGGATGTCTTCTTGCTTTGTATTCAAAAATGTATTACTGGTTATAATCTTTTTCCTTAAATAATGTATCATGGCTTTTTTCCCTTCAAAAATGTGTCGTTGATAGTATTTTTCCTTCAAAAATGTATATATTTCTATAAAAGTCTATTTTTACGCTTTCATAGTGTTTTGATCCCAGTTTGGTGGGGTTAACTATTTACCGATAGCTAGGACCCTAACAGGTGCTACCACTCCAGGTCAGGGTGGACCTGGGAACAACAACAATTAAGAGGTGGTTCCATGCTCCTCACAACCTCCCACTCAGAGGCCTTGCTGCCGGATGCAGTTTACTGTCATACCCAGGACTACACACACACACACACACAGGTCTCTTCAACTTCTTCTATGTACCGTGTCCTTTCTACTTGTCTAGTTCTGAGGTAGATTGCTCTCGTTGGAGATATAAGATATAGAATATCGCAAATTGAGTGCTGGGGTTAATAAAATAGCTATTAAGTATATTGCTCTCGTTGGAGATATAAGATACATAGAATATCGCACATTGAGTGCTGGTGTTAATAAAATAGCTATTAAGTATATTGCTCTCGTTGGAGATATAAGATACATAGAATATCGCACACTGAGTGCTGGTGTTAATAAAATAGCTATTAAATAAATATTAATATATACTTAATAGCTATTTTATTAATACCAGCACTCAATTTGCGATATTCTATGTATCTTATATCTCCAACGAGAGCAATCTACCTCAGAACTATTGTAGACAAGTAGAAAGGACACGGTACATAGAAGTTGAAGAGACCTGTTTGCACAAAAGTTCCTTAATCTACAAAGATTAAATTTTGGGACAGTTATTATAACGTTATAGTTCAACAGATTTCAAGATGTGGGATTTATGCCGCGTCGAGTTGCTGCATTTTCGACAGGCTACTTATCCCGCTGACCTCAGTCGAGATCATAGAATCTACATCCGCCGCAGCATTTAATTGTAAACGCTATATTCTTTTCCATGGCCACGTCTATTGAACAGGCGAAGAGGGTCATCCCTTGTTCCCTGTTTAGAATGTGGTTTCCGGCTTTCTCTTTTCCAATCTTTTCACTCTTTTTTTCATTTGGAGTAGATAGACTAAACTATCGCCCGGTTCACACTCCACCCACGTCTATTGAACAGGCGAAGAGGGTCATCCCTTGTTCCCTGTTTAAAATGTAGTTTCCGGCTTTCTCTTTTCCAATCTTTTCACTCTTACGTAGCCCCCTGCGCATCAGTGGCGTTACCGCCTTGCTCGGGGTGATATGATTAAAAAAAATGCTACATACTGTTTTGAATTCAAAATTGTTCTTTTGTTGCGTTCTTTGTTGTCTTGAATTCTAATAGTCCGTCGGCAATTCCTTATGTAAAGACCCAAACCTTGCCTCACAGACTGAATGAAAAACGTAGAATTATCTTCAGTTTAACTTTCATCGTTTTATTACAGTGTGGAGGGGATATAGTGGGCAACATTTTTTGGAGAAGCCAAAGGAAGGGGCATGTAGAGAGTACGGATGTTAACAGGTTGGCAAACTACAGGGTTTAGGAGAGATAGCAGAAAAACAAAAAAGTTATTACGAGCTGCACAGGATAGGAAATTGTCGAGAGACATGACCACCAACATCCATACAAGAAGAATTATCATTGAAAATTTCACAATTTTCCTATTTTAAGTTTCTGGTGAATCACAATTCTTAAATTAATGATTGAATAAACCCGTACGGATCATACGACTATGAAATACCCGTGGAAGTTGTACTGATAATTATGAGTATAAAAACTTTAACAAAATATTGCATTAACAATCATAAGTATGAATTCAGCTCAGTACTGAAAAAAGTAAGAGGGTACAAATAAAATATTCAAAATTGACACGCTTTTTCATTTCAATGAAGGAAACGTTAACACATGAGAGCATTATTGTCTTTTTAATTTTTTTCTTTTGTTTTTCTGAATTTGTCTTTTCCGTCTTTCCGTTTCTTCTCGCGAACGGAATAGTCCAATATCTATGAGGTATTGGCAGGAGGTATATACGCGCTAATTAGTTAAGGAATTAAACGAAATCAGAGTTATCATTGTGACGATCATTTAATCTGTCTATCCCTACATTTTCAATGTTTTAGACGTCTGCATTTGTTCTGCGAAAGGAGATCCGCATTACAGGACATACGATGGTGAGATGCTTACTTTCATGGGACCATGTCAGTATCTGTTGACCGCCACAACGCCAGAAGCCACTCAATGTCAGTTCCGGGTTTTGGTCACTAACGAAAAACGCGGTGGTATTGGAAAAGTTAGCTGGACAAAGGCGGTGGACATTTACATCTACAAGCTGCATATACGGATTGATTTTTCTCAAAAAATTTATGTAAGTCTGCATTTTTATATTCAGTTAAGTGCCATACGTGATGCACGCTTGAGCGATCACGTCTCGACTGGGCAGAAGATTATCCCGCAGTAGGTTGCCATTGCTTTCTGCGATAGACTGGTTGCCAGCCAAGGCTATAGAACCCAATCTGTCCTATTATTTAACCCATAACTGGAGGGAAGAAATGGATTAATACCTTTCCCAAGGGTATTTGTGCGTAAGTGAATGCAAGGAATTCAACTGGAATTTGAACTCGGCTCCCCGATTTCTCGCTCCGAATCGATATCCATTGCACCACAACGCACATCCGTTGCACCACAACGCACATTTTTATATTACTTGGCTTGATTGTTAGAAAAAAGGACTAAAGTTTCTGACGCCCTTTCACTCTTTTCCAGCAATAGAACGTTAAAATAAACAAGCAGAAAAAAATCGTTCTTATATTGATAATTAAAAACATGGATGTGCGTTGTCGTGCAATGAGAAATCGGAGAGCAGAGTTCGAATTCTAGTTGAATTTATTGCATTCACTTACGCGCAAATACCCTTGGAAAAGGTATGAATCCATCTATTCTCCCTCCAACTATGGGTTGAATAGCAGGACAAATTGAGTTCTATAACCTTGGTCTATCGCAGAAAGAAATGGCAACCTACTCCGGGAAAATGTTCTGGCTACTCAGTGCTACGGTCGCTTAAGCGTGTATCACGGATGGTACTGACTGAAGTAAAAATAACAAAGCAAAGAAAAACTGTATATCTGTATCCATGTAAATATGAATAAATATCACTGTGTCAATATAAAATCGATGATTAACACTGATTCCAGTAAATGGTAATATTAGTCGTTTGACCAAACAGCCAGTAAGTTTTTCTATCTATTTATCAGCCTCTTCAGACATACCTCTATCTATCTATCTATCTATCTATCTATCTATCTATCTATCTATCTATCTATCTATCTATCTATCTATGTTCATTACTCTCATCTATCTATCTATCTATCTATCTATCTATCTATCTATCTATCTATGCTTCTTCATTATCTATCTATCTATCTATCTATCTATCTATCTATGTAGTTCTATTCTCATCTATCTATCTATCTATCTATCTATCTATCTATCTATCTATCTATCTATCTATCTATCTATCTTAATTCGGTTGAAATTTATAAAATCTTTAAGCTCTTTAAAGAAAATAGGTTAACATCTACTGTTTTCGCTCTTTCCAATATTTCATAAAAATAGGTTCATCAAATCCACTAACTGTTATCGCTCTTTCCAATATTGATGGTAGTTTTTTCATAACATTTTGTTTGACGTAATAGCTACTCTACCACACTTTTTTCCCATACAAATTGTCGCAAGCCTCTCGCTAATCTATCCTTATTTTCATGGCAACTGTTTTGACGGGCTACATTACTTGGTCCCACCAGCCCTGACCTGTGTAACTGGGACCAACCATGCTACATATACACCGATGAATCATCCTTATTCGCTTCGTATTCCACTATTATGAAGTATTTTCCACTCGGGCATTTTCCTAAGACCTGCTGCTTTGTGGAACAGACTTGTATGCACTACAATTTTGTACGACGTTTCGGCACTTGTACGCTCCGGCCTTCTTCAGGTGCTAGGAATTTAGAACCTAACCCTTTATTCTTTGCTATATTCACTGGGTTATGTGTTCTTAAGGACATATGGCCCAGTGGATATAGCCGTTGGTTAGTTCTTGTGACGTCACCCAAAGGATTGTGAGTTCAATACCAGGCTACAGCAGTGGTGAACAAGTAACTTACATAAAAATTATTACAATTTGAAAATATTTTATGGCTTTAAATAATCTGTAAACGGTTGATAATCCGTAGAAATCGAAAAGAAAACACTCAATTTCTTCTCCTTTACCCACGACTTAATTAGTATCACTAAATAATTATTATACAAAAACTTATTCCAATCCAAAAATATTTTATGGCTTTAAATAGCCTGTAAAGGGTTGATAATCCGTACAAAACGAATAAACCACTCAATCTCACACTGAGCAAATTATTAGCAGAAATTATGATAATTTTTATATAAGTTAAATTATATAATCGTGGATATATTATTAGTTGCTAATTTTAATAGCTAACATCATTATTTTAGTTTCGTATCGATATACAAGGGATGCAAATGTAAGTATAACGTAATGAAAAACAAAATACACACCCTTTACACATTCCCACTAAAAAGAAATCCATAGGATTAAGATACGTCTAATATCCTTATATCGTTAGAGGGAGATAACTCATGACTTTCAGAAGAGGTACTACTACGCAAGGAATGGAGTTCATGTACCCTAGTGATTGCAATAAATGGCAACAAAAATGAGGACAATAGTCCGAATAATGTAAATATTGTAAATACTACCTCATCTTAGAAATATAGACAAATAGACTGATCTATTATTAAACGTCGTACAAATGGCAACAAAGATGAGAACAATAGTCCGAATAATGTAAATACTGTAAATACTACCTCATCTCAAAAATATAGACAAATAGAATGATCTATTATTAAACGTCGTACAAATGGAAACAAAGATAAGAACAATAGTCCGAATAATGTAAATACTGTAAATACTAACTCATCTCAGAAATATAGACAAATACAAATACAGTTTACTTTTCTTACGACATTACTCTGTAACCTTCAACACTAAGTGGCTCTTGGATCTTGTATGCAGTGGACAATGGCAAAAAAGCATGGAATGTCAACATCTTGATTATTTCATTATCGATTGATTGATTTTTACGGCTCATCGACCATTTACAGATTATTTAAAACCACACTGCAGATGCCTATAAAGACATTCCGTGAGTCTACAATAAAAAGCAACTGCAATAATAAACAATGAAAGGATTCAATGAAGAGTCAGGTACGGACTCTTTAAAGGAACCCATATGTTTTATGAGTTATAATAAGCATTAAACTCATAGTCGGTACGTATACGAGGTCTGATAAAAAAAAAGTATTGGTTCTATAAAAAGAAAACTGCAACACATATCAATTCGTTATTTAATCTCCTTCGAATTAATCACCTTCTGAAGCCACACATTTTATCCAGCGTCATTTCCTTTTATCGAAACATTTCTGGAACTCCTTTTTAGGGATAGCGAACAGCTGCCCCGTCGCATTCCCTTGGATTTCCTCGACATTTTAAAATCTTGTTCCTTTCAAGTTGGATTTGAATTTCGAAGAGAAAAAAGTCGCAAGGGGTAAGATCTGGGGAATATAGTGGCTGTGCCTAGCCAACATCTGCTGCAGAAACCATGGCCACTAATGGAACCTCTGTAGTGTGGTGAGACGACCACACTCTACACGCTTTCCTTCCAAGCACGGCTATAAACAACAGAAGTGAGTGAGTACGTTATAGTGAAATGTGCCTGCGCGACAGAATTCAAAGTTAGTGTTTCTTTAGCTCCGTTACCATCGCACTAAACGCAATAATTATTTATCAGACTTTGGATACTTTAACGAACAATTTATGAATATTTAGTTTCATATATTTCTCAAAAATTACTACTTATAATATGTTTTCTTTCATGTGCAGGTTAATGGTGAAGTTCGTTATTTGCCATCAAATGAACTCGACGGGAAAATACACTTATTCCGAACGGGGAAGCATATGGTTGTATCAGCCGAGTGTGGCCTGCAAGTTGGTTTTGACGGCGTGCATATCGTTAAAGTCGTAGCCCCTTCCACGTTGAGCCGAATGATGACGGGAATCTGCGGAGACTGTGATGGCATCAAGAACGACAAGAGACTTAAAAACGGAACTGACGTCAGAAAGATGAACGACGCAGACACGCTTGTTGCTGATTCATATCGGGAACCCATACATGGAAACAAACCAACACAAAAGTAAACAATTTTCAGTTTTATATGATAGTAGTAACCTTAGCAGTAATTATATATTTTTTCCTTTAATTTAGTGCCTTTCGCAGAACGATGACTAAAATGTTGGTGTTTTTTTTTTATATCGTCTATGGTAATGATTTCGATTTCCACTGTGGGCTCCATACTTGTGATATCGAGTAATAGTTTTAAAGCAAAGCTTAATATCTATCTATCTATCTATCTATCTATCTATCTATCTATCTATCTATCTATCTATCTATGTTCTTTATCTATCTATCTATCTATCTATCTATCTATCTATCTATCTATCTATCTATCTATCTATCTGAACCTCTATCTATCTATCTATCTATCTATCTATCTATCTATCTATCTATCTATCTATCTATCTATCTCTGTTCTTCTTTATCTATCTATCTATCTATCTATCTATCTATCTATCTATCTATTTTTTTTTTAATCATTTCACCCCGAGCAAGGCGGAAATGTCACTGATGTGCAGGGGGCTACATAACTGTAAAAAGATTAATTAGAAAAGAGTGAGGTGTACAAACTAGTTAGAAAAGAGCAATAGAAAGCTGAGAATGCATGTGCGATGACAGATACATAGGTGGAGAGAAAGGGAAGGTTATACGGGGGTGGGGAGAGAGCTAGAGTCCAGTGGTTAGTAGATGAGTATTGACTTTGCATTTAAATTTCTGGAGGTTGTCGCCGTCAGGAAAGCAAGAATATGGGAGCGAGTTCCACAGGCGGGAAGTGCGAGAGAAGAAGCTGCTATCTTTTTCATCTGTTCAATATCTATCTATCTATCTATCTATCTATCTATCTATCTATCTATCTATCTATCTATCTATCTTTTTCGTCTGTTCAATATCTATCTATCTATCTATCTATCTATCTATCTATCTATCTATCTATCTATCTGAATCTGTTCTTTCTCTATCTATCTATCAGCCTCTCTGTACTTGCAACAGTCTGTTCATATCTATCTATTTATCTCAACCTGTTCGTATTTTTATTCGTCTGTTCATATCTATCTCAGTCTTTTTTTATATCTATCTATCTATCTATCTATCTATCTATCTATCTATCTATCTATCTATCTATCTATCTATCCTAAAACCCAACACTTCCAGAGTTAAGATTCGTCTTTTTTATGCTATGATGTTTCCTTTCAGAACCTCGTATATCTTTACTAAATAAACTAGCTCAGATGCCAACTACTTACTTTTTTATCTTACTGTATTTTGTTCGAAAAGAGAAATTGTTATCTAGTATTTCCTGCTTTGAGAAGAGAAAATTAAACGAAAATAAGGATTTTGAGAAATTTGAAAATTTGGTTTACGAATCAATGCTATCAAATTTCAGCCACTCCCCCCCCCCCCCCGAGGACATATTACAAATCGGAACGTCAAAGTATCTTGCTGCAATACGAGACTATTACCCTGGGTTTGATGCAATTTGAAGTCGGGTGCTCACGCGTGTACATATAAACCAAGGACAAAAATTAACATTTCTTTTTTTTACTTTCTCACACTGCCACATCCACCAAACCTCGCAATAATGGAGGTGCAACCGCGGGAATGAAATCTTCGGGACTAGTCAAACTTGTTGAAATATAATTTGTTTAGTCAGTCTGAAAAAAAAAATCCAGAATGTTAATACTACTAATAGACTAATACTAATAAAAACAAAAATCAAATGAACATTATTCAGATTCGACTTTTTATCTTTCCTGAGCTCTAATTTGGTTCAAGTATCCTTTTTAAGGTAGCAGAAGAAAGTAACAAGGACTAGAAAAAATGCCAAATACGGGCCGGGAATACCAGAATCAAGCAGGTACAAAAATGTAAATATCTGGGAAGCGTTATTACAGAAGACGGAAAGTGTGACACAGAGATCCGAAGGCGAATAGGCATGGCGAAGGAAGTATTCCAGAAGTTGAGTAAGGTATTAAGAAACGACATTTTCGCTAGAAACTGGGAAGAGAGTACTAGATTGCTACGTGCTGTCCGTCCTTCAATATGGCAGTGAATGCTGGACAATAATATCAAAGATGAAGGAAAAACTTGAAGCAACTGAAATGTGGTTCTACAGAAGTATGCTGCGAATATTATGGATCGAGCATGTGAGCAATGATGAGGTCTTGGAAATGATGGAAACAAAAAGGAAATTAATACTGAGCATCAGGAAGAGACAGCTGAAGTTTCTGGGACACGCAATGAGGAAGGAGGGCTTGGAGAATCTGATACTAACAGGCCAGATAGAGGGAAAAAGAGACAGGGGAAAGCAACGGATAACATATTTGAAGGACCTATCAGGTGGATGACGGAACGAGGATTGCATGGTGTAACAGGAGAAGACGTGCTCAGAGCCACCAGGGATAGAGAAACGTGAAAAGCCATGATCACCTACGTCCTGAAGGGACAGGGCACATAGAAGAAGAAGATCCTTTTATCCTTTCTTGAATCGCTGATGCTATGTTTTAATGATTTAAATGTTCTGTCACCTTAATTTTTTGTGTTCTCCTTTATCAGTTATTTTAACAGAATACTATGACTTATATTGAGATGCTTTCAAAAATTTATAATAATAATAATAATAATAACTCAGAATGTGCAAGAGACTTTCACGGGAAAACAAACCATTTGAACTTACAAGCGCTTGGAGAGCAATCGCCCTAATTTCATACTGTGCACAAGAACAACTTTAAATATATCATGATAGACTTTGATTTACCTTAGCCTAAGGGCATCGTAAAAAGCAGAGCATGGGTAAATACAGAAGTACGAAGATCAGACAAAACAGATCTGAGAAATCTATCCTGCAGCAGCTGAAGTTGTCTTTGGCACGCACATGACTATTTCCAGGGTGCTATCTGACTCCCAGGCCGCTTTCGGAACATCTGGCATCATTAGAAGCGCTACTTGGAACAGCTCATATGCTGCGCAAAGAACTGTCTCTAAAACGCGTGTAGGAGCTGAGATATGCCGAAACATCTCAGATTCCAATAACTATAATTGCCCGGCCTCTCATATCCGAATATACATGTCTATTAAGGCGGTTAGCCAATCCTTGCTGCAGACGCCTACTCAGGCGCATTTGTGTTTGTTCAACACCCACAGTGACCACCTGTGGTTTATACTGCAACTATGCTGAGCGGATATTAGTTACAGTTTCTGGGAAAGCGCGCCTCTTCTGGTATAATCAACAGTTTGAACAAAGCTAGTACCATCGGTCACGACGACTTGGGAATTCTTGTTAACACAACAATCGACGGCACCCAAATAGTTCCATCTGCACAATTTCACACGCAACACTTGGGCCAACCAGTGATATGGTTTTCAGGCACTTTCCAAACGGGCCGCACGCTATGATCGCCTCCTCCAGATCGATAACAGCATGAAGTCAGCTTCCGGAAAAATCGACCCTAGTGAGATTCAAACATGGGTCTTATGGTGGGAAATCAAACGTTCTAAACATGCGGCTAAATAATGATAATAATAATAGTTTTCTTTCTCCTAGACTGGTTGTCCCTAGTCTACTCTGATATTTAAATCATAGCTGGAGGATAATGAATTGAAGTGAAAAAATAGAATGGAACTGGGTTTGAATTCGGCATTTCTAATATATCTTCCGAACCAATATTCATTACACCATCCGCACCTACAAAATTATAGCATCTATTTTAATTCTATTTTCTATATACACGTGGAAATTAAAATTCAAAACTTACAGGTAGGAATAGTAATTTCGATACCCCCGAGGACTTGGCTGCACGAACTTCAATTAAAATACTGAAAATAGCTGTTTATGTCACAGACGCAGGTCGTTAGTTAGCAAGAAATTTTCTGTTTTATTATTATTATTATTATTATTATTATTATTATTATTATTATTATTATGTCATTTTTCATCATATTTCGATTTCTGCTATGGTCGCACTACCTACCAAGTCTGCGGGAAGACCTAAGGCAGGTCGTGGCGTGTTGTTATGGCTCCATTTCATGTTTTTTCTATCTTCCACATCATTTCTAGCGTTACATAGACAAAGTTCTTCTTAGTGTGTGGGCTGTACTTAATAAGACAATTTTATGTATATCTCTTAAGCTGGGGTTTCCAGGGATTCTTTC
Source organism: Ascarosepion bandense (assembly GCA_037127315.1). Taxonomy (NCBI): domain Eukaryota; kingdom Metazoa; phylum Mollusca; class Cephalopoda; order Sepiida; family Sepiidae; genus Ascarosepion; species Ascarosepion bandense. Next base: position 5,237,743 of record JBBBDQ010000118.1, read on the forward strand.
ACTGTGTTGTTTTGTTCCATTTTTTATCATTCCAAGTGCACCCACTATCACTGGCACAATTCTTGTTTTCAATTTCCACATTTTTTCGATTTCAATTTCCAGGTCTTTATATTTTGACAGTTTTTCGAATTCTTTAGTTGCTATGTTACAATCCGCTGGACAAGCCATATCAATTAATAGACAAGTTTTCTCTTTCTGGTTTTTAACAATCATGTCTGGCCTATTTGCTTCAATTTTTCTGTCTGTAGATGGTGTTATCTATTAGAATGGTGACATCTTCTATTTCTGTAACCGGTGCTGGGTGATGTTCATACCAGTGTTTGTTTACATATTTTCCATAGTGTTGGTATATTGTCCAATGTAAATATTGCCCCACTCTATCGTGGCGATTTTTATATTCATTTGGGGCAAGTATAGAACAGCCTAAGATTAGATGGTCTATTGTTTCTTGGTGTTTATCACAGAACCTGCATTTGGGATCCACATTATTATGTATAATATTTGCCTGAAAATTCTTAGTGAAAAGACTTTGGTCTTGCGCTGCAAGAATAAAGCCTTCAGTCTCAGATTTTAATCCAGATGCACGTAACCATCGATGAGTATTAACTTTATCAACATTGGATTTATTGGCACGTTCTGGATATTGGCCATGCAGAGGTTTGTCTTGCCAGCGTTGTTTCATCTGTTCAAGAGCTTTATCTTTGGCTTTCATTTTCATATTTTTTGCCTCAATAGTTCGTTCTTGGCTTTTGTTTTGCTTTTCTACAGAATCTACTAACTGTAAATCTTGTTTGTATTTTCTGCCTTCTTTTATTATTGAATATTTTTTCTTTCTTTCTTCACGTTGGCTTACTAATTGTATCATCCCGTCCTTTGTTGTTTTTATGTATGTTATTATTATTTATTTATTCTTAAATTACTTTCAGTTGTTTCGCCTACCCAGTGAACACTAATTGTGTCGACGATGTCGTCATAGAAAGTTACTGTAACATCATTCGAAATCGGACCGGCCCTTTCCGCAAATGCATCGAGGCCATGCCTGATATCGCAGAGGAATACTACGAGACTTGCCGAATTGATGTCTGTTCCTATCAACAAAATGTATTCATGATTGACGAAGTTGGGTGCGATGCAGTCACTTCGATGGCGGATGCTTGCGAAGAAAATGGAGTTCTTGCTAATTGGAGGTCATCAGAGTTTTGTCGTAAGTAGAATAGAATAAACGGAAGAAAATTCTCGGCACTCTAGTCTAAAGTTCCCGGGTGTCATCAAATCCTTGTTCTTTCAAAACATTTTTTTCCCCAATTTTGAAAATAGACAACAATCACAGGGATAAAATTACAAGTCCGTTAAATAAGGTGAGTGACCCAGTTATATATATATATTTTGAAAGATTTGGCCAAGCTACTTCCCCACCACCTACCACTACTAACTCAAGGGTCAGGCCACATACCTCCCACTACCAAGGAGAAATTATTACTAAATTCTTCCCCCAGCCCAACCCAATGAAAGCCAATACATCCGAACCCCTTCCTTTATCTAAGCTAACCTCTGGGCTTAGAATGTTTCCTTATTCTCTGTTTATAATGGATCGAAGAATGCATGCTTTAAAATGACATGCTGAAAATGGTTATTTCCCCACTAAGTTTTATCTGAATTTACAGATATATATATATATATATATATATATATATATATATATATATATAATTAGGTTTTGATCATAATTAAATTAGACCAGTACTTAGTTGTATTAAAAAGCGCTCAATACATTTATATAGTACAGGTTTTGAATATTTTTCATTTGGAAATGAATTATTTCGGCAATCTAGATTTCAACCTTTCGGTATCGTCAAGTGACTTATAATAATATTTATAAATCGCTTGACGATACTGAAAGGTTGGAACCTAGTTTACGGAAATAACTCATTTCCAAGTGATATATATATATATATATATATATATATATATATATATATATGTGTGTGTGTGTGTGTGTGTGTGTGTGTGTGTGTGTACAATATTTACTTCCTGATCAATTGATAATAAAATTTACTACGCGATAGCATGTGCATATATTATATATATATATATATATATTTAATACACACACACACACACACACACACACACACACACACACACACACACACACACACACACACTACCGGTCATAATGATTAGGCCACCCCAGTTTCTTTTAAAAGAAATTATGCAATTCATACTATTTTTAGTATTTATTGCCAAATGAAAATAGAATGGTTCTTTTGTTATTATTACTTTGCAAAATTTTAGAAAGCAAGAAAGCAAAGATGAACTCGTCCGAATCACCCTAAAGATTTTTCATTCTTTCATTGATGAAACTGCAATATAGGTAATTATTAAATATTTATAAATTCATTTGATGCACATGTTATTGTGCAATATAAACAAAAGAACCATTCTATTTTCATTTACAATTATTAACTTGGTAATAAATACTAAAAATAGTATGAAATATATCATTATTTAAAACACTGGGGTGGCGTAACAATTATGGTCGGTAGTATATAAAATAGTATATATAAATAAATTTATATAAATATAAATACTATATATAAATAGTATATATAAATTTTATATATACTATATAAATAGTATATATAAAATTGACACTGATGTCAACTTCTAGAGCTGTTTCATGTTTTCACGGCTTGTGTGTGTGCGTATGTGTGTCTGTGTGTATATGTGTGTGTTTCATTGATTGTGACCAATTTATTATTTTATTCAGTTTTTCTAAGGTTCTTGCAATTTACCTTTTCTGAAGAATGACTTTAAATTTACTGTCGTTATCGCTCATATTTTTAGATAATGTCGTCCGTATTTACAAAAATCAGCAACTTTATACACACACGCACAAATTCAAATTTGTTTTTACAATATTGGCAGCCACTGAATTGTAGTAAGCTTTTCATTTAGGATTAATAAGTATAGTTTTTACTTAATAACGATATCATCTAAACGGTACAAATTAATACAAGAATTTAAATAATTTTAAACTATAAATTATTCTAATTAAAATTTAAAAGAAATGAAAACAATTGTTCATTATTCATGAAAAATTATTTCTTAAGACAATAGTGTCCATAATATATCTTATTCATAAAAGGAATTAAAATCTTTTTATAACTGAATAATGTTGTTGCGGATAGTCGAATATAGAATTTATATTAGAAAGAAACTTCTTTGAAAAATGGGTTTCTGTAGCGTGTTCGTTCGTATACAGCACAACAATATAAATTAAATTGAAAAAAACAAGACAAATTGTCATACAAGAAATGACCACAGGAGAGTGCCTAAAAATTCAACAGTAAAAGAATCTAAACTTATTTATAAATGGAGCTTTGTCTCTGTGTGTGTGTCTGTCCGTTACTACAGACTCTGAAACGGCTGAACCGATTTTCTGGAAAATTTACACATTTGTACTATAAGCGTCTTCGAGTGTTCTTAGCTAGGTTTTGTGTCGAGGTACCCTCGATAAATATCGAAAATCGATAATCGAAAACATCGGGTTATAGAAGGAGTGGTCCGATTTTAATAAAATTTGATACACTCATAGAAAAAGACATAAGAAACGATATTCAGAAGATTCAAGGTTGCAGTTTTTATAATAGTGCAGAAAATTTGATATCGATACCAGGAAATCAAAATTTCACTTACATCCATTCATTTTTCTTTCAGTCTACGGTTTCGCTTTAACTGGAAACAACTATTGCATTTTAGTCTTTCGTGTCAACGTCCAAGGAGTCTGAGCTCCAGGACCATGGATTAGTTTTAAAGCTTTCATTACATCCGAGCAACGCCGGGCTATACTGCTAGTTTTATATAAACAATAAAACGTACATGCATGGTTGAATAATTTCTTGTCGATAATCACAAGTGAAAAAATGTCTGAAATATTGTTCATGCAGAGTATAGTTCAATAAAAAATATTTTGCATTTGGTAGGAAAAATACAATAGATTGTTGCTGCAAGAAAAAGTTATCGAAATGTGTGTGTGTGTGTGTGTGTGTGTGTGTGTGTGTGTGTGTGTGTGTGTGTGTGTGTTTAGGTATATAGAAATAAGTTGCCGAGAGTTATAGGCCTTTACCTGTTGGAATTCTTGTATAAGCGCATTCAATAACTTGGTTCGTGAAGTGAAAGAATAGTCACTCTTTCAAATTAATTGTAGGAAGAATCTCAGCGCGTTCGATTTTTAAATAAATGTTATTTTTATGCGGTCGATTGAAGAGTCAGCGATTAGACACGCGAGGAGCTTATTGGCGTCTCTCGGAGCTCGCAAGCTGACAGTATTTATTTGCATTAAAATACAAATTATGGCACAAGGCCGTGAAGGAGAGGGTCAGAGGTTGGTACTCACTTAACTATCCTATACCTAGCTAAACACTATCACGACCCATTCACTCGTTACAATTTGCACACTCACCAAAAGAACCCATCCATCACCTCCTAATACTTCATACACCACAATACCGCAAACTTACAAGGGACACCTAAAAAAGGGGAAAATAACCCATGACAATAAAAATGCATTTATATATAATATAATATAATATATAATTTAAAACATTTAATGAAAAATGAAATGATGGCAGGGGGATGAACCCAAAAAACAAACTGAAAATACAACAAATTTTGGAACTAAAATAATCAACAATGTTAGTAAGACCCGTCAATCCCAGAAAAAGAGTGGCCCTTGCATTCCGCCAAACGGCGAAATCAAGAAGCACACTTGCTAAGGGAGTTGAGTGGGGAGTGGGGGGGTAAAATAATGAATGGAATGGGACAATCAAAGGCTGAACCAGCCAAGATAAAAGGAGGCCAAAACAAACAGGGGAGGTTGGGAATCTCGACTTGGATCATAACAAAAGAGAAAGGTACAGTCTAGGAACATTCATTCACATTAACTAGGTACATAAAAGAAAGCTACCTTAACCAGGGAAAGGTTCCAAAGGAATCCACCCCGATGTAACCAGCAGATCTAAAAGAGAAAATCAAGGCTAACCCCGTTCACGCGAACCAGGCTCGCCACATTTACCCACCTTTTGCTGAAGTCTATCGAAGCCAAACGTTTCCAATCAGTTATAATCCTCATTTTGAGCATCAGCTCAAAATATCGGATCAGATCCTGATGTGAAAGACGCTGACCTCGCAAGACTTCCTCCGATCGCGTCGTCCAAATCACCATGCGACAGAAAAACCATACGCTTCATCCCAGAAAACGGGGGTGACACATTGTCGCAGGAAAATGCACGATCAATGAGCACAAGCACTCGCGGCGAGATATGAGCAGTCAACCCGCCGGCACGGTACCATAGAGGGCGAACCCGCGAACAATGATACAAGGCGTGCGAAGCCGTTTCTTCCATGCCAAGGTTGCAGCGTTCACAATCTGGCAAATCCGCCAGACCCCATATGAAGGCCATGTCATTGAGAGGCAACCGATTCCGAGGCAATCGCCACATTAGCGAAAACTCAGCGTTGCTGAGATAATCGGTGCCTGGCGCCCAAGACCAGAACGAGCGAAACTCATCCCCCGACAAGTGGAGCACATCACGTAATGAATCCTTCGCGACGCCCTCCACTAACCCACGATAGAAGACACTCCTAGGCTGTGAAAGGTCACTGGATCGTGGAATGGCCCGCAGGGTCGCCAGACATTCGAGGAGAAAACTCGATCGCCCACGAGGCTTACGGCACCGCCCCCGGATGTGGGGAGTGATAGTAAGGCTAGGGAACATGTCCTTTACTATCCCCGCCAGCAATGAGTCTTCCAAAATCGCTCGCCTGAGAAAAACAAACCTTGACGCAACCTTGTGGCCCATCAGGTATGGCATTCCCAGAACCCCATGACAAGGACGTTGGTAACAGACACGTTTGTCGACGTAGTGTTTGCGTCCTCTCCACAGAAAAGTACTGACAATCGGTAAAGGATAATAGGAAAGACGTATGTGGTACACGCCTCAGCCAAACCATTTAAGGACAAATTCCTTCGACGCCAAATCTCGACCTACGCGCCGACCTTTACAGGTACTTCTAACCCATTTTTCTCCTACAGGAGGACGGATCCAAACCACACTCCAAGAATGCGGACAGGACCGTCCGTCCAGTCAAAGGGCTCCGGGAGGGTAACACCCTTCCAGGCTCCTAACCGCAAGCCGGACGACTTGTTGCGGTTAATCTTGGCCCCTGTCACCTGTTCGTACCGTTCAAGCGTCTTCTGTACCACCTCGATGTCACTACTGGAGGACACGAAATTAGTGACGTCATCAGTGTACGCGGAAACCCTGGCTCGAGCACCACCAGGGACAGCGATTCCACGTAGGGCCGGACTGCACGCCCTGTCCCTAAACTGGCAAAAAAGGGGCTCCAACGCCAAAGCATAAAGTAGGAGAGACAGTGGACAACCCTGTCGGACCGACCTAGACAGCGCCAGAACGTCCGACAACTTTCTGTTCACCTGTACCACAGCAGGGGTGGGGGATTGATACAGGAGACTAATCCAGCGGCGGAAGTTGGTTTCGAATCCAAAGGAAAGCCGCCAGATAACGATGTTCAACCCTATCAAATGCCTTGGACTGATCCAAATTGATCAGCGCGGCTTCTTCATAGTCTTTTATCCTCTCTATGATTGTGTGTATCAGATGCAGGTTGCTCTGAATTGTTCGGCCCTTAACCGCACAAGTCAGCTCAGGTCTCAACAGAGACTCGGCAACAAATTACAAACGATTTTGCAATATCTTGGCCAAAATCTTTAACTCTGTTATAATCAAACAGTATTATATATTTATTTTCAAGTCCTGCCGAATGACGCATTTTCATAAAAATTCTTCTTAAACAATCAGGTCGATAGAAATAAATACATAATACTGTTTGATTATAAACAGGATATCTACTTAATTACGAGTATCGATCAAAAATAATGTTAAAACAAATCATTCTGTCTTCTTGACAGGCTCCAAAGGAGAGTCTGTAATGTGATAGGTACTGATCTGGCGGCTCGACTGCAGCCACTTCCCCACCGTCGAAATATGGCCTCCCTTTGTCTGTTCTATAAATACTTTCATGGCTTCTGCTCAGACGAACTTAAGTCACTGATGCCTCCTCAACAGGTGTTTACTCGTGCAACCAGACTGGCAACTGGGTCCCACACATTCACAGTCAGGTTAGCCAAATGCAGACGACAGTTCTAATCCTGCAGCTTCTTCTCTCGCACTTCCCGCTCGCTCCCGTATTCTTGCTTTCCTGACGGCTACAACCTCCAGAAATTTAAATGCAAAGTCAATACTCATCCACTAGACTATAGCGCTCTCCCCACCCCTGTATAACCTTCCCTTTATCTCCACCTATGTATCTGTCATCGCACCTGCTTTCTCAGCTTTCTATTGTTCCTTTCTAACTAGTTTGTACTTCTCACTCTTTTCTAATTAATCTTTTTACATTTATGTAGCCCCCTGCACATCAGTGGCGTTTCCGCCTTGCTCGGGGTGAAATGATTATAAAAAAAAAAAAAATTCAAATTGTTGGTTATTTATAACCAGTTTCATTAATCTTCGTTAATTTCCGTAATATATATATATATATATATATATATATATATATATATATATATATATATATATATATATGGTGGGGAGAGAGAAGCGCGAGAAAGAAACTCGAATTAAAAATAAAGAACACAGCAAGTAATCTTACGTCATCTGACACTTCAGTCTTCGCGTGTTAGTCTCAAGACGAAAGTTTACTTGCTAAATGTTACTGTGTGACGCAAAATAAACCGTTGTAATTATCTCCCAATCACGCAACTCTTCATACGTACACCTTAAAGCATATAAAAAACCTCAGCCTCTCGCTATATTTGTACTGTGAGCCAAGCTGAATAAGACTTCCCAGGAGACGCATTCTTTGCTTTATTCATTAGGCTTTTCTTTGTTTTTAATTCAATACTGAATTTATCTGCTTTGATTAGGCGCTAATCTATTTAATTTTTTTTATTTATGTTTTTATGCCGTAAATGAGGTAGCTCTACATAAAAGCGATACCTAAGAGTTAAAATGAAATCTTTTTCGAAGCTTTTCTTCTAGTTTTAATTTGGAGCTAATAGATTAAATTTAATATTTCCGATAAACAAAATAATTTACTGTATTTTGAAACTAATCTAAATTGACTGGAAAGAGTTTTTATTTTAAAATCTATCTAAAATTATTTGTAAATGGAACTTTGTCTCTGTGTGTGTCTGTGTCTATGTGTCCGTTACCTATAGACTCCAAAACGGCTGAACAACCGATTTTCTTGAAAATTTATACAGTTGTACTATAAGCGTCTGCGAGTGTTCTTAGCTAGGTTTTGTGTCGAGGTACTGCCGATAAATATCGAAAATCGATAATCGAAAAAATCGGGTTATAGAAGGAGTGGTCCGATTTTAATCAAATTTGATACACACGTAGACAAAACGATATTCAGAAGTTTCAAGGTCGCACTTCTTACAATAGTGCAGAAAATCGATAATATATATATATATATATATATATATATATATATATATATATATATATATATATAAGCCAAGATGCTTGTGTGTGTGTGTGTTTATCTGCCTGTATGTCTATATTTTTTCGGTCTTTTTATTTTAGTTTGTGCTTCGGGTTTGGCTCTAAGTAGGTATAATTGTAGTTCTTAGTCTCAGACAAGATACCAATTACTCAGAGGACTTATTTAGCCTTCAAAATTCAGTTTACAACGGAAAAAAAATTATTTGATATCGATACCAGGAAATCAAAATTTGACTTACATCCATTCATTTTTCTTTCAGTCTACGGTTTCGCTTTAACTGGAAACAACTATTGCTTTTTAGTCTTTCTGAGCTCCAGGACCATGGATTAGTTTTAAAGCTTTCATTACACCCGAGAAACACCGGGCTATACTGCTAGTCAATGAAACCCGCTGATTTTAGCGCCATTTTTGCCATTTGTCAGAACGATGTAATTCTCTTTAAAATCTTTAAAAAATAAAATTAACTTTTCTGAAATTTTATTTGAAAAAGATTAGCTGATTTGAAGTCTAATTAATCTAATTTGAAACAAATATTATTTACTTTTAGTTTAAAATATCGCAGAAATGCATTTTTAACACGGAGGTAGGTTTTTATTTAAGGTGTTCACATGACAGCTCGAGTGACAGGTGAAAGTTTATCAAATTTTTTCCATGGGGCCATATCTATAAAAATTACTTCAGGAATATAATGTGAGCGCCATTTTTATATAATTTTTAACTACCTAGTTAATCTTAAAATATTTAGAAAATATTCTCCGTAATATAATATTTTATTAATTTTTAGTTACTTTGGCTTTAAATTTACTATAGTTGTCGCTCTTAGTGTCGTCTGTAATTACAAAAATCAGCACTTTTAATAAATATTGTTTTTACTTAATAACAATATAATCTAAACTGTACAAATTAATATAGAAATTTAAATGATTCTAAACTATAAATTATTCTAATTAAACTTTAAAAGAAGTGAAAACAACTCTTGTAAAAGTTCATTATTCATCAAAAATTATTTTTCTTCAGACAATAGCGTCCATAATATATCTAATTCATAAAAACAATTAAAAGTTCTTTCTAACTGAATAATGTCTAGTTTTATTGCATTTTTTTTTTAATTTTATTATTCAGAGTAAAGTTTTTAGTAACTAGGCTTCTTGTCTTACAAAAAAAAATCATCGATGATTTAAATTCCCTAAGGAGATTCATGAATAACTAATATAGATATTAAACCCTGAAAAAATTAATTTCTCAAAATTTCATAAAATTAAGTAGATGGTAACAGATGTAAATAAATGTTTTTATCAAGATTTTCTAAAAAAAAAAAAAAACATTTCTAAAAATTTATTATTCATTGGTGGAGAAACCTAAAAGCTTCATTATAAGCCGACAATTATTTGATTTTTGCAAGAATTTTGAAATCGTCAATATGCTTTTACCACAAAAAAAGACGCTAAAATTTTCGATACAAATCTTTGGTCCCGTGATGACGCAAGAAAAAACATAATTTGAACATTCTAAAAAGGGTGTTATATATATATATATATATGCTATTCTATATATATATATATATATATATATATATATATTATTTTACGTCTTGATATTTTGTGGGATTGGTCTTGTTTGCGTTTGGTTGATTTTCTTTTTCTTGATTTTTATCGTGCAGGTGTTTGATTTCTTTTTAATGCTTCTTTATTACTTTTTCTTTTATAAATATATTGAATAAGTGTCCGCTGAATTACCTCTCTGTTAGTTGATTTGTTTTTGTCATTCAATTTGACCTCTATTTTTGTGTTGACTTTTTTATTAGCTTTACCATTTTTCTCACTTTGTGGGTGTTTTTGATCGCTTAAGGGTTTTCTTTTTCAGGTTATAGTTGGGTATTTGTGTTTTTATGTGTATTTGTGTTTGCGGGATTTTGTGGGGGGGTTACTAGTGGTTATATTATTTTCTGTATTTTTTGTCGTGGTTGAATGTTTGTATATTTATATTTTTTGTTTTTGTTGTTATTTATTGTTATTTGTGTAACAAAATTGATATTTTTTCGAGTGCCTACATTTTCCCATTATCTTGTTTCTTTTATTTATTATTATACTTTGATTTTTAAAGCTGATTATTGCTAGTTTCTCTTCTAGGCATAATTTACGTTTTTTGCTGCTGTCTGGTGGTGCTGTTTTTACTATTTCCCATTTAATTTTGGTGGTAATGTTATTTTCATTCTGGTTCCATATGTATTTTGATAGTGTTGTTTTGTTTTGTATTTTGTGTTGAGTGTTGTTTTACGATTATTAAAGTGACAAATTCTTTGAACTAAAACTATCAACATTCTATCTCGAGTACTTTACAATAAAAACGTGATTCTTGCCAAAACACTTTTTATTAGTAAAACTACTGAAAAACAACAATCTTGGCGCCAAACAGTATCATAACTCAACAATATGTAAGCATATATCACACACACACACACACACACACACACACACACACACACACACACACACACACACACACACACACACACACACACACATATATATATTTTTTTTTCATTTGTAAACGAGTTATTACGCGACATGAAAACGTCATCATTCCTTGTAATTGCGCGTTCAAAAATTTCCTGCCACTTGAGCGTTAAAAAAAAAACAAAAAAACACCGTCACATGAATGTTCTTAAAAAAACGGTAAACTGTAAAATGAGTTATTGCAAATCGCCTAAAAACACCACTAGGTCGCGTAATAACTCGTTTACAAATGGAAAATATTCAAAAGTTCTACAATATAATTCTATTGAACACTTTTTAATGCAAATATGCACTGGTCTAATTTTATTATGATCAAAAACTAAGTAATTAAGCATATATATATATATATATATATATATATATATATATATATATATATATATATATATATATATTTGTCATCCGCAGACAGATCTGTTTCGCCGTATCACAGCTTATCAGTACGGTTAGACTCCGATTGCTCTTTTACCCAGGATTGAAACCTGACCGAATATATATTAAGTAGCTAACCTAGAGAGCCAACGAACCTACCTTTTTTTTTTCCTTTCGACTAGTACTTTGACTAATGTTCAAGTTCTTATTTCGTTTCTTTTTTGTTTCCATTTTTTCCCTTCCGCGTTTGTACTCGGTGGGTTTTTCGAGACGTGTTCAAAGATAAATTTACAGTTATATATATATATATATATATATTGTTGAAACCGTTTTGAAAGTCGCTGGTCGTTTTTAATTGGATAATATAGAATGTCGTCTTGCCTTTCCCTAAATTAACATTAACTTGCCAGTGTTTTTTTTTTTGTGTTTTTTTCATTTTTTTCGTGTGAATTAATTAAAATCTTTTAATTAAACATTTCCTTTTGTGAATAGAACAACTGGACTCATGAAAATGTGATGCCGATGCAACCCTTTGATATCATAAGCCATTAGAGAAACCATATCTGGCGACAAGTTTGTTTTTTGTTTTTCGGGGTACTATATGTCTGAATACGGATGTGTGTGGTGGTGCAGTGGGTATCGGCACGGAGTGAGAAATTGAGTTGATTCCAGTTGAATTCGTTGCTCTGTTTACGCTCAAATACCTTTGGGAGAGGTATTAATCTATCTCTCTCCCTCCAGCTATGAGCTTAATATTAGGACAGATTGGGTTCTATAGCTTTGGTTGGCAACCAGTCTACTACAAAGAAATGACAAACTACTGTGCTAAAATCTTCTGCCTAGTCAGTCATAGATCGAAAGTGACATGGTCACTCAATCGAGTATCTGACTAACTGATATGTTTGACATTATATCATTAATATTCTAGAGTTCTTCAGACATTAGGACAGTCCCAATACGGTCCGCAAAACGACTCACTATGACACTTTCAAAATAGCATTTTTTTGTGTTCGTCAGAATAAATTCGACGATTAATAGCGCTTAAAAAATTCAGTTTTGCGGATGCATCGCTTTATTCAACGAATATTTCACCGTTTTTTTTAATCCAATTAATTCATTTAACTCTCCTCAGAAGAAGAAAAAGAAATAACTTTCTCTCTGTCCCTCTCTCTATATAAAGTTATCAAAAATGCGGGAAGAATGTTCACTGATACACAAATGATTGCGTCACGTACCGAGAAAATGGTGGGGTGTATAGTTGGTGTCATTGCACTTGATCAATACAGATGCGTTGCGCACTCATATCAGTAATAGTTCGAGCCACGACGAAGAAATATTGCGTTATCGAAGCAGCTCGTTCGGGGTTGTTTGCTTCAAGGTGGGCGTGGTTGCAGCCTCATCAAATCGGCGAATGCAGCAAGCTCTTTAGAATAATGCTTTGAGTGAACGCTTGAGTAAAAACATAGATAGCAATTGATTCAAGAAATCCATCCCGGGAGATCTAGCTCTCTGTAATGAACACAGTAGTGGCTGACCAAAGGTTCCGGACGATGAGGCCCTGATTGCTACCATAGAGGAAGAAAACAGACAAACCTCTGGTTAGTTTGTCGAACGCTTCCATGTTTTTTTTATGAAATGGTCATACTTTACTAGCAGCGGATAGAAAAGGTGGGCAGGTTAGGCAAGTGGGTACTTCTCACATTGCCAGACGTCAACAAGAAACAATCAGTGACATCTTGTTTTTCATTGCTTTCTTGGCACCACAACGTATCCATATTTGATCGATTACTCACCAGGGACGAAATGTGGGTGCTGTCTGACACTCCCAAGCGTGCTAGACATTGGCTGTCATCATGGGATCGTGTGCTTCACCCTGCACTCACGCAATGTCATGTTCTGTCAATATATACAAATGATCTAACACTTCAGACAGATTCGGAAAATACGGTGATATCACTAGCAGTGGCTTGCAAAACGACAATGTGATGCTGTCAACCCTATTTCATCATAGATTAGAATAATTTTGACTCAAAGACAGATTCAAGAAATACGATGATCTCATAAGCAGTGACCTGCAAAACGACAATCTAAAACTAACAATCTTATTTCATCTTAGATTAAGACAATTTTGGCTCAAAGATAGTTTCAAGTAATACGGTGATCTCTCTAGCAGTGGCTTACAAAACAACAATGTCACACTACCAACCATGTTTCATCTTAGATTAGGATAATATTAGCTCAAAGACAGATTCAAGAAATACGGTGATCTCACTAATAGTGGTTTGCAAAACCACAATGTCAAACTGCTCAACCTATTTCATTATAAATTAGGATAATTTTGGCTGAAAGACAAATTCAAGAAATAAGGTGGTTCCATTAGCAGTGCCTTGCAAAACGTCGATATCACACTGCCAATTTTATTTCATCTTAGATTAGGATAATATTGACTCAAAGACAGATTCATGAAATACGGTGATTTCACTAGCAGTGGCTTGCAAAACTACAATTTCATACTCCCAACATTATTTCATCATAGATTAGGATAATTTTGGCTTAAAGACAGATTCAAGAAATAGGGTGATGTTACTAACAGTTGCTTTCTAAACGACAATATCATACTGCCAACCCTATTTCATCTTACATCAAGATAATATTGGCTTAAAGACAAGTTCAAGAAATACGATGATGTCACTAGCAGTGGCTTGCCAAACAGCAATGCCATACGGTCAACCGTATTTCATCTTACATCAAGATAATATTGAATAAGAATGCGGTGATCTCACTAGCAGTGGCTTGCAAAACGACAATCTTAGTTTAAAATAATATTGGTTCAAAAACATGTTCAAGAAATACGGTAATTCTAGTAGCAGTGGCTTGCAATACAACAATTTTATATTGCTAACCCTATTTCCTTATACAATCCTTCATTGGAACAAAGGTGAGTGTTTTATATGTTTCTGCATTACGGATATTATAGTTACAGACAAAAAGAAAAGTTCTTTTTCTTTAATATGCCGTGTTTCTTCAGGACATAGACGATCATGTCTCTCCACAATTTTCTGTCCTTTGTGACTTTTAATAAACTTACTCATTTTGTTATCTCTCCTAATCCTTGTTCCGGCACCCATTTATTCAAGCTCTCTAGTAAGGGCATGCGTTGTTTTTCGCTGTTCCACTTGCCTTCAATATGTACTGCCAGTATTAGATTTTCCAGGCCCTCTTTCTTCGTTTTTCTCTGGTCAGCTGTCTTTTCCTGATGTTAAGTGCATTTATTTTGACAATTATATATATATATAAAGAACAGAACCTATTTTGTTTTTCTTCAGCTATATTATGTCCCAGTGTAAATACCACTTACAGTTACCGTATGACAGGATGTCCCGCCACCTGCTTTGATCCTGACGCCCCCAAGAATTGTAATCAGCCGGACAGAGAGGGTTGTCAGTGTGTCCCAGGACTTCTGTTGAGTGACGACGTTTGTGTAGAACCATCCACATGTGGCTGCAAAGATCCAAATGGAAATTATCTTCCGGTGAGTCGATCACCTTTTTTTTATCTTCCGGTGAGTCGATCACATTTTTTTATCTTCCGGTGAGTCGATCACATTTTTTTATCTTCCGGTGAGTCGATCACCATTTTTTTATCTTCCTGTGAGTCGATCACATTTTTTTATCTTCCAGTGAGTCGATCACATTTTTTTATCTTCCGGTGAGTCGATCACATTTTTTTATGTGAAAATAAAACGCAGTTTTTTTTTTCAAAGTAAAATAAAAATACAGAAATTTGCAATGGCTGCCTCTACTGCGTAGGACACAGGTTTGATTCTTGCCAAATGTTTCTTTAACAAGATTTCTCGAATTAGGTAAAAATAAATAAATATACAGTTTAATAATCAGAACGTCTACTCAAACACGAATAACTACTAAAATAAAGTGATATGGAAATTTCAGATTTTGCACAAGGACGAAAGCATGGAGCACTTAGTGAAGATTGAACTCACTATTCCGTCATAATTAAACTAACGAAATAAGCTTGCTAACCATTACGCCATGTTGAGGTAACCGAAGCATGATTTTTCTAAGCGAACTTTGATGTGGAACAAGGCTGTGAGTATGGGGTACCCAGCAAGAATTGAACTCACTATTCAATTTTAATAATTCTAGCTAGACAAGTTTGATAACCATTATACCACGTCGAGGTACCCTATATTTATATGTAAGTATTAGGTCGTGTCATAAGAATTGTGTTCACTAAATATATTCACAAAGAAAATAAATGATTTATTCAATTATATATTTTCCATTCATTTCATGCTAAGCATAAGTTTGCCTAACGTGCGGTCCACACTCTTCCCCAATCTTTTGAACAGAAATATAGGTTTATCCCTTATTTTCTATTTCAGATTGAGTTTCCGGTTCCTTCTAAAATGTTTTCATTCTTTTTTCATTTTTAGTTGTCTTTTGAATATTAGTGACATTAATGACAAAACAAAGAACGCAAGGGTTTACTGAGTATGAAAGAATATGAGAAAATTTATTAAGGAGATAGAACAATAAAAGAACAAGAATAAAGAAGACAAAGGAGTAATATTGGATTTAAATGTTTGTAGGACTTACAGACATATCACACCGAAAGACTATACGATCACCAAAATTAAGTATCGCTTGAGAATACCAGGTGCTGTAAGGTTGGAGGTGCAGGAATTGTAGTGAATAATGACTCAAAATCGTTAATCGCAGAGTCGAGTTCCAATTCCTGTTGGTTTCCGTATATGGTTCTTCTTCTTCTTCTTCTTCTTCTTCTTCTTCTTCTTCTTCTTCTTCTTCTTCTATGTGCCTTGTCCCTTCAGAGCGTAGGCGATCATGGTTTTTCACATCTCCCAATCCCTGGTGGCTCTTACACCATGCAACCCTTGTTCTGTCACCTACCTGATCAGGTCCTTAAAAATGTTATCCACTGCTTTTCTGTGTCTCTTTTCCACTCTATCTGGCCTGTTAGTATCAGCTTCTCTAAGCCCTCTTTCCTCATTGCATGTCCCAGGAACTTCAGTCGTCTCTTCCTGATGCTCAATATTAATTTCATTTTCGTTTCCGTTCTTTCTAAACCCTCGTCATTGCTCACATGCTCGGTCCACGATATCTGCAGCACCCTTCTGTAGAACCACGTTTCAGCTGCTTCAAGTTTTCCCTTCATCTTTGTTGATATTGTCCAACATTCACTGCCATATTGAAGAACTGACATCACATATCAATCCAGTACTCTCTTATTTGTTTCTAGTGGAAGTTTCCTGTGTCTTAATACTTTACTCAGCTTCTGGAACGCATCCTTCGCCATGCCAATTCACCTTTGGATCTCTGTGTTGCACTTTCCATCTTCAGTTAGAACACTTCCCAGATATTAAAATTTTCGTACCTGCTTGATTTTAACATCCCCCACTTGTATTTGGCACTTTGGGCTGCTCTTTTTGCTAATGACCATGCATTCGGTTTTCTTGTAGTTTATTTGTAGTCCCTTCTTGTCACTCTCTTTTGCTATCTTTTGCAGGAGGCTCTGCAGTTTCCTTTCCGTGTCTGCAATCAACACTGTGTCGTCTGCGTATCTTATGTTTTTCAGATTGTGGCCTCCGATGACAAATCCTGGCATAACATCTAGGGTCCTCAAAATATTCTCACTGTACAAGTTAAATAGATCCGGTGAAAGTACACATCTCTGACTTACGCCCCTTTCTATCTTTGTATATATGCTGAATTCGTTACCTATCCGTATGCAGACAGTTTGCTGCCAGTAGAGATTCCTAATTACCCTGTCTTTCCCAAATATGTCCAAGTCGCTGAGCATCTCCATCAGTTCTTTATGGCGTATTTTGTCGAACGCCTTCGGATATTATCCTTGTAAAGGTTATAACTCCACCTATTTTCTGTTCAGCTATGGGTTAATTTGTAAGGCTTTTATGACTAAATCGTTATTATTTCAAAATAAACAAATTCTTATAATCTAAAAATATTTTCTGGTTTTAAATAACCTCCAAAGGTGTGATAAAGCGTAGAAAACGAATCAATCATTCAAATTTTTGAAGACCAAATTTGACTGGGAAGAAAGAAGAATTTTGTTTTTAAAAATTATACTATATTCTGTTTATTCTCAATGAATTATTTGAAAAGAATTTATTGAGTCAACTTTAAAAAAACATCAAAAAAGTAAAAGGAAGGACATTTATTTTTAAATCTGGCATTGTGTTATTCGAAATTTTCAACTTGTTTAATAATTACTCTGAAAGAAATTCTCAAGAAAACAAAAAATAAAAACAACACACACACATATATATATATATATATATATATATATATATATAAACAACACACACACGTATAGATATATATGTGTGTGTGTGTGTGTGTGTGTGTGTGTGTGTGTGTGTGTGTGTTGTTTTTATTTTCAGGTGATATATTAAAATAAATTTTTATAACATATAACAAAATTACAATATATATATATATATATATATATATATATATATATATATAATAATTTTGTTATATGTTAAAATAAAAATTTATTTTAGCATATTACCTGAAGAGGAATAGCTTTGTTTTGAAACATGAAAATTTTTGTGTAGTCATATTATGCTTTTATAAACCATTGTAATAACAAAATTACAGTATCAAGCTCTTCTCTGTATCGAGCACTCTTTATAAAAATAAATTCTTGAACTGTGGGTTTTTAATCTACGTGTTCTTTCACTTTTCTGTAATATACACACACACACACACACACACACACACACACATATATATATATATATATAATTAACAGGTTAGAGTTTCTGATCATAACTAGTTCGATCGTCACTGGGTATCTTCATAAGGGTATCTTCATAAGGGTATCTTCATAAGGGTGAGCTAGTTCCAGAATGATGTAATCAAAATTATTAAGAAGTCCCTACTACAGAGCAAAGTTTAGCAATATAATCTATTGTTGCTGAAAACTCCTTCTTACGATGCAATGCAATATTGTGACCAAACCCTGATAAATATATACAGATCTGTGTTTTCAGGTTGGCGCCAAGAAAATGTCACCCGACTGTCGCCATACAATAATCTGCGAGCGGATAAATGGTAAAGCTCGATTGACTACCACTAAGGATCAATCATGTGGAATCCAGGCCAGTTGCGTCGCCAAAACATCCGGGGCCTACCATTGCTCGTGCAATCCGGGGTACGTAGGTGACCCGTATGTTCGATGCTGTAAGTTTTTAAGTTTCATTCTTAACTGTATTAAACCGACTTTTAAAAAGATAATCGATTAAAGTCCTAATGAAGTACTTGCACCCCAACCACCGTTGATCCCTCTCCCCCTCAACAGGTGGAGCCACAATGACTGAAGGATCCCCGAATGAACATGCAGTGAAACAGATTATGAAAAATACAAAATTATGAAACAATTTTTTAGTTATTTACTATTGTCCTCGTCTTTGTTGTTGTTAACACAACGTTTCAGCCGTTGGGCCCTTCGGCCTTCATCGTGTTTAGGCTGGCTCAGTTAACACACGGAAAATTCGGAACTGAATCCATTATTTAATCTAAGAAGTGTTCTCATTCCACTCCACATGTCTAGGGATGTCCCATCTATTTCTTACTTTTTGTATTGCTCAGTTATTGCTCGCCTTGTTTCCACTGGTTCTAAGTGCACACTTCCCAGGGTCGGGATTGAACTCACAATTACTATGTACCCAAATTCCTGAACCAACGCTTATCATCTGTGACTGTATCCACTGAAGAGTTTCTCTTTTGTTACAGCTGTTCCTGCTGTTGAAGTCTTGCTGTCATTTGTTTTTTTTTTTTTAATTTAATACCCAAGTATTCGTGCTTCATTGTGCTTTCTACAGTCAAATCTCCAAAGGTGGGGTACATGGGGTACATCAGAAATTGCTGTCTTGATTGTTCTTTGTTGCTACAGATTTCTGTTTTAAATTTTAAGGAAAAAGCATCTGAAAAGTAATTCAAACCATAAAGAACGTTTGTTGCCTAAACACACATAATATATATATATATATATATATATATATATATATATA
Source organism: Ascarosepion bandense (assembly GCA_037127315.1). Taxonomy (NCBI): domain Eukaryota; kingdom Metazoa; phylum Mollusca; class Cephalopoda; order Sepiida; family Sepiidae; genus Ascarosepion; species Ascarosepion bandense. The sequence goes on from JBBBDQ010000118.1 coordinate 5,257,297, forward strand.
TATATATATATATATAAGAAAAATTAAGGCAGACCCATTATTTTGTGTAAAATCGTTTGTGCAATAAAGACGGAAGCTGATGATGGTTCGCCTGAAATAGGCCCACACATCCGATTTACCATGGAATAACGTGTCTGCTTTAATTTTTCTTATATTTGTTCTCTCTATATTTATATACATATTTAGAGCTCTCTGAGAGAGTTATCCTACCACTGTATGTACAGGATACTCCTTTGAATTCTTCTATACCCACACCGCACGCTGATATATATATATCAAACCGTAATACGAGAGGAAATAGTAAAAATCAGGCAGACTGACTGAGCAGAAGATTATCACACAGTAGGTTGCCTTTGCTTTCTGTGGTAGACTGGTTGCCAGTCAAGGCTATAAATCCAATCTGTTCAATTATTTAACCTATAACTGGAGGGAAGAGAAGGATTAATACCTTTCCCGAGGGTATCTGCACGTAAGTGAATGCAAGGAATTCAACTGGAATTCGAACTCAGCACCCCGATTTGTCGTTCCGAGTCGATATCCATTGCACCACAACGCACATCTTTATTTTCCTTCTTACGTGCCTTAATTTCAACTGACTACACAATTCAACATACTACACACACACACACACACACACACACACACACACACACACACACACATATATATATATATATATATATATATATATATATATATATATATAAAACATGCTCTAACATACTATACACCGGAACACATACTCACACACATATCTATCTATCTATCTATCTGTCTATCTATCTATCTATCTATATATATATATATATATATAATGAACACAGAAGTAGGAAAAAACAGAAGAAAAAAAACGAAAAAAAAAAGAAAAGAAAAAATACAAAAAGTATATGCGCATAAACACACGAGAACACACGAGAACGAATACCGAATGGAAAAAAATGTAGCAATAAACACGACTCCAATTAAAGCAGATAGATATAACACCAATTCGTAAAACGACGCCCACTACGACTCTGACAGAGGTGCGAAAAGGCCAAATCATGCTATTGGTCAACGCCGCGCATATATATAAACCATAAATTAAAGCAGACAGATATCATCAGATCGTAAAATTGCCTCTTCTACAAGTACTTTCATGGCTACTGCTCCGATGAGCTTAGTTCACTGGTGCCGCCTAAGCACGAATTTACACGAGATACTAGATTAGCAACTAGGTCCCACCCTTTTACAGTTAAACAAATAAGATGTAACCGTAAATTCTACTCCAACAGCTTCTTTTCTCGCGCTTCCCGCCTGTGGAACTCCCTTCCACAAGTCTGCTTTCCCGACAGTTACAATCTCCAGGTGTTTAAATGTAGGGTCAATAAACACCTCCTATCACACTAACTCCCAACTATTCTCAGTACACTCTCATCTACCCAAACCTCATTCTCAGTATCCTTACCCGCCTATCACCCACCCTCTGACATTTCCTATATTTAATCATCCTTTCTCCACTCTACGTAGCCCCCTGCGCAGTAGTGGCAGTGACATGCCTTGCTCGGGGTGAAACGCTTATAAAAAAAAAAAAAATACTGGACAATCTCCTCAGAGATTAAGGAAAGACTGGAAGCAACAGAAGTGTGGTTCTACGGGAGGATGCTGGGGATAACATAGACCGAACATGTGACAACGACAAGATTTTAGAGAGGGTGCAAATGAAAAGGAAACTTATTCTTAACATCAGAAAGAGACAGCTGAAGTTTCTGAGACCTGTAATGAGGAAGAAGAGCTTGGAGAATCTAATACTCACGGGACGAATAAGGGAAAGAGAGGCATTGGAAAGCAACATGAGACATACTTTATGGGCTTGAGCAAATGGATGTTTTAGGAGAGATACCTAGAGGAAAAATGTTAACAGCAGAAAAAGATAGGAAGCTGTGAAGGTCTATGATTTATCGACGACACATAAAGAAGAAGAACTTTCCGTCTTCTGTTAAAATACTTCCCAGATATTTAAATTATTTATTTAATAAATCATCAGCTGGAATTTTTTTTTAATCGTTTTTTTTTAATCGTTTCACCCCAAGCAAGGCATTCCACTGCCACTATTGCGCTTGGGGATACATAGGGGAAGGTAAATAGAAAGAGTGGTTAGATATAGGAAATGTCAGAAGGGGGTGATAGGTAGTTGGGAGGATGGGAAGAGTGTTTGAAAGAATGGAAGCGAGTTAATGTGTTAGGAGGTGTCTATTGACCTTACATTTAAACTCCTGGAGATTGTAGCCGTCGGGGAAGCAGTCATGTGGAAGGGAATTCCAGAGTCGGGAAGTACGAGAAAAGAAACTGTTGGAGTAGAAGTTGCGGTTGCATTTTATCGGTTTCACTGTAAAAGGGTGGGATCTAGTTGCTAATCTAGTATCTCGTGCAAATTCGAACCTAGGGTGCACCAGGGATCTAAGTTCATCGGAGAAGAAGCCATGGAAGTATTTATAGAAGAGACACAGGGAAGCCACGTCGCGCCGGTGAGAGTGAGACTGCAGGCGGTCTGCCAAGTCAGTATCGATCACATTACAGGCCCTCCGCTGTACCTTATCGAGAAGCCCAAGGAGAAAACCAGGGGCACCCGACCAGATATGGCAACAGTATTCAATGCACGGCCGGATGGTAGATTTATAAATGTGCAGGATAGATTCAGACGGAAAAAACCTCCTGGCCCTGCACAGAGAACCGACTTTCATAGCAGCGGATTTAGCAATGGATTCGATATAGTCATTCCACTTGAGGTCCGCTGAAAGTGTGAGACCAAGGAGGCGTAGTGTTTTACTCTCTGGGAGGCAAGCCTGGTCCATGCTAATGGGAGGTAGATGCGGTTGTTTATGGTGGTTAATTGATAGTAGCTTCGTTTTGGAAGCATTAAAATTTGATTAGTTTTAATATTTTTTAAAAGAAAATATTACATTGATTTGAGAAATTAATTTTCGATGCCAGCATTGAAACCTGTATCTTATCTTTATATTTCAGCCAAAGGTTCAACCGATATAAGTAAGTATTTTTTAGCAATTTTCATTATATATTAAGATGGTGATGTCGGATTGAACAGACATGTTTTTTTTTTCATTGCTCAAAGAAAGCGATGACGTATTTTAAATGGGATGTTTTAATTATTTTAATTACTCATTTATTTTCATTATATAATTATCCTAATTAACAAGTAAAATATTTGGAGCAAGCTGTACGGTTTCAAATTCGAGCTTGTCTAGATTGTCACGAGTGTATTTTCGGGTTTCAGTTGATATAAAACTGTATTCTCAGGCTATTATGTTTTAATTCATTTAACCCGAGAACGCTAACCATCGGTATATACTACCCAGCGCAAATGACGCCATTTTAAATATAATTTAATTAAATTTTCAGCACCTGATTTTCTTACCTAAATAATATATTTTTCAGTTCCTATTAATGTTAACTCAAAGTACAAATTTTGAAGTGCCTGCATGTAAAATATTTCAAATAAAGATTTATATTTAATATTTTTTTGATATTTTAAAATCGGGTATGATATATCCATGGTTAGCAGTGGTGTAACTTTAATTGATGGTTAGTGTTCCAGTGTTAATAACAATAAACTTAATAATTCTTAATAATTGTTACAATATTATGTATTTATTAGCTTTTTTTTATAATCATTTCACCCCAAGCAAAGCAGGACCGCCACTGGTGCACAGGGCGTAACAGTGAGAGAAAAAACAGGGTACAGGGGACGTCGATGAAAGGATAAGAGATTGATGGGAATCAAGTCGATAAAAGATGGCAATTGACCTTGCATTTAAAAATTTGGAGATTTTAGCCATCAGGAAGCAAGTAAGTTGAAGCGAGTTCCACAGGCAGGAAGTGCGAGAAAAAAAGTAGGAGAGGCAATTACATTTAACTATTTCGACGGTAAAAGGTAGATGTCAACCTAGTAGCACGCTTAAATTCATCTGGTCGGGGAAAAAAGTTCGTCTGAGCAGTTGCCATGAAAATATTTGTAGAAAAGACAGAAAGAAGCCACATCACGTTAGTGAGAAATTGACTGAATCGAGATGCCAAGTCGGGATCGATTACATTGTAGATTAAAAAACAAATGATTTCTGATGATAATCTTTTAATTCCTCACATTCGAAACTTGATAAATGACAAATTTCAAACTGCTTCAATAAATTCATATGCGTTTACTTTATGATTTAATTATTATTTTTATGCGTTATAAATATTTGATTCCTTATATATATTGATAGATCTGTGCGTGCATGTGCTGGTTGGTTGGTTGGTTGGTTGGTTGGTTGGTTGGTTGGTTGGTTGGTTGTTTGGTTGTTTGGTTGGTTGGTTGGTTGTAGGATATAACACTTGTTTGGATCGATCTCACTAATCAGTAGTAATGTGGTTAATTTCATTCATTATACAACATAATTGTTTAATGGCGAATTTTGTATGGACACCTAATGAGGAGCAAACTGATTAATCAGTTTACATTAGTTGATTGCTCGCCACTCCAACCCTTATGTGGTTATTCAATATCGAATTGTTTATTGGGCACTATGTGAAGATCGAACCCACTACGTAGTGGTAATGGTTAGCTTGGTTGTTTATGCGACGTGCCAACCCTTGTTTGGGCATTTAACAAGTTTTATATTAGTCACTGAGTGAGGCTTGAACGCACTACGCAGTGGTAATGGTTAGTTTCTCTGATTATACAATATACTTATTGATTGGCTAGTTAATGTCGAATTTTGTATTGGACAGCCAGTGAGGATCGAACTCACTACGCAGTGGCAATGGTCATCCAGACTATCTATTACTCCACGTTGATGCGCCCTATGCATGTATATGTGTGTGTGTGTGTGTGTGTGTGTGTGTGTGTGTGTGTGTGTGTGTGTGCGTAGTTTTGTGTTAGCCATGTAAAGAAGTGTTTGAAAATACGCTTGTTTTTTCATGATTATTGATCCAGCGTTTCTTTCAGTGTTAGGAGATTCCCCCAAGAAGTGTAATGGCTGTCATCCAAAAGCTGACTGTTTAGACGGACGCTGCGTCTGCAAACCCGGTTTCCTTGGTGATGGTGTCACTGTCTGCGAAGGTAATATCGCATGGCTTATCAAATGACTTTATAGACACTTGCCAGTTTTGCTTATCATTATTGTCATCTTTCTGGCTAAACACATTTTTTCTCCAATTTTTCTTTTTTTAAATTCCAGATAAATGTTTTTGCACAGTCAGTGGAGACCCTCACTACATCACTTTTGACGGGCAGCTGATTAACTACCAAGGATCGTGTTCCTATTTGCTGTCTAAGTCGACTGTCCTGGGAGACCCGTGTGAATTTCAGATACATATCAAGAACAAGTTGCTCACTGATCGTCCAAGAAGCGTGATCCCAGAACAAATCCGTTTGGAAATATACGGCCATAGATACTACATCTCGAAGAACGAGACTTACGTATGAATTACCACGTACAGTTTAATAACCTGTTTTACAAATGATGTTTCATTTTTCCGTTCCCTTGCTATTTTGTCCTGCATATAAACTAAATCGTTCACAATAGTTTAAATATTTATTTGCGAATGATGAAAATCTTGCAGTCAGTTATACATATGGCGGAATTGTCCGTTTTCGACACGGTCCCCTTTGGAGCCTACATACTTGTGTAGGTGTACTGTAGAATTTGACGTGATGTAATGGTTAGCAAGATTGTGTCACTAGAAAAATTACGAGTGAGTAGTGAGTTCGATCCTCACTGGGGGTTCCACACATTCCACCTTGTACCACATCTAAAGCACACTTACAAAATCATTTTCTTCGATGCGGTGTAATGGTCATCAAGCTTGTCACGTAGATCAATTACGACTGAATAGTGAGTTCGATCCTTACTGAGTGCTCCATACTTTCGGCCTTGTGCCACATCTTAATAAACATACTGTAGCGTTTATGTACTTTCCTGACTGAGACTTTATTGATAATTAATTGATTAATTGGTTTACTACAAAGATTCGTAGCACATGTAACAGGGAGATAAAATAATGGTGTATAATCAAAGCGTTACCTTTCGAATTATAAAAAAAAAGTTTGAAAGGAAACTCCAGTTTATACTAAAAAAAAAACTATAACAGTTATATGCCTTGAGAATTCATTGATACGATTTTTATTGCTTATCAACCATTTGCAGGCTATTTAAAGCCAGAAAATATTTTTAGATTTGCAAGAATTTATTTTTGACATAAAAATAGTTTAATGATACAATTCTTACTAATTAACCCATAGCTGGGGGGGGTGAATTCATAACTTTGCAAGGGTAAATTCATACCTTTGCGCGTAAGTGAGTATAACGAACTCAACGAGAATTGAAACTTGGCTCTCTGATCGACAATTCTGACCCATTATTCCTTACACCACCAGCACATCTATACTTGCAGCACCTGGTATTCCCAGACAGTCAACCATCTAAGTACTGACTAAGCTCGACGTTTGAACCTCATGTGGCCGTAAAAATAGAACTTGAGAAGTAATTTTCTGAATAAAAATAACTGTTTGGGGAAAATTATTTAATAAGGACAGTAAGAATTTTGTTTTTCAAATTTCTTCCTTCTTCGATAATATGGAACATCTCAGTGACACACGCGCGTTTGCAGAATCTCAGTAAGTTTCAGAATAAAGGCATGTATGAATTGCCGCGATAATCAATGTTTTAAAAGATACTTCAAATTCTCCCTCAAAGCAAAAGAGGAAAATAACAAATATAAATTAACTAGCAGTATAGCCCGGCGTTGCTCGGGTGTAATGAACGCTTTAAAACTAATCCATGATTCTGGAGCTCAGATGCAGCCTAAAGAATATTCGTGTGAAGTTTGATGAGAATCGGATAAAAATTGTGGATTTGTATAAAGGACATACAGACAGATAAACAGACAGACACACAAACATCTTGCCTCACATCAAAAATAAACATAACATTATTAACTTATACTATTGCAACCAAATACATAATAATTATAAGCAAGATGAAAAAACTCTCAAAAACATAATACGTAGAAATGTTAAACCAGTCGAAAGTAATAATCAAATGAAACTCATTATATATTATAAAAAGTTTAAAACAATTGACCTCATAGTCTATAATAACCGAACAAGCACTAAACTAAATTCTCTACAAAAACCCAATGTAGTGTACCAATTTACATGCCCATTCAGAGATTGCATCTCTGGTACTAATCAAAAACCTAGTACATATATTGGTTTTACTACAACCACGCTCTCCCGTAGACTTACATGTCATCTTTCTGATCAGAGTACTATTAAACAACATTTCTCTGAAAAACATAAACATGTAGGTAATATCAGACAGATTTTGGTCAACAATACGGTGATCCTTACTCATACACACAGTAAGAGGAACCTGCAGATATTGGAGGTCATGTACATCAAATCAAAACAACCAACACTCAATAAAATCAACTTTAAAACAGGAAATAATATATTACATTGCATTTGACTACATGGTTTTGTTGTCATTTCGCGCTATCCCGCGGTGTGACGTCATAAAACCGCATCGCAAACTTAAGAACTGCGTTTATTATTTTTGGTAACTATTGCCGTTGCCAAGCGGAGTTTTATGTCAATACAAAATAAAATCGTCGGTGATGGTGGATTTTATAATATTTCAGTTTAAACAACCTCGCTGAAGATGGCTCATGTGAGCCGAAAGCTTAGAAGAAAATCAATAAATAATTATCCAAATGTTGGAGAATTTTTGTCTTTATTTTCAACTGAAATTAAAGCAAAAATACGACGTTTAGAACGGCTCATGATTAAACATAATAGACATTCATTGTCTCTTATATTTAATAGCATATGTTTAGAATATATATATATATATATATATATATATATATATATATATATATTATCGATTTTCTGCACTATGGTAAGAACTGCAACCTTGAAACTTCTGAGTATCGTTTCTTATGTCTTTGTCTATGAGTGTATCGAATTTGATTAAAATCGGACCACTCCTTGTATAACCCGATTTTTTCGATTATCGATTTTCGATATTTATCGGGGGTACCTCGACCTAAAACCTAGCTAAGAACACTCGCAGACGCTTATAGTACAACTGTGTAAATTTTCACGAAAATCGGTTCAGCCGTTTCGTAATCTATAGGTAACGGACACACACACACACACACACACACACACACACACACACACACACACACACACACACACACACACACACAGACAAAGTTCCATTTATAAATAAGTTTAGATACTCACATCCAAAGCGTAAAATACATGCAAAATTCGGCACACATTTCGTTCTTTTCGTGAATTTGTCCAAAAAGTTACTTCTGTCTTTTTTAAGAACGGCTGGCGTGAGTGAGGGAAAAATTAGCAATCTGGGTAGCTCAATGTACAATAACACTAGTGTTACTGTATTTTACGACATATAAGAACCAGTGCCTTATATTCTATTTTTAAAAGAATCTGTGTCTTATATGGCTAATGATTAAAAGAATTCAAAAGAATTATTTTATTGAGACACGGAGGAGTAATGGTTAGCAGGTCGGATTGAGGAATTGGAGAGCCCAGTTCAAATTCCATCCGATTTCATTTGTTATATACTCTTCTATTATATTAATTGCATATCCACTTTGACTAAAATAAAACTTGAACCAATTCGATGAGAATAAAATGAATCAAAATGACGATCTTTTCGATTGCTAAAATGACGGACAGCAACACGTATATATAAATAAAAAATATACAACATACTTTTATTCGCTTCTTCGGTGACTTGGTTGTGGAGTAGAGTAGGAAGGTCTGGTCGGAGGGTCAGCACACACTAACATGAGGGCATCCAGACGGCTACACCGTCTTCTGTGTTCTGAACTCAACTGCTAAACTCAACTAACTTTTTCAACTCCAAATGCTGACTGCCGTTTCTCTGGACAATCAATTAGGCGAGCCTCGCTCGACACGTATTACTTTCGTTACACTCTGCCACACCTTGGGTACTGACCTTTGTTCGTCAAAACAAAATCTTGATTTGCCACCGGCATTTTTCACACTCAGTAACATTTAAAACATTTTTTTTTAATCATGCAATGTAAATACACTTCTAGGCGAAATTCTATACTGTAGTAAACGAATATATAACATATTAAATTCATTTACGTGATAACACCCTTGGGAAAGGTATGAATCCCTCTATTCTTCCTCCATCTATGGGTAAAATAGAACAGACTGAGTCCTAAAGACTTCATTGACAAACACTTTAGGAGAAGGAAAATCTGAATTAAAACCGGATAGTACTATCTTAAAAGTGTGTAAACATGCGGCTGGGAACGGCTTGTTAATCCAAATTCCCATTGAATCTCTTACTATTTGCACAGCTGGATGAAAATAATCTCTGCAGTGCTTGATCAGCTTTCGTTTGGATAAGAAGCTCGATGTTTTATAAGGAACTAATCAATTTTATCCCTAATGTCCAATGTTTATCTTTTGTCTCAAGTGTAAACCGGACCTATGTCTACCTATCTATTAATTGTGAATTTTGTCCTGGGATTTTTTATCCTCCCCATTATAATAAAGCCCGTTGTGTATTTATTGTGGTGCAGTGGATATCAACTCAGAACGAAAAATCGGAGAGCCGAGTTCGAATTCTAGTTGAATTCCTTACATTCACTTACGTGCAAATACCTTTGGGAAAGGTATTAATCCGCCTCTTCCCTCCAATTATGGGTTAAATAGCAGGTCAGATTGAGTTCTGTAGACTTGGCTGGCAGTCTACCAGAAAGAAATGACAATCTTCTGCCCAGTTAGTCATGTCTCATTCGAGATATGATCACCCAAGCGTGTATCATGTATGACACTTAACTGACTGACTGACTATTGAGTATCTTAAATTAAAACATAAGAAAAACACAACAAAATAATCCATGAACCCCTTTGCGTATAAGAATATATATATATATATATATATATATATATATATATATATATATATATATATACACAAATAAATACACAAAGGTCTTTGTTATAATAGAGAGTATATATATTTCCCTCCTGTCACGCCCATGGAGAGAGAGACAATAGCAAGACAGCTTCGGGTCAGTTCATTCTTTTTACTACCGGTAATTAAACTTTACTACCAGTTATGAAAACTCTTGCCGTATGTTTGCTTTTTAACAGTGGGTTATTATTTATTTTTTGCAATAATTATATCGTTGTGTAGTTAGTAATATATATATATATATCTTCTCTCTTATAATAAATACTGTTTTGTAGTTATATATATATATAAATGGCGGCAAAATATTTTAGTGGATTATATATATATATATATATATATATATATATACATATATATATATATATATAATCCACTAAAATATTTTGCCGACATTTTTTACGGTAGTGGTACACTCGTATTCAATATTAAATAATGCAATACACGAGTTAATATGTCGTTAATTTAACCAGCCAACCAAGGCATTTATTTTGATCTGTACTGAAAATTCTTTTTGTTTTAACTCTCATGGATAATATAAAACCATCTAACGCAGTTCTTTACGAAGAAAGATAAGAATTCTGGAAGGATAGGAATTATGAAGTGATCTGAAAAGTAGCATGTAATGGAAAGAAACTGTTAATACACTACTCAGAAAAGTTAATATATCTTTTATTTTTATCTAATAAACATTTTCTGTTCGTGTATTAATGTGTTACTGAAATCATTCTCGCATGATTTTTTTCTATATTACAAAATATTCTAGAACATTTTTCTTTCTTTTTGGTTTTATGTCACAGGTCGATGATCAACTCAAGTATGCGCCATCAATTCACCTGAATGGTAAAGTTCACATTTTTCACTCAGGAAACTCGAACGGCGTCTCGACCAAATGCGGCATTCAGGTTCTTTTCAGCTCGTTCCACACCGTCAAGGTGGTGATCCCAAGGTTTTATTCGCAAAAGATGATCGGACTCTGCGGGGACTGCAACCACGCCCATGATGACTTCCGCTTGTCCAATGGTACAAATGTCGCCAACTCTCCGCAAAAAGATAATCTCGTCGGAGACAGCTACGTTGCGTGGGAGAATATGAACCTCGAACAGTGAGTAGAGCAACCGCCATATCGAAAAATTATACAAGTTTGTACCTACGAGGGTGGGCTGAAATGTTCATGGGCTGACTATGAAGGAATGACGCTAAAACTGTGAAACCTTGCATGCATTAATTTCAACTCTTCTTGATATTGATAAACTTAAATTAATGCATGAACATTTTCACAGTTCTAGCATCACCTATTTGAACCTTTCAGCCTACTCTTGCATTTCTCCCTTCCTATTTTAATTATTCCTCAAAACGTAAAGAGCAATTTCTAAAGAATTATAAGAGTGGGCTGAAAAGTTCGTAGACTAACTATGAAGGGAATGATGTAACCATGAAATCTGGCAAGCATTAATTTAAACTTTTATTAATAATTGCATTATTTTATTTCAGATAACACTTAAATATCTGACTGTTCAAAGAAGAATGTTCATCCTGTTAGACAAAAAAAGTTAGAACAGCAGATATGACGTTATCATCACTGCGATACTTATTCCAAGCCAAGTGTTTTTCTGTTTTTATTTTTGTTTTTTCATGTTGGTGAACAGATTATAGTTGAAGAATATGGAGGGTGATCAACCAGTTCAGTGCCACACACACACATAGCAGCCATTGAAACTAAGGACTTGTGTGCTGGAGCATAGACCTGATGAAACGAGAACACTTTCGTCAGTTTTTCTGGGCTTTTGGTTTTGATAGCTTTTCGTGACTGCCTCAAAAACTTGGCAGAATACTCTCTATTCATGATGTGACTCTTTTGAAGATAGTTAATAAACACAATGTCTTTTGCGCCCCAAATAACTAAACTCATCACCTTCCTTGCAGGTAAAACGACCTTGGCTTTTTTTATGAAAAGGTGAAGAGGGGTGTTTCCACTGAATGAATTCATTCTGTCTCCGGCTCAAAAGAGATCAACCCAACACTCATCTTGGGTCAGGAAACGTTAAATAAAACCAGGTTGATCTGCTTCAAACAATGCAGATTTCTCCGTGATGGCGTACTTTTGATTAGGTGTTAGACGACGTGACATCCACCATCGTCAAGCCAAGTTCATTGTGCAGAATATTCTCAGTCCACTTATGGTACAGGATAATAGCACTGACTATTTGATTTATATTGTTATCCATCACCATGTGGTAAACACGATCAATGCCTTCCTCGATAGTGGCAGTTTGCAGGACGTCCAAACCTTGGATCATCTTCAAGACTCTCTCTTCACCTCCTAAATTTAGCACCCCTCTTTTGCACTCTTGATAAAGCTGAGAAATCATCCCCTAAGGTAGCAATCATGTTAGCATTAATGTTCTTAGGCATTAAATTAAACCATATTTTTCAGGTACTCAATAACACTATGATGCCAAATTATGTTAATTTTCATGAAAGTTCATTACTTGTTACTTATCAATTGTTCTTTGAACAGATAGATGTCAGTTTCTTCTTCTTCTTCTTCTTCTTCTTCTTCTTCTTCTATGTGCCTTGTCCTTTCAGGACGTAAGCGATCAAGGACTTCCACGTCTCCCTATCCCTGGTGGTCTCTTAGCACGCTTTCTCCTGTTACACCACGCAACCCCTGTTCTGCCGTCCACTTGCTCATGCCAGTCAGGTACATTCCCCTGTCCCTCTATCTGCCCTGTTAGTATAAGATTTTCCAAGCCCTCTTTCCTCATTGCATGTCCCAGGAATTTTAACTGTCTCTTCCTGATGCTCAGTATTAATTTCCTTTTCGTTTCCATTCTTTCCAAAACCTCATCGTTGCTCACATGCTCGATCCATGATACCCGTAGCATCCTTTTGTAGAACCACATTTCAGTTACTTCAAGTTTTTCCTTCATCTACGATGATATTGTCCAGCATTCACTGCCATATTGAAGAACTGATATCACATAGAAATTCAGTACTCTCTTCTTTGTTTCTCGTGAAACTTTTCTGTCTCTTAATACTCTACTCATTTTCTGGAATGCGTCCTTCGCCATGCCAATTCGCCTTCGGATCTCTGTGTCGCACTTTCCGTCTTCTGTTAGAACAGTTCCCAGGTAATTAAATTTTTGTATCTGCTTCATTTTAGTATCCACCACCTTTATTTGGCAGTTTGGGCTGCTCTTTTTACTGATGAGCATGCATTCGGTTTTCTTGCAATTTATTTGTAGTCCATTCTTGTTACCCTCTTCAGCTACCTTCTGTAGGAGGTCTTGTAGTTTTCTTTCTGTGTCTGCTATCAGCACTGTATCATCTGCGTATCTTATGTTGTTCAAATTGTGGCCTCCGATGACAAATCCTGGCATAACATTTAGGGTCCTCAGAATAGTCTCGCTGTACAAGTTGAATAGATCCGGTGAAAAGACTCATCCTTGTCTTACGCCCCTTTCTATCTTTGTATATCTGCTGAATTCGTTACCTGTCCGTATGCAGGCGGTTTGCTGCCAGTAGAGATTTTTTATTACTCTTATGTCTTTCCCAAATATGCCCAGGTTGCTGAGCTTTTCTATCGATTCTTTTTGGCGTATTTTGTCAAACGCCTTCGCATAATCGATAAGACTTAGGTACACGTCCTTCTTCATTTGTATTGCCCTTTCGGAGAGCATCCTAATAATAAATATCGCGTTCCTTGTTCCAGTGTCTTTGACGAACTCGCACTGTTCTATGTCAGTTTCAGTTAAAGTGCCATACGTGATACACGCTTGGGCGATCATGTCTCGAAAGAGACATGACTGGGCAGAAGATTATCCCGCAGTAGGTTGCCATTGCTTTCTGTGGTAGACTGGTTGCCGACCAAGGCTATAGAACCCAATCCGTCCTGCTATTTAACCCATACCTGGAAGGGAGAGACCGATTAATACCTTTCCCAAGGGTATTTGCGCGTAAGTGAATACAATGGATTCAACTGGAATTCGAACTCGGCTCCCCGGTTTCTCGTTCCGAGCCGATATCCACTGTACCACAACGCACATCCGCCTAAAAAATGCAGTTATTAAAAAGAAGAGTTGAAATTAATGCATGCAAGATTTTCCAGCTCTAATATCATTCCTTCATAGCTCAACCTCATAATGGATTTTATTCTTAAACTATTAGAGCAATAAGTAAGTATTAAGAGTAATAATATCAAACTAAAAATAAAATCCATTAATTTTCCCAATAGTCAGATACCTTCAAATATATTGTCACTGGTACATAACGATGAGCGGGTATGTGAATACTTGAAAAACTGCTCTTCCCCATGACAATAGCAGCACAAAGCTGGTACCTCTATAGGAAACCTTGAAAGGTGTCTAATCAATCAATACGTGCATGAAAGCGACTTGGAAAATAGAATAAGTGAACTCGAATTTCTGTTGTGATTCATCCTTATCAGTTATGTACCGTGTCCCTAGAGAACATGGATGATCATGGTTCTCCATAACTTCCTATCCCTTCTAGCTCTAAGCACTTATTTACTCTTTATCGTCCCTCCTTGTACCTGCTCTACTGTCCATTCACACAAAAGACTGTTCGTTGTTTCACTTTTCTTGTCTTTCCCTCAAGGATCGTACGATTACCGAAGTTAAGCAACGTTGAGTATGGTCAGTATCTAGATGGGTGGCGCTAGGGAATACCAGCTGTTGCAAGTTCGAATGTTCGGGTGGGGTAATGAATGACGGCTAGAAAATGGCAATCAGAGAGCAGAGTTCTAATTCCAGCCGGGTTCGTTATATTGACTTCCGCACAAATATCCTTGGGAAAGGCATGAATCCACCTCTTCTTCCTCACTAGTTATGGGGTAATTGTCTGAATAAGTCATTATTATTATCTTTAAAAATTCTTTAAATATAAAAATATTTTCTGCCTTTAAATAACGCGCAAACGATTGATAAGCCGTAAGAAATAAATCAAGCAATCAATCAGTCCCTCCCTTGGTACGCCTTTTACGTATTAAATTTTCCAAGCCGTGCTTCCGCATCTTGTGTTCCAGAAATTTCAGCCGTTTCTTTTTTATTCGTTTTAAATATGTCTTTCTAGTTAATTTTTTTTTTCAAATTTTACTCATTATTCACGTCATCCGCTGATGCTATTCTCAGTACCGTCTGTAGAACTTGGCTTATCGTTATATCACGTTGAAACACTGCTTCTCGTGCCAAAGTTAAGCAACGTCGAGCCTAGTCAGTACCTAAATTGGTGATCGCTTGGATTTTCGGGTGGTGTAATGGATAATGGCTCGGAATTGTTAATTGGAGAGCCAAATTCCAATTCCAGTCGGGTTCGTCATATTCACTTACAGCTCTTCTCCGTTGGCTATGGGTAAGACTAGAATCACTAAATGATTATTATTTTCAAAGAAAACAGAAATTCTTACAATCTAAAAATATTTTCTAGTTTTAAATAACCATCAGAAGGTTGACAGACTGTAGAAAACGAATCAATCAATAAATAAACGTTTATAGAATCACTACTGCTTCCAGGATGTGCGTTGTGGTGCAGTGGATATCGGCTCGGAACGAGAAATCGGAGAGTCGAGTTCGAATTCCATTCGAATTCCTTGCTTTCACTTACGCGCAAATACCCTTGGGAAAGATATTAATCCGTCTCTTCCTTCCAGTTATGGGTTAAATAACAGGACAGATTGGGTTCTATAGCCTTGGTCGGCAACCAGTCTACCGCAGAAAGCAATGGCAACCTACTGCGTGATAATCTTCTGCCCAGTCAGTCATGTCTCTTTCGAGACATGATCGCTTAAGCTTGTCTCACGTATGGCACTTAACTAACTGACCGCTTCCAGTTTGTTCTTCATGTGTGAAGAAATTGTCCAATGCTCGCTGACATAAAGAAGGATCGATATGATATCGCAATCCAGCGTTCTTTTCTTGGGTTCTAAAAAAATATTCTTACGTATTAAAATTCTGCTTAGTTCGCTATTTAAAATTCTGAATGGATTCTTGGTATTATGAGACAACTGCTTGGTCACTCTCTCAATGACGCCTAAGTGTAGAAGACTGGGGATTTAAATCAGGAAGCCATATCGTAAAATTATCGACCAGCTACTGTTAGTTTAAGTATACCATGTTGAAAGGAGCGGAGTTCTGCTGAAAGCCATACGAATCTCACGATCTATCTCCTCACCACTTTGTTTAGCACGTCAATATAGAATTGGCATTGATGCTAAAAGCCTGCAGGAAGAAGTGAGCTGCACGGAAGGGCTCTCTTTGATCACGGCACCAAGGAGCACAACATGCTACCTAAATCACTGTGGGTGTCTCTTTGGAGAACCGTATTGAGCTACTTATTTTTTCTCCTGTTTATCTAATCATTCTCACGAAGCTTGCTATCTCCGAGTCTCTGTGGTTGACGACTATGATCACGAGCACGGTTTGCTTTTTTTCATTTATTGTATTCTGATGCAAGAGATAGAAAAGGCACATTTTGGAAAATGGCATGTTAGTATTCTCGATATATCTGAAAAAGAATTGATGAATTGCATTTTCACACCAAGAAACTGATTAGACAACTGGAAAGGATTAGTATAAAATAAGTAGACACAATATTTCTATAAATCTGAATGAAACATTTATATATATATATATATATATATATATATATATATCAAGTTTGAATACATATATATATATATCAAGTTTGATTACATTACATCAAGTTTGATTATATATTTGATTTATATATATTACATATATATAAATCAAGTTTGAATACATTTCGCTATCGTTTAGACGCCTGTCTTCTAGCATAATCTTCCCTCTCTTTTTTAACTCCCCTCCCACTTTTCTTTCTTATTTCTTTCCTTTTTCTTCTTTTTAAGTGAATTTCTGGTGTATGAACATTTTTTAAATCTTTCCATAATAAACAGATCGCTGACATCTCACAGAAATGATCATACGACACATGCAATTTTCGAAGTTTAATTTGGAATAAATATACATATTTGACTCCGTAAATAAATAATTTTATTTAACTTGAGCTCTCTGGCTGGATCAGTTTTAATATTAATAGAATCTTCCTTGGGATTTTACGTACATGCCACTTTCCACATATATATATATATATATATACGTATGTGTGTGTATCGTTCACATATAAACTAGAGATATCAAAATCAAGCAAGTACCAAAATAAAAAAGCGTTTTAACAGAAAATGCAAAGTGCGACATCGAAATCTGAAGACGCATTGGTAAAACGAAAAATGCATTCCTAAAGCTAAACAAATATTAAGAAACAGGAAAATTTCATTAGAAACAAACAAAACAGTAGTGAATTGTTATTTAATATCACTCCTCCTATTTGGCAGTGAATGTTGTACAATCTCGTCACAGATGAAGAAGTAATAGAAATATGATTCTACAGAAGGATGCTGAGAATAGTATGGACTGAACATATGAGCAGCAGCGAATTTTAACGAAAATGAAAATAAAAATCACAGTAGCACTTAACATCAGAAAGAGACAATTGAAATTTCTCGGGAAAATAATGAGAAAGAAGAGCTTGGAAAATTTAACACTCACGGGACATACTGAAAACGAGCAGGACTTAGGAAAATAACGCACAATCTGCGTAACGGGTTTGTGTAAATAGGAGGTAAAATGTTTTAGAAGAGATCGTAAAAAGACAGAATTTACTAAGTGTCGTGGACCCGGTTAAGAAGTCCAGCAAGAAATAATACAAGAACAACCAAAATAAAAAATAACGAACTATATATTACTACAGTAAAATACAAATACGTGGAACTCTGTTAGTAGATTGAATAAATACAGGTTAGGAAGTAATACTATAACTCGGGACTCTCAATGGTAGTACGGTAGCAGTCTTGGCTATCTCTGCCTATCGCTCTCCGCTGATCTGCTTATGCTGATCTTCTGCGGGTCTCTCACTCTCTGAGCTCTCACTCTGATCTGCCACCTCTTGTGAGGCGAAGTATATGTAGTTGTAGGAAGAGTTCAGTCCGTTGTAATGGGTGATACCACCATGACACTAGTCACAAAGGAGAGGAAATTGTGGAAAGTCATGATCGCCAAAAGAAGAATCACTGGTGATTGGTTACTTGTAAAGCTCATCTTCTTCAAGTCGCACTCAGACGTCCTAAAGACGTACATACCACAGTGCCACTTCATTCAAATTCTAACTACTATTTCAATAGCTAAATTATCTACCTCTCTTATTGTATCTTTGTTTGTCTCTATCTCTGAAAAGACATGCGTGCGTGTATCACTTTATATGTTACTGCCTTTATACAGTTGTCGCGGTCCCGAGCCGGTCATGTGTAGCAAGATGAGTCGATCTTCTGTCAAATCACATGACAAATGCGGCCTAATGGAAGATGCGCGAGGGCCTTTCAGACAATGTATAGAGAACGCCCCGGACTTGGCTGATGAGTTCTTCAGCGCCTGCTGGCATGATCTCTGTGTGCATGGCAGCCGCCAGGACATCGTTTGCCGGAAGCTCAGCGCTTTCGCAGACACATGCGCAATACTGGGTTTTCCTGCTCAATGGAGAAACGAAAAATTTTGCCGTAAGTAAAACAAAAAAAGAAAAATGATTGAAATTGAGAGAGTGTATGTGAGAGTTAGTAGAAAGAAACTGAAAGATAGTGACTGTGCAAAAGAAAAAGAAAGTTAAAGAGAGTGAGATAGTGAGCGTGTGAAAGAGAGAGAGAATGAAATTGAGAGAGAGGGAGAGAGAGAGAGAATGAGTGAGGTGAGAGACGGCACAGTGAGTATATGAAATTGGAGGAGAAGGAGAATCTAGGAGTGAGAGAAATTGAAAGAGTCAGAGAGAGTGGGAGTAAGTGAGTAAAATTAGAAAAGAACGAGAGAGAGAGAGAAAGAGAGAGTGAAATTGAAGGAGAATGCGAAAAAGTGTGCGAGAATTAAAATAAAAGAGAATTCATGTGAGAAGGAAAGCGTGAGAGAGAGAGAGAAAGAGAGAGAGAAAGGGAAAGGGTGAAATTGAAAACGTGAGAGAGAGAGAGAGAGTAAGAGAAAGTGAGAGAGTGGGAGAATGAAAGTGAGAAAGAATCGCAGAAAGAGTGGGTGTTAAGAACAGAAAGAAAAAGAGGGAGAGTTACAGAGCAATTATTACTGAAGAGAAGTCAAGATGGGACAGTATGTGTTGTTATTACAATAACCTACACTTATTTATAAATGAAACTTTGTCTGTGTGTGTGTGTGTGTGTGTGTGTGTGTGTGTGTGTGTGTGTGTGTGTGTGTCCGTCTGTTATCGAAACTGCTGAACCGATTTTCTTGAAAATTTACACAGTTGTACTATAAGCGTCTGCGAGTGTTCTTAGTTAGGTTTTGTGTCGAGGTACCCCCGATAAATATCGAAAATCGATAATCGAAAAAATCGGGTGATAGAAGTAGTGGTCCGATTTGAATCAAATTTGATACACTCATAGATAAAGACATAAGAAACGATATTCAGAAGTTTCAAGGTTGCAGTTCTTACAATAGTGCAGAAAATCGATAATATATATATATATATATATATATATATATAAGGCAAGATGTTTGTGTGTGTGTCTGTTTATCTGCCTGTATGTCTGTATTTTTTTCAGCACTTTTATTTTAGTTTTTGCTTCGGGTTTGGTTCTAAGTAGGTATAATTGTAGTTCTTAGTCTCAGCCATGATACTATTTACTCAGAGGACTTATTTAGCCTTCAAAATTCAGTTTACAACGAAAAACCCTTATTTGATATCGATACCAGGAAATCAAAATTTCACTTACATCCATTCATTTTTCTTTCAGTCTACAGTTTCGCTTTAACTGGAAACAACTATTGCTTTTTAGTTTTTCGTGCCATCGTCCAAAACGTCTGAGCTCCAGGACCATGGATTAGTTTTAAAGCTTTCATTACACCCGAGCAACATCGGGCTATACTGCTAGTAATCTATAAGAATTTCTTAAGTGCTAGCATTTTTTACCGCCTTTATTTATTTATTTTTTTACTCATACGTCCCGGTATATGTACGTTACACTTTTTTCTTATATTCCAATGTCTCATCAACTCGGCCTTAGATATTCTAATCGAATATTCATAGTGTTATTTAATACTTCAATAAAAAATCATCGTTGCCAGTGGTAGGCTCCGCTCTGCCACATATGGAGGTGCAGCCTGATTGAATCCCACTTAACCTTAGTTTTTTGAAAATTGAGAATATTAAAAAATAACATAAGATCTTTAAGTAAATACATGTTTTTCTTTTTTTAATGAATTAATTAATAAGAAAATTTTTATTTGTGAAGTAAAATTTAAAATTAAAAATGAATAATTAATATGTACTGCTTACATAATGAAGGTCACTATTTTAAATTTTTGCACAAAAAAAATAAAATATTTGCCCATGAATACATTATACATTTCATATGCAAAAAATCAGTTCAATAAATCATTTCAGGACTGACACAAATATCAAAAGACTGCCTCTGACATTTCTATTGGTTATTCGGAAATTTTTATCAAGTGTTTGTTGAAAAGCAGCAATATGGCTGAAAATTCGTCTCTTCTAGTTTTAAAGCTGTTCATATTTCAAGCATGATTTATAAACGTTTCAGTTTATGATGAAAGTAACAAAATACGAGCAAAATAGGTAATAAAACACATATGAGGCGTCTTAAAAAAAGATCAGACTTTATTTTTACACGCAAAAAACTAGTGCTGCATGGGCAAAATCTTTTGGATTGGATGTGACGTCACCCTTTCTGGGCATGCATGAAAATGTTCGCACTGGTAGGCCACGTCAGTTCTCGGTTGTTACGCCTAGAGTACAAACGTGTAGTGTGCACTCGTTAGATTTTCTTTCCATTCGAGATAACTGAACGTATCAAGATTAGTGAAACTCAAGCTCAAAACACTCAAAATATTCAGCAGGCCTTTGGTGATAAATACCATGGGCTAAGCTCATATCGACGAGTGGTAAAACCGTTCGCTTCAAATATGGCTGCTCCTTAGAAGAGAGCGAGGTACATTCAAGTAGGACATCCACAAATCTAAAAACGAGGTACTGATTGAGAAGTTTTGTCGAATAGTCATGGATAACCGTCTTGTATCAATCCAGAAAATTGCTCACGAAGTGGGAATGAACACAGGATCAGTGTATTCCATTTTAACGGTGGATTTGTGTATGCGGAGAATGTAGGTGAAAATCTCCCGCTCATTCCACCCACATAATCTAAGCTTTGTCGGTCAAGACAACTTACCACATGTTCGATAGGCTCCTTACTCAAATGAAACTGACAAAGAATCGCAGAAAGAGTGGGTGTGAAGAACAGAAAGAAGAAGAGGGAGAGTTACAGAGCAATTATTACTGAAGAGAAGTCAAGATGGGACAGTATGTGTTGTTATTACAATAATCTAAACTTATTTATAAATGGAGCTGTGTGTGTGTGTGTGTGTGTGTGTGTGTGTGTGTGTGTGTGTGTGTGTGTGTGTGTCCGTTACCTATAGACTCCGAAACGGCTGAACCGAAATTCTTGTCACGGTTCTGTTAATCGAAACTTATTTATAAATAGAACTTTGTGTGTGTGTCTGTGTGTGTCTATGTGTGTCTGTGTGTGTGTGTATCCGCTATCTATAGACTCCGAAACGGCTGAACCGATTTTCTTAAAAATTTACACAGTTGTACTATAAGCGTCTGTGAGTGTTCTTAGCTAGGTTTTGTGTCCAGGTACCCCCGATAAATATCAATAATCGAAACAGTCGGGTTATAGAAGGAGTTGTCCGATTTTAATCAAATTTGATACACTCATAGACAAAGACATAATAAACGATATTCAGAAGTTTCAAGGTTGCAGTTCTTACAATCGTGCAGAAACTCGATAATATATATATATATATAATCTAAGCTTTGTTGGTCAAGAACAACTTACCACATGTTCGATGCTCCTAACTCATTTGATTTGACGCAGATGACTTCTGGGTCTTTTCGAGAATCCGACAGGTACGCTGAAAAAGAAGCGATTTAAATCACAAGAGAAAATTATAAACATTTTAACGAAGGCGTTTTACAGGTGTAACCAACAGTGGCAGATGTGTTTGAACACCCAAAGGGAGCATTTTGAAGATGTTTAATTAAAACTTGCGAAATGTACAAAGTCGATATTTTTACGCTAAAAGGTCGGTTACTTTTTACAGCACTTTGCATGTAAAATATAACGATAAAAAGCTAAAAAGCATCTGGGATTTTAAACTGGCAATGGATTAAAAAAAAAATAGAAAAAACACCATTCACATATTGACAGTATAAATTACTAGCAGTATAGCCCGACGTTGCTCGGGTGTAATGAAAGCTTTAAAACTAATCCATGGTCCTGGAGCTCAGACGTTTTGGACGATGGCACGAAAAACTAAAAAGCAATAGTTGTTTCCAGTTAAAGCGAAACTGTAGACTGAAAGAAAAATGAATGGATGTAAGTCAAATTTTGATTTCCTGGTATCGATATCAAATAAGTTTTTTTCGTCGTAAACTGAATTTTGAAGGCTAAATAAGTCCTCTGAGTAAATGGTATCATAGCTGAGACTAAGAACTACAATTATGCCTACTTAGAGCCAAACCCGAAGCAAAAACTAAAATAAAAGGGCTGAAAAAAATACAGACATACAGGCAGATAAACAGACACACACAAACATCTTGCCTTTTTTATATATATATTATCGATTTTCTGCACTATTGTAAGAACTACAGCCTTGAAACTTCTGAATATCGTTTATTATGTCTTTTTCTATGAGTGTATCAAATTTGATTCAAATCGGACCACTCCTTCTCTATCGATTTTCGATATTTATTGGGGGTAACTCGACACAAAACCTAGCTAAGAACACTCGCAGACGCTTATAGTACAACTGTGTAAATTTTCAAGAAAATCGGTTCAGCCATTTCTGAGTCTGTAGGTAACGGACACACACACACACATACACATACACACACACAGAGACAAAGTTCCATTTATAAATAAGTTTATATTTCGCCGGATTACAGATAGTTACGCTAATTTTTATTCCTTTTTCTTTCTCTAGTTGAGCGAAAGCTTTCTAAAGGATACACGTTTCACACAGAACACGTCGTTGTCAATTTTTTTTTAAAGTTCAGCGTTATCTGCTATGAACGACTTTTGGTGTCTGTGTTTCACATTACCAGAAACACTTCTATTCACAGGGGCCATAGTTGAGGTTAAATGTTGGCAGGTTGTATATAAAACTATACAAAAGACATGTAGAACTTCCCGTGGCTAAAAAAATTTTACTATAGAGGCAGTATATTTCCTTATCAACACACTCGAAGCTTTCATATATGTGTGTCCGTATGGATCTATATGTTGTATGTGTGCGTGTTATAATAAATGTAGCTTCGTCAATAAAAAAAAAACAGTTTCTTTTACGAGATATTATAGTTTGATAATTTCCATGCGACTTGTAAAGACCAGCTAGTTTGTTTGTCGAAATTCGATTAACTTTACGTATTGATTGTGTTTTCGTTCCCTTGATAGGTGCTAATTGCGCAGAAGGTATGGAATATAAGAGTTGGGCCCCAGGATGCCAGCCGTCGTGTGCAGAACCAAATCCCCAGTCATGTGAACGGTTTAATTCTGAAGGCTGCATCTGCACGAGTGGGTATGTTATCAGTGGACACAGATGCGTCAAGTCCAATCAGTGTGGATGTTTTAATAACAAAACTGGAGACTATGTGCCAGTAAGCAAAACTTAACAAACACTTTTACTTTTCAATAGATTTTACCAAGTAGTTTCCTCTTAACATTACAAATATTTATATTGAATTAACAAAATTAATCTGTTGGGATGGTTGGTAATAATGGATTATAAGTAAAAACCTATGATCAATACTGGAATTTTTTAAGAACCTACAATTAATACCTATTTTTTATAATTACCGTATTTGACGACATGTAAGACGCACTTTTTTTTCTAAAAACATCTTTTAAAATTCCCTTGAGTCTTATATATACCATATGTAGGTTTAAAATTCGCGATAGTCAGCCGAAATTACCTACCTGGCAACTGCTAATATCTTAGACTTTTGAATAACTTTCATATTCCTATTGTCATTATTTAGATTATAATAATTTCATCGCATTTAATATTCGTACTTTGTTTCACTAAAACTATATGCAATGAATGCAAATTATATATTTGTAAAATATATTTGTTTCATTAATATTTTTCTTGAGATAACTTCCGGTTCCAATGATATAATTTTATATCCTAATTATTCCACTAAGACGTTTACACAACGCAGGTCGTACCGATCATATAAAGGAACATTTTTAACTGAATTACTAATAAATTGCTAATTTTACTAATTACTAATTTTTTCTTGATTTGCCCTGCTGAAATTGTGTTGCGTCTTATACGCCCGTGCGTTTTATATGTCGTCAATTTAGATAACAACAGATTTAACGTTGCGTTAAATAGATTGATATCTAACCTAAATTCAGAATGTTTGATTCATCATGAATCCGGTTATATAATATTATATATAAATTTGTATAGAAACCAAAATGTATTCCGAAATATAACTTTAACAAAACTGCAACATAAAACATATCTCTCACCTCCTCTAGTAATTATATGCACACAAACATATAGATGCATAAAAGCTGAGAATCATCTACCATGTATTCAATTGTGAAAGTAGAATAATATCTATCATATTTTTATTACTTCAAAGCTCCAAAGAAATTTAAATTTCGGTATTAAATGCCCCATAAAAAGTTGACATGCCGTTAAACAAATAAATCAAAACAACAAGAATTCAAATGCAAAATCAATACTCATCTCTTCACCACTTGACCCTAATTCTTTCCTCACCACCCTGTATATCCTTTCCTTTCT
The DNA here is from genome assembly GCA_037127315.1 of Ascarosepion bandense. Lineage (NCBI taxonomy): Eukaryota > Metazoa > Mollusca > Cephalopoda > Sepiida > Sepiidae > Ascarosepion > Ascarosepion bandense. The sequence continues at coordinate 5,282,249 of JBBBDQ010000118.1, forward strand.
CTCCACCTCTGAAACTGTCATCACACCTGTATTCCCTCCCTTCTCTTGCTTCTTTCTAAATGGTTTGTCCTTCTCTTTACTCTCTTCTATCTAGTGCTTTTACTCTTATGTAGCCCCCTGCACATCAGTGGCGTTACCGCCTTACTCGGGGTGATATGATTAAAACAAAAACAAAAAAAAATCAAAAACAAAAATCTTTGGTAATAAATCTTGACTTTATGTCAAGAACCATTTTTAACCCAACTATGAACCCCCGTGCCATATCTCCTCACTCATCGTCAATATGCTGGCCCTTAAAGGGAAAGCAAAAAACGCCATTTTTATTATTAGATTCGTTTGTGATGCATTACAGTATATTTCTATATTCGGGGCCAATTTCTTAACGTTTTAACCTTTTTTATTAAATGACCTATTTTATGTGCAGAGCGTAAAATACGTCATTTAACCTGAAGTAGATTGCAAGTTATGTATCTTAGAATATTGGAATAGAAACTTATATTTCCTAATCGTTTACTGTGGGACAGATAGAAAGATAATCACGTTATCCAAAACAGTAACTTCGAAAGGATAACCGTGAAGAGCTTTAAAATAAGTAACTCGATTTTATTTGGCTATGCCTCATTTTCCTACTTTCGGATTGGCCGAGTAGCAATCGCCCACTTTAGAGTGATTTGTTCCGGCAAAATCTAGTTTACTACTTCGTTACTTCCAGAAATTTCGATTTTAACTCACCCGGAGTGTTCTACATCCATTAGCCTACTGTTTCGATCACTGGAGTAGATTGTTCTCGTTCCATGAGTCATGCCACTTCCGAATGTTTTAGTTATCTCCCTTTAACTCAACTCTCTAAGTTATTTGTCCATCGGTGCTGTAGCCAGGTATTGAACTCATATGCTTAAGACCGAAACGTCATAAATATGGCAATAAAAATGAGGACTACAGTCCAAACAATGTAAATAATCTAGAAATTTAGATTTTAACTCATCCGGAGTGTTCTACACCCATTTGCCTACTGTTTCGATCACTGGGGTAGATTGTTCTCATTCCATGAATCATGCCACGTCCGAATGTTTTAGTTATCTCCCTTTAACTCAACTCTCTAAGTTATTTGTTCACCGCTGCTGTAGCCAGGGATTGAACTCACAATTTTTGGGTCAAGTCACTGGATGTAACCAATGCTTTTATCCACTGGGCCATGTATGCTTGAGACCGAAACGGCATAAATATGGCAATAAAAATGAGGACTACAGTCCAAACAATGTAAATAATCTAGATATTTTCTTTAGCTTGGCTTCCGATACTATATGTGCGCGAATTGCACTTCCGTTCGATAAACGACAAGTCAACCTTCGAGAGAGTGTGGTGCGTGTGACGCCAGTGTAATGTTGTTTGTTGATTGTTAGGGTTGGAGATACAATTTCCCAAAAGACATGACGATGCATATGATCAAGACCGTTATAAGGAGATTCTCAGGTGGTGCTCTATGAAGACATTCTTATTTTCTGCGCCATAACTCTTCAGGATGTGATTGATGATGGTTCGCTATGGTTTTCTTTTTTGCTCTAATTAACTTTTGACCTTTTCCTGTTCCACTTTGCCGATAATTCGATAAGGTGAATTACTAGTAAATTGCTAATTTTACTAATTACTAATTTTTTCTTGATATGACCTGCTGAAATTGTGTTGCGTCTTATACACCCTTGCGTTTTATATGTCGTCAATTTAGATAACAACAGATTTAACGTTGCGTTAAATAGATTGATATCTAACCTAAATTCAGAATGTTTGATTCATCATGAATCCGGTTATATAATATTATATATAAATTTGTATAGAAACCAAAATGTATTCCGAAATATAACTTTAACAAAACTGCAACATAAAACATATCTCTCACCTCCTCTAGTAATTATATGCACACAAACATATAGATGCATAAAAGCTGAGGAACATCTACCATGTATTCAATTGTGAAAGTAGAATAATATCCTTTCCTTTCTCCCCACCTCTGCAACTGTCATCACACCTGTATTTCCTCTCTTTTCTTGCTCCTTTCTAAATGGTTTGTCTTTCTCTTCACTCTCTTCTTTCTAGTGCTTTTACTCTTATGTAGCCCCCTGCACATAAGGGGAAATTCTAATTCGACCCCGACCAAAATAATTTACCCCTATTTGTCAACCACTGAAATGAAACTATTTAAAGCATAATTTTTATATATTCTTTTAAAAACAATGTATTTACCGAGTGGTAAATGATAATTTAAATTTGGTAAATACTTTACAAAATTAAATTTGGTAAATACTTTACAAAATTAAGCTACCAAGAAATTAATAATATTTTTTAATGAAAACTTTTTAAAATGTTCTGTAAATTTTAAAAGTTTATTTTTTATAATATGTTTTCTTATAAACATATAAATACTGAGTCTCGTAAGAACAGAAACAAAATCAGCTCTTCGAATTTAGGTAAGTTTAATTAAACATTTAAAGCTTAATATTGTTAAACTGTTTTTCTCTTCTCGTGCAGCTTGGTTCGAAATTCGTGTCAACCACCTGTGAGAAATTTGAATGCCAGATCCGAAATGGGAAAGCTAGTCTTGTTAGTGAAGGTAAAATCGAGTGCGCTCAGAATGCACATTGCACAGTTTTTGCAAACCAGACATTCGGCTGCACATGTCGAGAAGGCTACACCGGAAACGGATTTACACTTTGTAAAGTAAGCACAGGTACGATCCATTAAATGTGGTTATGGAGTTCCAGGTACGATTTTTTGTGCCCATCTAATTCTGACACAAGGCTACATTTATGTAGCTCTCTGTGAAGACTGAATTTAATTCATTTATTTTCATAGATTTTTGTGTTCGTTTTATCCCAGTGTTCGCTAAATTCTACGATCGGCTCCATAGGCTCTTCATGTAATTTCGACGTCCATATTTGATATCTTCTTGAGATATGTGATTCAAGTTGGTGGTGACTTCTTTATTTGCAGATTCACGCTGACTGCCGTAGTGGTTGTGAATTAAATGCTGTAATAAAAAAAAAAAGCAGTAATAAAATGAAACAAAAAAACTATCAAAATTTCATAATGGAACTACTTAATCTAAGAGTTCTGATAATTTGAGCACAACTTTGTTTTATTTATATAATTAATGTCTACCATGTCTAGAACATTGAAAATCTTCTTAAAAACATGTAAACAAAAGAAACTTCACTGAAAAAATCAGGGATGTCTCCCGATTATTAAATAACATTTATAGTAATAAAAAATAATGTCGGTCAAAAATGAATTCATTGCCTAAATTGCCTTGTATAAGTTTCAGGTACATAAACAAAATTGATACAGACTAGGAAAGGTGCCAACGAGAGGTATACATTTCTTAAAAAAGAGTATTTGAACCTGGCCTAGCCGTAGAGATATCCGTGGCCGAAACGGTAAAGCACGCCTGGCTAAAAGATAGTTTCCCAGGGTAAAAAATGTATATTCGATTCTTGCCGAAATGTATATATTCTTTATTTGTCTATGTTGCTTAGATGAGTTATTGGAACTATTTACATTATTTACATTGTTCTTACTGTTGTTCTTATTTTTACTGCCATATTCACGAGGTTTCGGCCGTTGTACGCACCGACTTTCATCAGGTGATTAGAATTTCAAACTGAACCCTTTATTTCGAACACTGGGGTAGATTGATCTCGTTGAGTTATGCCACTTACGAATGTTTTACTTATCTTCCTTTAACTCAACTCACTAAGTTATTTGTTCACCGCTGCTGTGGCCAGGTATTGAACTCACAGTTTTAGGGATCAAGTCCCTGGATGTCAGCAAAACTTTTATCCACTGGGCTATGTGTGCTTGAGGCCGAAACATCATGAATATGGCAATAAAGTTGAGGACTACAGACAAAATAATGTAAATAATCTAAATATTTTCTTTAGCATGACTTCCGATACTCTATGCCGGTAGACGTTAATTTCATTGATTGAGAAAAAAACGAGGGTGTCTATAATAAGAAGAAATAATATTGTTTTGGTTTATCCATTAATTGTCTTCAATTAATTTACATTTTAGGTGCAAAAACTTTAGCAGATATAGACTTTGAAATAAACCAACGAGAGAAGAACATTTCGTAAAGAGGGTAATTAAATTTCGCCTCGTTGTAGAGCCATTTGTGGCCGAATCGGCCAAATACATTTGGTTAAAAGATGGTTTCAAATGGTGAAATTAACGTCTACCAATCCTTGAAAGTCTTGTTAAAGTCCAGGTGTTAACCCAGTTAATCACATCGTCTACCGCAAGTTCTACGTGCACGTGTCTCATTTGCATTCACAGCAGTATGCAGCAATTGATGACCTTCAGCTTTCGTATTTCCCCTCAATCTTCTTGCGGCCGTACATTCTTTGCGACGCGGGAAGCAGCTATGGTGAATATTAGTCCCCGGGAGCAATCTCAGATACGGGCGAGTGGTAGATTTATAAGGATTCTTGAACGGTACATTGAACCACAGCGAAAAATATTACTTTTTACTTAATTTTAACGAATAAATATATTTTATTTTAGCCATACATGATACGCTCTTTGACGATCATGTCTCGAAAAAGACATGACTGTCAAGGCAGAAGACTTTTCCACATTAGGCTGCCATTAATTTCTGCGGTAGACTGGTTACCAACCAAGGCTATAGAACCCAGTCTTTCCTGATATCCAACCCATAGCTGGAGGGAGATGGATTAATACCTTTCCCAAGGCTATTTGTACGTAAGTAAATAAAACGAATTTGACTGGAATTCGAACTCGGCTCTCCGATTTCACATTTTGAGCCGATATCTATTTCATAAAACACACATCCGTTCCTTCCGGATTATGTTCATGGCGTGTTTGATTTATATTAATATGAAAAAAAATCGCAATTTACTCTTATTAATTTATGCTTCGTACTAACACACAGGAAAATTTCACTAGAAACAAAGAAAAGAGTGCTGGATTGCTATGTGATGTCAGTTCTTCAATACGACAGTGAATCCTGGACAATATCATCGAAAATGAGGACAAAACTTGAAGCAGCGGAAATGTGGTTCTACAGAAGGATGCTGCGGATATCGTGGACTGAGCATGCAAGCAATGATGAGGTGTTGGAAAGAATGGCAACAAAAAGGAAATTAATACTGAGCATCAGGAAGAGACAACTGAAGTTCCTGGGACACGCAATGAGGAAGGAGAGTTTGGAGAACCTGATACTGACTGGCCAGATAGAAGGAAAAAGAGACAGAGGAAGGCAGCAGATAACATATTTGCAGGGCCAGATCAGGTGGATGACGAAACGGGGGTTGCGAGATGTAACAGGGGCAAACATACTAAGAGCCACAAGGGATAGGGAGACGTGGAGAACCATGATCGCCTACGTCCTGAAGGGACAGGGCACATAGAAGAAGAAGAAAACTAAAATACACGAAAACTGGATCCATGGTCATCAGAAAAAAGTCAAAAACTGAAATGCTGATTACAGGTGGGGGATACTAAAATCAAGCAGGTACAGAAGCTTAAATTTAAATACCTTGGAAGTGTTCTAACAGGGGACGGAAAGTGCGACACTGAGATCCGAAGGCGTATTAGCATGAACAAAGACGTATTCCAAAAGTTGAGTAGAGTATTGAGGGACAGGAAGATTTCGTTGGAAATAGGAAAGATTACTGGACTGTTATGAGTTATCCTATTTAGCAGCGAATGCTGGACATTCCCCTCGAAGACTCGAAACAACAGAAATTTGGTTCTACAGAAGGATGCTGAGGATGTCATGGACTGAATATGTGAGCAGCAATGTGATTTTGGAGAGAATGGAAACGAAAAGTAAACATACGTACCATCAGGAAGGGACAGAGAATCTGATACTCACGGATAGTGGGAGTGAAATCAGTTCATAGCATACTTGATTGGCTTAAGAAAATGAATGGCAGAGCAATGTTGAGGAGAAATAACACGGCAAAAGGTATTAAGAGCTACAAGAGACATGAAGATGGGGAGGGTCATGATAGCCTGGGTCCTGAAGAGACACGGCACATAAAAAGAAGAACGAAGAAAATTAAACAAACTTTCTATCCTGAAATTGCCGTAATCGATTATCTATCTATCTATCTATCTATCTATCTATCTATCTATCTATCTATCTATCTATCTATCTATCTATCTATGTCAGTGTTTTCATATCTATCTATCTATCTATCTATCTATCTATCTATCTATCTATCTATCTATCTATCTAAGCTTGTTCTTTATCTATCTATCTATCTATCTATCTATCTATCTATCTATCTATCTATCTATCTATCTTCTCGCCCCATACATTTCTCTCTGGGTATTTTTTTATCTCTTTCTATCCACAAATGAAGTGCTCTTCACAAACTTTTCTTTCTTTTTGTCCTGTCTATTTTTCCAGTGAGCCGTTTTGTCGATGTGCAGATGTTTGAGTCGAAGAGCTGCCCTAAATGTCACCCACGAGCCAGTTGCAAACACAACAAATGTCTCTGCCACAACGGATTCTTCGGCGACGGTGTGAATTCTTGCGAAAGTAAGTTTTACCATATTTCACCTCAGACCAGAGCCTCGGTTTGGTATAATTTCTCTAAGGCGGTTACCATTTACGTCAGATAGTCTTTCGATTTGTGGTTGCATTTTGCTTAGTGGTCGGGACAGTCATCGGTGTTCAAACGCAGGTAAAAACCAGGCTTTTGAACGCTGAAATATAGAACACTAATTTGCCTCACTTGAAAGATTGACGCAACACAATCCTCTTAGTTACTATGCAGTCATGTGCCAGATTAAAGAAGTCTTTACACACACACACACACACACACACACACATATATATATATATATATATTTTTTAAACATATACTGTTAAATGTAAGAGACTATGAATGTCTATTAGGTTTAATCATGAGCCGTTCTAAACATCGTTTTTTTGGCTTTAATTTCAGTTGAAAATAAAGACAAAAACTGTCCAACAAATGAAATTAAAGTCAAAAAATGAGGTTTAGAACAGCTCATGATTAAGCATAATAGGCATTCATTGTCTCTTACATTTAACAGTATATGTTTAGAAAATTATCTGCTGCCTCGATACACTATATATATATATATATATATATATATATATATATATATATTACGGAAAATTCCGAAAGATTAAAGAAATGAATAACAACTGACATATTTAATTTATTTTTTAACATTATTTGTACTAGATACTCTTTCTTGAGCAGATATTCTGTTTTTAATTAAACATGATATATACTGTCTAATTAAAAGGAGAATATCTACTTAAATACGAGTATCCATTACAAATAATGTTCAAACAAATATATATATATATATATATATATATATATATATATATATATATATATAGAGAGAGAGAGAGAGAGAGAGAGAGAGAGAGATAGATAGATAGATAGATATGAGGTCTGATCGAAAATATCGGGACTGGTGCTATAAAAGGAAAACTACAACTTATATCAATTTGGTATTTAGTCCCCTTTTGAAGTCACACACTTTACTCAACGTCGTTTACATTGATAGAAACATATCAACAATTCCTTTTTGGGAATAGTACCTACATACAGGGATGTGCGTTGTGGTCCAGTGGATATCGGCTCGGAACGAGAAGCCGGGGAGCCGAGTTCGAATTCCAGTTGAATCCATTGTATTCACTTACGCGCAAATACCCTTGGGAAAGGTATTAATCCATCTCTTCCTTCCAGTTATGGGTTTAAATAGCAGGACAGATTGGGTTCTATAGCCTTGGTCGGCAACCAGTCTACCGCAGAAAGCAATGGCAACCTACTGCGACTGGTCGGCAACCAGTCTACCGCAGAAAGCAATGGCAACCTACTGCGGGATAATCTTCTGCCCAGTCAGTCATGTCTCTTTCGAGACATGATCGCCCAAGCGTGTATCACGTATGGCACTTAACTGACTGACCTACATACAAAAGACTCATTGTTTTCCCGATTAACACAGTTGTCAGTAAAATAAATTTCGTCTATATTTAATAGGAATAGATAGGTTTGTCTATCGGCCGTTTCATACTCCTGTCTTTTGAACAGGAGTAGCGGTTTATCACTTGTGTCCTATTTAAAATTGGATTTCCGGTTGCTTTTCCTAGTCTTATTTTCTATCGCTCTCAGTAGCCCCCTTGCGTTTTAGTTGTATTATCGTCTTGTTTGGGGTGAAATATATTTTTAATGGTAATGTCCCAGTTTGTGTCACCCCACTAAAAAAGCAGTAACGGACGCACATGATTTTACACAACACTTCACGAAGCTTGTTTTATCGTTAGTTCTTATTAAACAAAGTAAAATACTGTCAGTCATGACACTCATCTCAATGTAGTGGTATACCGTGAAACCTTCTGGGAGTAGAAGAATGACTCTTTATTTTGGGCACGACAGCTGAATGAACACTTGAATTTATCATATTTATCTATCTCTGATCAGACTTTTGACCTGAGGCGAGTGTGAACTGGGAGCTATGATGAGAGACTTTTCCTCATCAAGTTGGCAGAATGGAGGAGTCCCTATTCCATAAAATAGGAGCCATTTCGTCTGCTAGTCGTTTAGCATTACGAGGATGGATCCCTATCTGACAAGCTTGGTTTCCCCATTTTCTAAAATCTATCCGCAGACTTCTCGACTCGCTGTTAAAACGCAAGAATAAACGAGATTCATTCCTTTGGCTGGTTTTCATCGTCGGTGATTTTCTCGACAATGAGATCACTTTTCGATCATGCCAGAAATTCTGCGTCAAATCACTGCGATCACCCAAGAAGTTACACCTAAAACCTGATACTGATCCAAGACACAACCCAATCTTTATTCTGGAGAACCCATCAGAATTTGATCGAAAATTGAGGATTGTAGTATGAATAATCCATGAAATATGCACAACTAGAAATCATCATCATCAACATCATCATCAACGTTTATCCATCACATCCAGATGGTGCATAGGGCAGATCACACCCAATGGTGCATAGGGCAGCAACTTTTTGTTGCTGTTTCTGTAATAAAGGTTTTTTACGGGACAGGGTTCTTAGACCTGCACCCAACCCCCAAACCTGGAGGACCGGTGGACCATTCTTGATCCTTACGTTTGCAGCACCTGGTATTCCCAAATGGTCACTCATTTAAGTACTGACCAGGCTCGATGTTGCTTAACTTCGGTGATCCGTCGGGAACCGGTGCATTCAACACGATATAGCCGTAGACACAACTAGAAATGCCTAATAAAATTTCACAGTTATACTCTTTTAATTTTCTGATGAAACGTAATTATTAATTTAATGATTGAATAAACTTCTTGGGAGTTCTATGATTATAAAATAACCGTAGAAATTACTCTTATTTTATTGTAATATACTTGGGCTTAACAAATTTAACGGAATATTTGAATAGCAGTCTTAAGTATGAATTCAAGCCAGAAAGAAATAAGAGAGTACATATGAAAAGATTGGAAAGTGACAATGTTTTTCCATTTCACAGATGAAGACGTTAAACACACGCGAGTGTTATCGCCTCTTCCATTTCTTTCTTTCCTTCACTAAAACCAAACATCGTCTCTAATATATCTTTTCCGTCTTCCTCACGATCAAAACGAAATAGCCCGTTCTGTAATATACTAGCAGTATAGCCCGGCGTTGCTCGGGTGTAATGAAAGCTTTAAAACTAATCTATGGCCCTGGAGCTCAGACTCAGCCTAAAGAATATTGTGTGAAGTTTGGTGAGAATCGGATAAAAATTGTGGATTTGTATAAAGAACATACAGACAGATAAACAGACACACACACAAACATCTTGCCTTTTATATATATATATATTATCGATTTTCTGCACTATTGTAAGAACTGCAACCTTGAAACTTCTGAATATCGTTTCTTATGCCTTTGTCTATGAGTGTATCAAATTTGATTCAAATCGGACCACTCCTTCTATAACTCGATTTTTTCGATTATCGATTATCAATATTTATCGGGGGTACCTCCAGACAAAACCTAGCTAAGAACATTCGCAGACGCTTATAGTACAACTGTGTAAATTTTCAAGAAAATCAGTTCAGCCGTTTCGGAGTCTATAGGTAACGGGCACACACACAGACACACACACAGACACACAGGCAAAGTTCCATTTATAAATAAGTTTAGATTAGATTAGATGAGTTACTGGCAGGACGTAACGTTCGCGCTAAATAAAGAACACGCAGTATTATGAGATATTTCACCTCACAACAACTGTAGGCAGCCTGTATCTGTGTAACCTTCCCGTTTTTATTTGAACCCTAGAACAGTGTATCTGTCGAGCTACGGGTGACCCCCACTATGCGACGTACGATGGTGCCTGGTTCCATTACATGGGGGTCTGTCGATATCTGCTGACACAAAGACTCGAAGCGGACCGTTGTGATTTCCGCATCGCAGCCAAGAATGGATATCGAGACGAGCTGAAAGGGACAAGAATTCTTTGGATCGAGTTAGAAATGTTTGGGAACAAATATCGCATTGAAAAACCAAAAAACAACAGTTATCCAATACTTTTGGTAAGTTGCTTTTCATCTTGTAAGAAAATGAAAACGCTTTGCTCCTTTTAATCTTTCACAACGTCAACATTTCAAATAAGTTTTACAAAATTGCATTACGTCTATTTTTTTTTTTTTTGTCTTTTCAAGATCTGTTTATTTGTATGACAAAGGCCGTCCTATTTCCCGATTCCCCCCTACGTCTTACAGAAGCACACTCTGAGGAATATTTTTATTACAGCTCTGGAAGTCTTAAGACTTATCAAAAGTTATAACTCTAAGAAGGTTACTGGTCCAGATAAAATCCCAGTGGTTGTCCTTAAATACATTACCCTTAAGATCGAGGATAACTCCTTATCCTAGAGATTCTGACAGAAATATTAATTCTAGTCTGAATATTTAAACTGCAATATTTATTTATAATGCTGCAAGACGCATGTGTCCGTCGTCTGGTAGAAAGATTGTTAATAAAATAGCAGCAGTACTAATAATATCAATAAGAAAAATAATTATAAAATGAAGAGAAAACGAACACAATGTTTTGCCACTAATTACCAGAGAATATAACAGCTAGTTTATAACTGCTATATGAGCACCTAAGTTAATCATAAAAGAATAGACTAACCACGTACTTACCCGACAGCTCTTATATAATATTGTGACATGCCAAGGATAAGTCTCTGCCAACTGACAAAGAGAGGTGTTAGATTCATATTTTTCTTTTCATTCTCAGATGATGCCAGAATATACTTTCACCCTGTGTCCTTCAAGGAGACTAAGTGCGGGGTTGTGTTAAATTTTCGAATCACAAGTGCGGACCCGCACCTTACAGGATGTAAGTGGCTGACTACGACAGGTAAACACGTGTTCGACCCAGCATCGCCTGAGATGTGCACGTGTGTGGAAGACCGATGGCAGAGGAATATATAAATACTTGTCCCAGAGAGAAAAGAGTATCTTAAATCTAAACAAACATGTAGAGTTCATAATGGGAGAAGCCCCAAGACCCACAAAAACTCTCATTGGCAGATTGGCGAAATTCGGATTTGAATAAAGTGTTATGTAACTTATTAGAGATTTAATCTCGTGTTTCATTAAACTACTAGCAGTATAGCTCGGCGCTGCTCGGGTGTAATGAAAGCTTTAAAACTAATCCATGGTCCTGGAGATCAGACTCTTTGGACGTTGGCACAAAAGACTTTTAGTCAGCAATAGCTGTTTCGAGTTAAAGCGAAACCTTAGACTGAAAGAAAAATGAGTGGATGTAAGTCAAATTTTGATTTCCTGGTATCGATATCAAATTTTCTGCACTATTGTAAGAAGTGCAATCTTGAAACTTCTGAATATCGTTTATTATGTTTTTGTCTATGAGTGTATCAAATTTGATTAAAATCGGACCACTCCTTCTATAACCCGATTTTTTCGATTACCGATTTTCGATATTTATCGGGGATACCTCGACACAAAACCTAGCTAAGAACACTCGCAGACGCTTATAGTACAACTGTGTAAATTTTCAAGAAAATCAGTTCAGCCGTTTCGGAGTCTATAGGTAACGGACACACACACACACACACACACACACACCAAGGTCCATTTATAAATAAGTTTAGATAGAACGATAATATTGGACTTTTTCTAAAGGCATTAGTGCGTTTGGGGTGTGGGATAAAAACAGACGAAGCAGAAATTCGATTTACTAATTCTGTTTTGTGTTAAGCCCCTACTGTGCATTCAATATCTACAATAAAATGAAGCCATCTAATACTTTTTCTTCGTTATTAATCTGTTTACCAAAAGGTTAACAACATTGTCAAGGAAATTGGTCAAAATTATGGTAGCAATCAGATCAGAGCCAACCGATATGGTCGACGCGGCATCATCTTGCAAACGTCATGCAACATGTCTATCTCCTTCGATGGCACAACTGCAGTCGTTTCTGTGCGACAAAGTCCAGGTCTAATACTTCGAGGAATGTGCGGCGACTGTGATGGTAACAAAGAAAATGATCTACCGACGGAGAGTAGCCTGATGGCACATGACCACATTGTGTACGGAGATACTTGGCGAATACCAGATCCTTCTGATAAACACGGAGAAACGTGAGTAAATTGGTTAGATTAATTTTTATTATGATTAAAACAATGAGTACGATATAGGGTGCTTTTTTTTCTTCATTAAGTAAGCCAATTAAAAGACAAGCTGTATTTTTAAATGGAGAAAATAGAAATCACTGAACTGCAGCAGTGATGGTATTGATAGACTTCAATTCTTAATTTACGGAGATTTATACTAGCACTAGCAGTATAGCCCGGCGTTGCTCGGGTGTAATGAAAGCTTTAAAACTTATCCATGGTCCTGGAGCCTAAAAAGTATTTGAAATAATAAAATAATTGCGACAATTTACCAATCGCACCTAAACTGTAGACTGAAAGAAAAATGAATGGATGTAAGTCAAATTTTCATTTCCTGGTATCGATATCAAATAAGTGTTTTTCGTCGTAAACTGAAGTTCTCTGAGTAAATGGTATCATAACTGAGACTAAGAACTACAATTATACCAACTTAGAGCCAAACGCGAAGCAAATATTAAAATAAAAGTGCTGAAAAAATACAGTCATACAGGCAGATAAACAAACACACACACAAACATCTTGCCTTTTATAAATATATATTATTGATTTTCTGCACTATTGTAAGAACTGCAGCCTTGAAACTTCTGAATATCGTTTCTTATGTCTTTGTCTATAAGTGTATCAAATTTGATTAAAATCGGACCACTCCTTGTATAGCCCGATTTTTTCGATTTTCGATATTTATCGAGGGTACCTCGACACAAAACCTAGTTAAGAACACTCGTTGACGCTTATAGTACAACTGTGTAAATTTTCAAGAAAATCGTTTCAGCCGTTTCGGAGTCTATAGGTAACGGACACACACACACACAGACAAAGTTCCATTTATAAATATGTTTAGATTAGATTAGTAGCTTTAACGTAGGTTATGTAACATATCTATGTTTTGCTTTATTATTTGATGAAATAAATAAAAAAATGATAAGTGACAAAGTTTCATGAAAAGAACAGAGGATATATTTTCTAGGATCCACAGAATTTATTTTAACTCTCTTGCCTTGTCTCATATCAAGTTGCTGCTCTCTGTTGATATTACATATTTTCCAAGAACTTGCAATCAACCCGCGATAGAAATAAATAAAAAATAGTTTGCTTTTGCTTTTTTTGCTTTTTAATTTAAAAGTATCGCATTTTATGCCATATATGACCCCCGCCAAAAAAAAAAAAAAGAAAAAAAAAAGAATATGAATATTTTTAAAAAATGGCCTCGGTAGCAACTTGTAGTGTTGTGCAAAACTACATCTATATTCAATTTCCTTATCTCCTATAGTAAATTTCTTATAACAGATCCATACTCCCGGGGATTTGAATTGTTTAGTATTTTACTACAGTATAACCCGGATATAAGATACCCTGATATAAGAGAAACCTGAATATAAGAAAATTTCTCTGGTCCCAAATTAGAGCCTGTGGTAATGTATATAAAATAGACCAAACCCGGATATAAGGGAGAACCCGGATATAAGATAACTTTTATCCGGTCCGACAACTCTCTTATATCAGAGTTGTACTGTATTTCCATATCCTAAAGTATTGCCTAGATCTTATATAAAAAAAATGAGTATCATACTCGACCTCAGATGCCTCATTTTTTTTTACTTATACCAAAACAAACTTCATAATTCTGTAGCAGAAAAATGTCAATAGGAAAACGCTAATAAACCATAGAATACCTTAACTACATAACTCGTAAATGATATCAAGGTATGAATTGATAACCTGTTTATATGCTTACACGGATAACAGATTTTGTGACATTTTCAGGTGTGAAGGTCCATCACCCGTGAAGTGTACAGAAGATCAAGAGAAGTTGGCACGGCTGAGCAAAAATTGCGGCCAACTGTTAGACCCAGCTGGACCGTTCAAAGAATGTATCCCTTCCCTCCGTGATACCATGAATGAGCAGTTTATAAATTGTAAAATGGAGTTTTGCATTGTTGGAGCAAGCCAAAGATATGTCACTTGTCCAAAACTTGAAGTTGCCGCTTCAATCTGTGCAGACCATGGTTTCGTTGTCTTGTGGAGAACAAAAACTTTTTGTCGTAAGTTCAACGCTTCGTTCATCTCCTTCTTAAAATTATATATTTGAGATGTTTCGTCATTTTACTTGGCTAGTTATCATCTTCGTCTGAGAAGGTTTTAAAAGAGTGGTCTAATTTATTTTGGTTCTATAAATTTTAGATTAGTCTTGAAGAAAGCCATAAATGTATGACCCTTGGTGATGACCGAAAACTTTATGGTAGTAATGATCTACTCAACAGTGAAGCGCCCAGTCAAAGTTTTTTCATTTAAATAATTTATTTTAGCATTAATTATTTCATGGATAAATTTTGAATAGTTAAAAAGTTGGCCCCTTAGGCATTTTAAACACATTCGCTTTACGCACTTACGAACGTTTTTCTTTTTCATTCTTTCTTTCTTTCTTTCTTTCTTTCTTTCTTTCTTTCTTTCTTCATTTATTTATTTTATTTATTGTCGTTATTTCTTTTTGCTTTTTATTTGTTTATTTTTCTTTACCTATTCCTTCATTCTTTATTTCTTCTTTTTCTTTCCTTCTTTCTTTCTTTCTTTCTTCATTTATTTATTTCGGTATTTATTGTCTTTATTTCTTTTTGTTTTTTATTTGTTTATTTTCCTTTATCTATTCTTTCTTTCTTTCTTCTTTTACTTTCTACCTTTCTTTCTTTCTTCTTTATTTCTTTCTTGCTACTTCTTTCTTTCTTTCCTTTGCTTGTTCCTTTATTCATTGTCACGATGATACTTCAACTAGAAAAGTTTTCAACAAAAACATAAAAATACGAATATGAATCAATATAGGAATTTCTGTGTTTTAAAAATTAAAGTAGTCGATCGTGATTTTATTTTAGTATTAATTATTTCATAGATAAATTTTGAATAGTTAAAAAGTTGGCCTCTTAGGCATTTTAAACACATTCGCTTTACGCACTTACGAACGTTTTTCTTTTTCTTTCTTTCTTTCTTTCTTCATTTATTTATTTCTTTATTGTCATTATTTCTTTTTGTTTTTTATTTGTTTATTTTCCTTTACCTATTCCTTCTTTCTCTATTTCTTCTTTTACTTTCTACCTTTCTTTCTTTCTTTCTTTCTTCTTTATTTCTTTCTTCTTTTTTCTTTCTTTCCTTTGCTTGTTCCTTTATTCATTGTCACGATGATACTTCAACTTGAGAAGTTTTCAACAAAAACATAAAAATACGAATATGAATCAATATAGAAATTTCCGTGTTTTAAAAATTAAAGTAGTCGATCGTGGTGATTGGTACTCAAATAAGTAGTCACGCCAAAATAAATATGGAAACCTTCTTGTAGTTGTCTTGTGAAAGATAATTTATAGCTTCCACTCTTCACTATTCTACACCCTTAAGCAAATTAATTGAAACAAAATGAATATCTTCATATGATCTGTCGCACTTCCCCTGATCACGTATACGTCATCTTTTGGTGTTGTATTTCTTTTCCGACCACATTTTCCTTTACGTTTTGGACTAATGGATCCAGTTTGATGACACGACTGACAGTTGAAAGGCTGACACCAACAATATCCGCGATCTCTCTGTAAAACTTGCCAGTGTGTTCGTGCATCGTTAAACTTTCGAACGTTTCTTTGGAGTAACGTCCATCGCAGACAATGGACGTAGAACAACAGATCGACAGTCGAGACAACAGTGTCAGGACGTGATAAAAATCTGATGCGATCACGTATTAGGCAATATTTTTCAAGGCCAAAAAAATTCATCATACCCCCCGAAATTAGATTCATATTACTGCACACCACTGCAAATGACCTAATGCGAGGGAAAAAATAGAAATCGATTACACCCTGTCACTCCAGTGGGTCTAAAACTGACCGTATGGTGAAAGAAAGGAAACTAAAGCAGTTGTTTCAATTAATTTGCACAAGGGTATATTTCAATTAAACTACTATCACAAAAATGATTAGAAACAAATATTTCGGAAAGATACAAGCGAAATGTCATTATTTAAATATTTAAGATGCTAAAACAAAGATCTTTAATTGAACAGCTGTAAAACTAAACAAAAAAGTTAATCCCAAAAAGAAATCACGTCATTATCAGTTAGTAAAGTGTAACAATGAGATGAGGTAAATTTTCTCCAAACATTTCATAATTAGCGACTATAAAAATCAAAGGATACTTATCTTAATCAATTTTGAAATGATATTTAAGAGAGAAGATGGTGAGAAAGAGAAAGAGAGAGAGATAGAGAGAAAGGAGGGGACTTTATTTTACCTAAAATAACACTTTATAACCCACACTGTCCTGGCCGCCGTTTTAATGAACATCATTTAAATAATGCTGCACGTACAAAATTAGAACGTGAGGTTTTTGTAATTAATTTTTGATAGTGTGTGTGTGTGTGTGTGTGTGTGTGTGTGTGTGTGTGTGTGTGTGTGTGTGTGTGTTATGACAACATGGTTTGATTGAGCCAAACCTCGTGGTTCATAGGTTCACCCGGATACTAAGCCTCCTCTGAGGAGAAACGAAAATCTTTTGACATAATGGCATCCTGTGATGAAAGAAAGAAAGAAAGAAAGAAAGAAAGAAACAAAGAAACAAAGAAAGAAAGAAATAGGATGGTTCCTTTACCTAAAATAACTTTATAACCCGTCCTGTTTTGGGCGTGGTTCTGAAGGTCAGCATTCAGACAAAGCTACTCGTAACAGCGGTTGTGAACTGCGGATCAAATGAAAATTGTCAAATTAGTCCATTTTTTTTTCTTGTTGCAGCGCTCACGTGCTCAGCGAGCCAATGGTACAGCCCATTTTCGACTGGGTGTCCGGCGACTTGCGGTAACCCGAAAGCCAAAGAATTGTGTACTCTTCCGGCGGTTGAGAACTGCGTTTGTAAGCCTGGATTCATTTTAAATGAAAAAAACAATGAGTGCGTGAAAAACTGCCCACACGATCTTGATAAACTCCCGGCTGGTAAGTTTAAAGTCGTTTCTTCGTGCGGAACATTTACTATGAAGCCATTTCTGTGTAATTAGGGACTTAACACTTTTAGTGCAAACGTTTTTTTTTAATTTTTTGCTGGCATGTATATACCAGGAATATAAAATAAAGTATGCAAAAAAGATCTGTTACAACTGCTCCCCAACCCTGAATTATTTGGGAAGAATATTAGAATAAGTCAGTGATGTGCGTTGTGGCGTTGTCGCGCATTGGATATCGGCTCGGAACGAGAAATCGGGGAGCCGAGTTCGAATTCCAGCTGAATTCATTGCATTCGCTTACGCGCAAATACCCTTGGGAAAGGTATTAAACCGTCTATTCCTTCCAGTTATGGGTTAAATAACAGGACAAATTGGGTTCTATAGCCTTGGCTAGCAACCAATCTATCATTACAAAAAGTAATGGCAACCTACTGTGGGGTAATCTTCAGCCCAGTCAGTCATGTCTCTTTCGAGACATGATCGCCCAAGCATGTATAACGTATGGCACTTAACTGACTGAATAGAATAAGTAAGTACCTATACTGGAAGCAAACCGCCTGCATACGGATAGGAAATGAGTTCAGCAGATATACAAAAATAGAAAAAAGTGTAAGATGAGGATGTGTCTTCTCACCGGACTTATTCAGCCTATATAGCGACGCAATTTTGAGACTCCTACCAGGATTCATTATTGGCGGACAATCATGTCCCGAAAGAGAGATAATAATTGTGTGCAGAAGATTATCCCGCAGTAGGTTGCTATTGCTTTCTGCGGTAGACTGGTTGCCAGCAAAGGCTAAAGAAACCAATCTGTCCTCTTATTTAAATTGGAGGGAAGAGACGGATTAATACCTTTCGCAAGGGTATTTGCGCGTAAGTGAATGCAAAGAATTCAACTGGAATTCGAACTCAGTTCCCCGATTAAACAAATAAGCCTATTCAAGTTTCATCAATTGGTTTGCGAAATTGAACGAAGCGTAGAGTTCGTAAATCTCGACAAAAAATGTTAGCGATAACATCAACAATACTAAATACTGTGAGGATTTCAAAATGCCTCAGAATGTTGCAAATAATTCATATTTCATCGATTGGCTTGCGAAATTGAACGAAACGTAAAGTTTGTAAATCTCGACAAAAGATGTTAACAATGACATCAACAATACTAAATACTGTGAGGATTTCAGCGCGCATCAGCATGCTGCAAAAAATTTCTTTTTCTTTTTCTTTTTCAATCAGGGTTTGATTTCACACTATTTATATTATGATCAAGACCACACTTCGAAGAATGATCAGTTAGTCAGTTAAATGCCATACGTGATACGTGCTTCAGCGATCGAAACATGACTGATTAGGCAGAAGATTTTCCAACAGTAGGTTGTCATTTTTTTCTGTGCTAGAATGGTTGCCAAACAGGGCTATAAAACCTAATCTGCCGTTATTCAACCCATATCTGGAGGGAGAAGAGACAAATTCATACTTTTCCCTAAAGATGATAAAAATCGAATATTTTTAATTCGAATAAATATTGTGCTTTGATGAATGTTTAATGTTAATGTATAAAAATTATTTTTTAAAAAATTCCCAATTATGTCGCCAAAAGTATTTTAGTGTTATAAACATTAGAAAAGTGTTCAAATGTTTTTATGATATTCAGTTCTATGAAGTTAAGTCCAGAGTAAGAAATTCAAGTGGGCTTACTATAATGACAAAAAAATCGATAAAAAAATAATGCCTTGCTGAAAACGCTGTTCATACAGAAATCTTAGAAAGGCAAAAGAGCCTCTATAACAATCTTTCTTTGTTCGTAGGGCTTTTTTTTTTTTCAGTAAGGTTCGCTCTGTACAAGGCTCGGGGTTCCCTCGATGTAAAGGGTTACCTTAAGTGGTAGTTTATACGAATATTATGGGAAGATAACGGTTAACTCGAGACTTGAACAGGCTAAGATTATAATGATCGGAGAAACATCTTGGGAGTTTGCTCCACATAGCAGCAGTTCGCGAGGATTGTTCGAGTGGAGCTTACTTCTGAAGTTATAGGACGATGGTTAATGTTTATTAAATCGGCCTTGTGTCATACATAACCGAACACCCTACAACTTAGGATTATTCGCTATCGTCAGAAGATTAGAGATTGGAATGTGTGGAAAAAATAAAAGTATACGTTTTGCATGTTAAAATAGAAATTTATTAATTGAAAAGAATAACATGAATTGGTAGAAGTTAATGTTCAATGAGAAACAATGGTAAGGGTTTCAAGAATTCGTAGTAATCCTTGCAAGAGTAAGTTTATGTGTAAGTAGGCAGGAACGTATGTATGTATGTATGTATGTATGTATGAGCGTTTATTGTTGTGTTTAAAGTTATCGCTCAGGGTAAATGTGGAAAAGGAAGGAGGTGAGAGTTGAGAGGTGAGAGAGAAAGATAGAGACAATTATAATATGATGGCTTGAGGGACGTGTTAATTACGCTTGTCTCATTTCCCTCACGCGACGGTCATCTTGTCCTCTCTTTTATATCGTTTGTAGGTCATTTGGGAATTCACCCTGGATGTGATTCTGGCCTTTCTATCTTTTTTTTTTTAGATGTTTCCTAGTTTTCTATTGGGCGAAAACATTTCACATCGAAGTGTGAAATTTCGCGAGTGTTGTGTGTGCTAAGCAAAGTTTGTAAATTCGAGAAAATTCGTTTATTTTTAACAATGAGTCAGTGCTTAGCATTTGAATATTTAAATCTAGAACTTGTTTTGTTCACTACATTTCTCACCGATGGAATACAGAGGTAACGTGGCTTGTTTGCTAAAATGTAAGGTGTATGGAAGGTCCTGGCCGTGAAGATTATTCCTGACACAACCAAGGAATGTAGTTCTTCCGAGCACTTTCAATGGAAGTAACGAGAGAGCTTTGAGAAGCTCACCACATCTCGTCTGTGAGAGAGATCATCATCATCATCATCATCATTTATCCATCACACCCAGATGGTGCATAGGGCAGCAACTTTTTGTTGCTGTTTCTGTAACAAACTGTTTTTTTACGGAGCAGGGTTGTTAGCCCTGCACCGAACCCCAAACCTGGAGGACCGGTGAACCATTCTTGGTCCTTACGTTTACAGCACCTGGTATTCCCAAATGGTCACCCATTTACGTACTGACCAGGCTCGATGTTGCTTAACTTCGGTGATCGGACAGGAACCGGTTTATTCAACACGATATAGCCGTAGACCTGTGAGAGAGAGAGGTTGGAGGGAAATAATTGGTATCCCAAAAGGACTCGGAGACACTTTTGAATTCTATCGAGGCTATCAAGTGAGAACTGACCAGCTTCCACCTAGATATCCGTCTAGTTTGTTGAATGTGTATTGTTTTAGCGTTTTACGTTTCCGTTTTAAGAGATGACAGTTAAAAGATCTGCATAAAAGCGAATGATTGAGTTAAATAACCAAATAAACGAAGATTTTGTTTATCTTTACAGACAGCCCAAGCGACATGACCCTGAAAAGTAAGTAAAAAATACTTATTTTTCGTTCTTCAGTTCCTTGTTTGTTCTCATTTCAATCCACATAAATCGAAATAGTGTTTAATATTTTCAGGAATGGACAACATCAATCACTTGTTAACTCGCTGTTTGATATTTTAAAAAATTAAAAAAAAATGCAATATGAACTCTGGTAAAAAATGGGTGACTGGACATTAGGTTTATAAGTCTCAAAAATGCAGTTGTTCTTGTCCTTAAGGACACATGGCCCAGTGGATATAGACGTTGGTTAGTTCCTGTGACTTGACTTAGAGTTGTGAGTTCAATACAGTGGTGAACAAGTAACTTGCAGGGTTAGAGGGAGATAACTCATGACTTTCAATCGTGGCATTACTACTACGCAAGAAATGAGAATGATATACCCCAGTGATTGTAATAAAGGGTTCGGTTCGAAATTCCTAGCACCTGAAGAAGGCCGGAGCGTACAACGTTCGAAACGTCGTACAAATGGCAACAAAGATGAAGACAATAGTCCGAATAATGTAAATACTAAAATTCCTAAATCATTTTCAATGCAGGAAGTTACTCGTCTTTCCTATATATGATCTATTTCTAGATGTTAATCATTCTACATTACCTTGTTTAGGGTTTTTTCCCTTTGATCAGTAATAATACTGAAGGGAGATGGTTAATGTTTATTAATTCGGCCTTGTGTCATACATAACCGAACTCCCTACAGTTTAGGTATTTATTTTTTTTTGTAATTATCAGAAGTTTGTCAGCAGGTTGGAAATTGGATGTGTGGAAGAATGAAAATATACATTGTGTATGTTAAAATAGAAACTTATTGATGGAAAAGAATAACAAGAATTCGTAGAAGTTAATGTACAATAAGAAAGTTAAGGATATCAAGAGTATTAGAAAGGTTCGTAGTAGTAATTTGTTGGAAAGAGTTTATGCGTACATATGTATGTATGTATGTATGTATGTATGTATGTATGTATGTATGAGTGTTTATTTGGTAGGAATGTCTTTGAATGGAGAAGAAGAAGGTAAAGGTAATCAGCACACGAGAAAGAAGGAGAAAGAGAACGAGTGCGCGACGCGACCGTACGCCCGGGTCGACTTAATGTTTCTCCCGTTAGATTTTAGTGTGTCGTCTCGCTGCTCCTATCTGACTGTCTGACTGACACTGATCGAAGCCTTTCATAGCCATTTAGTTTTTCGCACTGGATCGCTAAGTCTTTTGAGTCCTGCAAATCATTTCCATTGGTCAGAAAATCAATTTAACATCTACTCGTGAAATCCGGTTTGAACTTTTTTAAGAACGTGGTCAATCCTTTTCCTATATGGCAAAACCAGTATTTCACACGTCATTGTGAATTTTTGTAAAAGTGAAGGAGTAGATAGACTTTAATTGGTGTAGATAGACTAAACTATCGCCCAGTTCACACTCCACCCACATCTATTGAACAGGTGAAGAGGCTCATCCCTTGTTTCATGTTTAGGATGCGGTTTCCGGTTTTCTCTTTTCCAATCTCTTCACTCTTATGTAGCCCCCTGCACATCAGTGGCGTTACCGCCTTGCTCGGGGTGATATGATTAAAAAAAAAAGTTGCTTTTAATTCTTAATTTCCTATCCACCACAATACTTCTGCTTTATTAGATTTTATATATATATAAATTATTTCAAGTTATGTTTTTATCTATAAAGTTTGTTTTTATAGATTATAAATTTATTTAATTATTTGTCCTTTTAGACATTTATTTTTATTATTTATATTTGAAATATTAATTTTCTTTTATATTTTTTAGTTTTTCCCTTTAAATTAATTTTCCTTTTTTAGATTAATTATTTTACATTAATTTAATTATATTTACTTTTCTTTTTACATCCTTCTTATCTCTTTAATTTTCCTGAAGTTAATTTTTAACGTATATTATTTGTTCTCATCTATAGTCTGTTCCTTGTTTTTTTTTCTGTTGTTGTTATTGTTGCTTTGAAACGGTTTTTAAAAAATTAGAAAATTAGGCATAGGCGAGCAAAGATCGCCATCTCTCTTTAACATTTTAATAAATATCTATCTATTTCTCCCATCCCCTCTTGACCTGCGTATTCTTCTGTCTAGATAACTTATACATTATTCTTTCTCTCTTTCTCCTTCTCCACTTTTTTCTCTACCTTCCTTTCTCTTCCTTTTGACACGCTGTTCACCGATGGAATACAGAGGTAACGTGGCTTGTTTGCTAAAATGTAAGGGATATGGAAGGTCCTGGTCGTGAAGATTATTCCTGGCACAACGAAGGAATGTAGTTCTTCCGAGCACTTTCAATGAAAGTATCGAAAGAGCTATGAGAAGTTCACCACATCTCGTCTGTGAGAGAGAGAGGTTGGAGGGAAATAATTAGTATCTTAAAAGGACTCGGAGACACAACTTCTTCTTCTTCTTCTTCTTCTTCTTCTTCTTCTTCTTCTTCTTCTTCTTCTTCTTCTATGTGCCCTGTCCATTCAGGACATAGGCGATCATGGTTCTCCACGTCTCCCTATCCCTTGTGGCTCTTAGTATGTTTGCCCCTGTTACACCTCGCAACCCCCGTTCCGTCATCCACCTGATCAGGCCCTGCAAATAAGTTATCCGCTGCCTTCTTCTGTCTCTCTTTCCTTCTATTTGGCCAGTCAGTATCAGGTTCTCCAAGCTCTCCTTCCTCATTGCGTGTCCCAGGAACGTCAGTTGTCTCTTCCTGATGCTCAGTATTAATTTCCTTTTTGTCGCCATCCTTTCCAACACCTCATCGTTGCTCGCATGCTCGGTCCACGATATCCGCAGCATCCTTCTGTAGAACCACATTTCCGCTGCTTCAAGTTTTGTCCTCATTTTCGATGATATTGTCCAGCATTCACTGCTACTGCTGACAGGTTCTTATAATTTAGACTAGTTAAAGAAAAATGTTAGATTAATTCATGCTGTGTATATTTTATTACAGAGTGACTTTATTTTTGTATTCAGGACTAGTCAATTGTACTTATACTAAGTTCTACTACCGGATTCAAAGTCATGAGATCCCTTAGAAATCACTGCAAGAGAATTATAACATAACTTTCTTTAGAAATTCAAGCAAAATTATAAAAAAGAAAACCTTCCTGTCAGGATGCCTAAAAGAGCTAACTGAAATCTTAACTGAAACGAGTATATTTTTAAAATTAAGAATTAAAAGCAATCTTTTTCTGCACTTTTACAAAAATTCACAATGACATGTGAAATCCTGGTTTTGCCAAATAGGAAAAGGATTGACCACGTGCTTAAAGAAAAAGTCGTAACCGGATTTCACGAGTAGATGTTAAATTGATTTTCTGACCAATGGAAATGATTTGCAAGACTAAAAAGACTTAGTGATCCAGTGCGAAAAACTAAATGTGACAAAAATTAGAAAATAAATACATATATAAATATTAATTTTTAAATTTAAATGCTCAGGAAAATAAAATTAAAAGAAAATGTCAATCAAGCTTACTAGAGATGAAATCGGCTGCCATCAAAATATTAACCGAGTTGAGTGAAACTTTACATTCCTCATGGTGAATTCCATTTCACTTTTTATTCAGTTATTATTCAGTTGGCATCTAGCTTCATTGACCAGAGATATAGAGAGATAGTGGGGAAAACAGGAGGGGTGTCAAAAAGTCGAAAACCAACATTAACAATTCAAGTTCATACGGAAAAAGGAAAATTAAAATTTATGACCCACACACCATCTAACACATTCTTGTTTGTTTCTCTATATTACATTTCGCTGACAGTAGCGAATCTCTCCTTCCTACCTTCTCCCCACTGTCTGTGAACCAAAATATGTTTTTTCCCTTTCCCTTATTCCTATCCCTCCTTTCCTTCTTCTTCTTTTTGTTTCCTCCTCCTCTTCTTTTCCTCTTCACTTAGATACGCTTTTTCATTAACAACGTATTCAAACGAATTTTCTAATTTTCTATTATATCAAATGAATTGCTGATGAAGCAGCTTCTGCTCGCAGAAATGATCATTCGATCCCAATCCTGAATTATATATATATATTCTTTCTAAGTCGGTATTTAATTGCACGCTCACTCGGTCCGAATGGGACACAAAATTGAGTGTGTTGATAGCCCACTCCTATATGAAGGTGACAAAAATTGCTCAAACGCCCTCGGCACAACCTCTTTTATGGGTGCTTCAGATAAAGACATGATCCCTCTTCCCGAAGGAGAGTCTTTTTTGTGTTTTCTTTTAAAACAATTCACTTTAAGTAAGGCGATAATTCCACTAAGACGCAAGAGATTTACTGGGAATGAAAGAAAATATAAGGACTTTAGTGAAGAAAAACGACAATAAAAGAACAGAATTTAGTTAGAAGATTTGCATTGACTTTGAATTTAATTTTTTTAAAGAACTCCCGGATTCGTTAGTGAGAGCCTCAGACTCAACATGGATGTCAACAAGTGTCTTGAGAAGGTAATGCTGCCTTGAGTCAAGAGTGTGGCTGCTGGAAGACCCTATATCTGGCGACAGGGCTCTGCACTATGCCACACAAGCAGGAGAACGAGTCATAGCTGTTAGACAATTTCTATGTCTAAATTGCCCCTGACTTCTGGCCATTTGACTATCCAGACTGCGACCCCCTTGATTATTATGGGTGGTGAGTAGTTGATGGTGAGATTAACAAAACTCAGTGTAACACTAAATATTAACTGAAGGCAAGGATTATGTCAACATTTACCAACTTAAAAAAGGAGACCGTCCAGAGGAAATGCAGGAGATTCTGAAGTCGTTTGGGGACCGTGGTTGAAGCTAATGGCGATTCTCTTGAATAAATTTGGTCTTTAGTATTTCGAGATATCTTTAAGTAATTTTGGTGAATATATCTGTTAAAATGAAATGTCAGTATTATTTTCAAGTTTGCATCATTTATCCATCGCACACTGGATATTCAGTTTATTTATTATATGTGTTTGATTTTTTTTTTTTTTTTTGTACCAATAATAGAAAAATGTGGCTGGTACACCTGCGCAGAAAATGCCGATTGCAAAAAAGTTAATGGAGTTCCGAAATGCGTGTGTTGGGATGGATTTTCCGGAAATGGCATCGATGTGTGTGACAGTGAGTACAAAGCAGATATATCACTGTGTGTGTGTGTGTGTGTGTGTGTGTGTGTGTGTGTGCAAAAGTTTCCATCATTTTCTTTTCTTTTAGAACGACATTCTGTAAAAGGCCCGAGAGCCACTCGAGGTAGAGGGTTACAGAGTTAAAGGCACCACCACAAGCAATGTGATAATGCCACCAAGACGCAAGGGGTATCCGGAAATGAAAAAGAGGGAAAAGATTTCAGAACTAACCTCATTATTATTCTCATCTCTTCACAGCTGTAATTTGAACAGTTTTATCTCTCTCTCTTGAATCTCCAATTTCCTACTCTTATCTTTGGGGTATGGAGAGACATTACCACAAGTCCTCTTTTTCCGTTCTCCTTAATCAATGTTTTGATGAAACAATGAATTCCACGATCTGACATAATCTGTACTCGCTATTATTAATGTTATTATTTTTAGTAGTAATAGTAGAATCCTTTGCTTCCGGTTGACATGGTTCTTGGTAGGTCTGCTCCATTCAGCTTACCCACTTTGTTCGAGTCGTTTGACATGTTTTTGTGAGGTCCACTCCACTCAGATGACTCTTTTTGTCAAGACGATAATTGTCAAAATAATTTCTGCAACATCCTGCAGACGTGTCCTTTTCAGTTGACAATTGATATCGCTACATATTTTTGAAAAGCTATGATTTCTAAACGTATTCGATATTTCCTGGGTTACTTGTTTTTATGGCCTTTTGACTAAACTAATCTGATCAGATATCAATTTTGTATCATTTTTTTTTTCATAAAAAAGTGACTGTTAACGCATTTGTATTCTTCCTCCGATTTTTTTCAGAAGCGCATTGTTCATGTTCTGCATCCGGTGACCCCCACTATATAACATTCGACTCAACCAGTCTGTATCTTCTTGGTGATTGTAAATATATAATGGCCCGCACGGTGGGCGATTCCAAGTGTCCGTTCTCGGTGGAAGTTAAGAATGAACATCGTCTGTACTCGAAGTTTCCAAATCGTGCGTTCACGCGGCTGGTGGATATCAAGGTCTTTGGTCACGTGTACCAACTCCATCTATACAAGCACTTATACGTAAGTTCATGGGTTATATCTTGCTTAGCCATAGATGTAAATCGTAGTAGAAGTTAATGTTCAATTAGAAACATTATTAAGAGGTTAAGGGTAGAGTTCGTACAAAATGTTCTAGTAGTAATTGTTGAAATAGATAAGGAGAAAGAGAAAGATGACATCTGAAGTTACATTTTAGACGTGTGTCTCTCTTTCGCTGCTCCCATCTCTGAGTTTCTGACGCTGCAAAGACATTTATATGTTCTTATGAATTTAGCACTAGATCGCCAAGTCCTTCCAAGTCTTACAGGTCGCTTCCATCATTTTAACACCTACTTGCGAAATCTGGTTTCGACTTTTTCTTTAAGCAGATTGTCAATCCTTTTTCTATTTGTGAGAACCAGGATTTCACACGTCATTGTGAATTTTTGTAAAAGTGAAGAAGAGAGTTGATTTTAATTAATTTCTTATCCTCTGCACACTAGTTCAAGAAATTGCCTTCATAAGCTACCATTAACAGAAGCAGGCATCATACAAATAAAATGATGTAAAATACGCTTGAGTGATGGTTAACGGGAATATGAGAGTTTAAAATTTTGTAATTATAGAGAATTTTCTGAGTATTACTAAAACAGATTCCCCCCAGCCCTTGGAAATCATATTTCCGGCAAATCAGCGTTCATGTTTGTTTATATGAATTTCTATTTTTGTTAATGGTGAATTTTACCTTAAATCTTCTTAACTCATGCTCCAGGGCTATTCCATGTTTCCGTTTCGCGTGTCTAGGAATATTGTGAATTTGCAGAGTTGGGAATTGTGAGTTTAACCTCTTGGTTTGTACCAGCTCAGAATCAGTGGAAACGTGATTAGCAGTAACTGAACAGCTCTTAAAAAGAACAAGACGAGATATCCTTAAAGATGGACAGCAGAACGAAAGCAAGGTATTTCCGTAGGTCAAATTAAAGTTTCGGTTCGAAATTCTCTGAGGGTTACCCGGCTAGAAGACCGGATACTAACAACAAAGATGAGAACATTGAGCAAACTGTAGTTAGTAATAACTCTTCATCCCAGAAATTCATACAGAATAAATTATTGAGAATAGAATATTCATTGCTATGGTTACGAATTCTGTAAGAGAAAATTGATTAAATTCAAGCACGTGAGTAGAACCAAAAAAAAATTCAATGATTTGCATTGTGCACAATGTGGTTTGGCATGATGATTTCAAGTGAACTGTGTGATCTAATTTTAGAATGCAACATTTTGTTTTCAAAGGTATCCGTAAAAAAGTAAGTCAAGAGTCTCCGAATGTCTGTAAAAATGAAGTAGAAATATAACTAGACAGAATTTGATATTAAGTTTTCCATAAAAAAAATGAAATAAGTCTTTGTTGGATGTGAGAGTAATATGCCGTTTATCAGAATGTCAGTTTATTAAAATGTTTCTTACAAAAGTGATCTGATGATCCGGATTAATCCGAGTTTTTAGTAACAATTTTTTTCTGTTTTATGGGTTTTAATTGGGTAAAAAAAAGAAAGAGTTTTCATTTATTTATTTATTGTACTTACTGATGATTGGTCGGAAAATATTAAAACCATGTGATATGTTCAATACTAAGTTTTGCAATGGATTTATGATGCATGCAAATATCTTGTTATTTTTTTTCGGGCTTTTCCAGGCGTCTACTTTATTGATATTTAAGGTGTTAATAGGATTGCTCTTATAAAGAGAGATTATCTTAGTTTTCTTTACTTTCCAGGACCCACAATTAACATTAGTATAACAGTGATAAACTAACACTATAACACAACAGAAGGAAAGGCTCAAATAACTCCAAGAAATTGACTTAAAAAATAAATCGTCCTTTCTACACAGTCCAAGACCCACAATTAACATTAGTATAACAGTGATAAACTAACACTATAACACAACAGAAGGAAAGGCTCAAATAACTCCAAGAAATTGACTTCAAAAATAAATCGTCCTTTCTACACAGTCCAAGACCCACAATTAACATTAGTATAACAGTGATAAACTAACACTATAACACAACAGAAGGAAAGGCTCAAATAACTCCAAGAAATTGACTTCAAAAATAAATCGTCCTTTCTACACAGTCCAAGACCCACAATTAACATTAGTATAACAGTGATAAACTAACACTATAACACAACAGAAGGAAAGGCTCAAATAACTCCAAGAAATTGACTTCAAAAATAAATCGTCCTTTCTACACAGTCCAAGACCCACAATTAACATTAGTATAACAGTGATAAACTAACACTATAACACAACAGAAGGAAAGGCTCAAATAACTCCAAGAAATTGACTTCAAAAATAAATCGTCCTTTCTACACAGTCCAAGACCCACAATTAACATTAGTATAACAGTGATAAACTAACACTATAACACAACAGAAGGAAAGGCTCAAATAACTCCAAGAAATTGACTTCAAAAATAAATCGTCCTTTCTACACAGTCCAAAACCCACAATTAACATTAGTATAACAGTGATAAACTAACACTATAACACAACAGAAGGAAAGGCTCAAATAACTCCAAGAAATTGACTTCAAAAATAAATCGTCCTTTCTACACAGTCCAAGACCCACAATTAACATTAGTATAACAGTGATAAACTAACACTATAACACAACAGAAGGAAAGGCTCAAATAACTCCAAGAAATTGACTTCAAAAATAAATCGTCCTTTCTACACAGTCCAAGACCCACAATTAACATTAGTATAACAGTGATAAACTAACACTATAACACAACAGAAGGAAAGGCTCAAATAACTCCAAGAAATTGACTTCAAAAATAAATCGTCCTTTCTACACAGTCCAAGACCCACAATTAACATTAGTATAACAGTGATAAACTTACACTAAAACACAACAGAAGGAAAGGCTCAAATAACTCCAAGAGATTGACTTAAAAAATGAATTGTCCTTTATACACATTACTAGAATGTACAAATATATCTTACAAAATATTATAGATATATTTATAATATTTCGTCTCACATAGAATAAATAAAAACACATATGGAAAAAAAGCAAACAGCATGCGAAAAGACGAATACAAAGATTGTCTAATTTTAGTGTCACTAGGAGGAACGCGGCCAGCTCAGGTGTTTTCTTTTCTTTTTTTTTTTTTTTTGTTCCTCATTTCGCTCGCGTTGATTTTGATAGTTCTTCTAACCGCGCCTGGCTACCCAATTGACTCCCTGGCGGTCCACATGACTTTGGGCTCTTTAGGCCCAAAAGTAGATCTGAGAAATATTTTTGATGAGCCAGAAGATACCAGGAGCAGTCTAGTTCTAAGGAAGGATTTATATTTTCTACAATATTTTCCTTTTGTAAATAAAATGTGTTTCCTGTTAGCTGGAGTTTCTATTTGTGCGCATGTGTGCCTGAAGTCTTTTGGCGCTAAAAATGAACCGGCTTACGGCCATATCACGTTGAAAGTTAAGCAACGTCGAGGCAGGTCAGTACCTAGGTGAATGATCGCTTGAGAATACCAGTTGTTGTAAGCTTGGATGTGCGAGTGGTGTAATGGATAATGACTCGGAATTGTTAATGAGAGAACGGAGTTCCATTTCTAGTTGGGTTCGTTATATTCACTTACGCGCAAATACCATTTGGAAAGGTATGAATCCACCTTTTCTCTCCGCCCCACTACCCGCTATGGGAAGTCTGGTATTCCCAATTTTAGTACTGACCAGTATCGACGTAGCTTAACTTCGGTGATCGCACAGGAACCGGTGTTTAAATTGATGTGGACGTAAAAAGTTGGGCCATTGCCTTCTATATCACTACAGGGTGTTTTACTTTTTTGTGTATGCGTTTTGCATGTCTATTTTTTATTTATCTCGAGGACAGTATAAATCTAAATCAAAATCACTCTATTTTATTATTAGGTCGATAAACAGATGAAGCAAATGCCGTATAAAAACCCAAGTGGGACAGTGTCAGTGAAGATGGAAGGCAAGTTCATGAAGCTTGAGACTCAATGCGGTCTAAGAGTGAGATTTGATGGCGTACACGCTGTGATAATCACTCTACCCAAGAGTTATGCTGGTAAGGTGGAAGGAATCTGCGGTAATTGTGATGGAAATCCCAATAATGATCTGATGCTTGCTGGCCGGGATCTCTCGAATGTCGCCAACAAGACAAAGGCCTACCAAGAATTTGCAAGTCAATATCTTTTATTAGATGATTCTGACCAGCCAGCGACAGATCGTATGTAAGTGTTGTTTTTAACCACCTCGGCCTATTCCTATCCAACAATGTCCGCCTTTTTTTAAAATCTCTTTATGAACGTACATTTTTTTTATAATCGTATCGCCCCAAGCAAGGCATTTTACTACCACTGTTTTGCAGGGGGTTACATAGGAGGAAAGTTATAAGAAAGAGTGACAGGTTACAGAGGGTGTCAGGAAGTGGGTAAGAGAAGGATGAGAATACTGATGAGAGTGGAGTGGACGGAGAAAGGAATATGAGAGAAAAGATGCAAGTTAATGAGATAAGAGATGACTATTGACTTTACATTTAAATCGTTGGAGATTGTAAGCAAGTAAACGGAAGGGAATTCCACAGGTGGGAAGTGCGAGAAAAGAAGCTGATGGAGTAGAACTTGCATTTACATTTTATTAGTTTCACAGAAAAGAGGTGGGACCTAGTTGCTAATCTTGTGGCTCGAGTAAGTTCATATACAGGGGGCACCATGTCTGTCTTTATAGGCCTGCTCGATTGCTGAAGTAGTTAAGACTTAATCTCCGTAAGAGCTGATGCTAATTTCAAGCTCGGATAAAAGTCAGCATTAAGAATGGCAATTTCGAAATCAACCCGATCTAATCGAATTACTGTTGACTATAACAGGGATAGGCAACTTACGGCACGCGTGCCACATGTGGCACGCCAAGCAATTTCTAATGGCACGCATATATATATAATTTATATATACTGTAGAACAGTTATATTGACCTTGACTTGTATAAAGATACGTATGCTATTGGCAAACTGAATGATTTTAAAACCCTGAGTCGGCACATAGTTAGCAAAAGGTTGCCGACCCCTAGATTATAATATCGAGTCATGTTCTTAAATAGCCTTGCCAGATCGATATTAATACGAGATTTTGTACAACTGAATAATAAGTTTGATCTTCAGTGGGGGCTCCTTAATCTAAGTTTTGATCTTCAGTGGGGGCTCCTTAATCTAGGTTTTGATCTTCAGTGGGGGCTCCTTAATCTAGATTTTGATCTTCAGTGGGGGCTCCTTAATCTAGGTTTAATCCTCAGTGGGGGCTCCTTAATCTAGGTTTTGATCTTCAGAGAGGGCTCCTTAATCTAGATTTTGATCTGCAGTGGGGGCTCCTTAATCTAGCTTTTGATGTTCAGTGGTGGCTCCTTAATCTAGGTTTTGATCTTCAGAGGGGGCTCCTTAATCTAGGATTTGATCTTCAGTGGGGGCTCCTTAATCTAGGTTTTGATCTTCAGTGGGGGCTCCTTAATCTAGGTTTTGATCTTCAGTGGGGGCTCCTTATTCTAGGTTTTGATCTTCAGAGGGGGCTCCTTAATCTAGGTTTTGATCTTCAGTGGGGGCTCCTTAATCTAGGTTTTGATCTTCAGAGGTGGCTCCTTAATCTAGGTTTTGATCTTCAGTGGGGGCTCCTTAATCTAGGTTTTGATCTTCAGTGGGGGCTCCTTAATCTAGGTTGTGATCTTCAGAGGGGGCTCCTTAATCTAGATTTTGATCTTCAGTGGGGGCTCCTTAATCTAGGTTTTGATCTTCAGTGGGAGCTCCTTAATCTAGGTTTTGATCTTCAGTGGGGGCTCCTTAATCTAGGTTTTGATCTTCAGTGGGGGCTCCTTAATATAGGTTTTGATCTTCAGTGGGGGCTCCTTAATATATGTTTTGATCTTCAGTGGGGGCTCCTTAATCTAGGTTTTGATCTTCAGAGGGGCTCCTTAATCTAGGTTTTGATCTTCAGTGGGGGCTCCTTAATCTAGGTTTTGATCTTCAGTGGGGGCTCCTTAATCTAGGTTTTGATCTTCAGAGGGGGCACTTTAATCTAGATTTTGATCTTCAGTGGGGGCTCCTTAATCTAGATTTTGATCTTCAGTGGGGGCTCCTTAATCTAGATTTGATCTTCACTGGGGGCTCCTTAATCTAGGTTTTGATCTTCAGTGAGAGCTCCTTAATCTAGGTTTTGATCTTCAGAGGGGGCTCCTTAATCTAGATTTTGATCTTCAGTGGGGGCTCCTTAATCTAGATTGTGATCTTCAGTGGGGGCTCCTTAATCTAGGTTTTGATCTTCAGTGGGGTCTCCTTAATCTAGATTTTGATCTTCAGTGGGGGCTCCTTAATCTAGATTTTGATCTTCAGTGGGGGCTCCTTAATCTAGATTTGATCTTCAGTGGGGGCTCCTTAATCTAGGTTTTGATCTTCAGTGAGAGCTCCTTAATCTAGGTTTTGATCTTCAGAGGGGGCTCCTTAATCTAGATTTTGATCTTCAGTGGGGGCTCCTTAATCTAGATTGTGATCTTCAGTGGGGGCTCCTTAATCTAGGTTTTGATCTTCAGTGGGGTCTCCTTAATCTAGATTTTGATCTTCAGTGGGGGCTCCTTAATCTAGGTTTTGATCTTCAGTGGGGGCTCCTTAATCTAGATTTTGATCTTCAGTGGGGGCTCCTTAATCTAGGTTTAATCCTCAGTGGGGGCTCCTTAATCTAGGTTTTGATCTTCAGAGAGGGCTCCTTAATCTAGATTTTGATCTGCAGTGGGGGCTCCTTAATATAGGTTTTGATCTTCAGTGGGGGCTCCTTAATCTAGGTTTTGATCTTCAGTGGGGGCTCCTTAATCTAGGTTTTGATCTTCAGAGGGGGCTCCTTAATCTAGATTTTGATCTTCAGTGGGGGCTCCTTAATCTAGGTTTTGATCTTCAGTGGGAGCTCCTTAATCTAGGTTTTGATCTTCAGTGGGGGCTACTTAATCTAGGTTTTGATCTTCAGTGGGGGCTCCTTAATATAGGTTTTGATCTTCAGTGGGGGCTCCTTAATATATGTTTTGATCTTCAGTGGGGGCTCCTTAATCTAGGTTTTGATCTTCAGAGGGGGCTCCTTAATCTAGCTTTTGATCTTCAGTGGGGGCTCCTTAATCTAGGTTTTGATCTTCAGTGGGGGCTCCTTAATCTAGGTTTTGATCTTCAGAGGGGGCACCTTAATCTAGATTTTGATCTTCAGTGGGGGCTCCTTAATCTAGATTTTGATCTTCAGTGGGGGCTCCTTAATCTAGATTTGATCTTCACTGGGGGCTCTTTAATCTAGGTTTTCATCTTCAGAGGGGGCTCCTTAATCTAGATTTTGATCTTCAGTGGGGGCTCCTTGATCTAGATTTTGATCTTCAGTGGGGGCTCCTTAATCTAGGTTTTGATCTTCAGTGGGGGCTCCTTAATCTAGGTTTTGATCTTCAGAGGGGGCTCCTTAATCTAGATTTTGATCTTCAGTGGGGGCTCATTAATATAGGTTTTGATCTTCAGTGGGGGCTCCTTAATCTAGGTTTTGATCTTCAGAGGTGGCTCCTTAATCTAGGTTTTGATCTTCAGTGGGGCTCCTTAATCTAGGTTTTGATCTTCAGAGGGGGCTCCTTAATCTTGGTTTTGTGTCCCTACTAAGCTACGCTATAGGGCACTTCGACGTGATGTAATGGTTAACAAACTTGTCTCGCTAGATCAATTCCAGCTGAATAATGAGTTCGATCACCACTGGGTGCCGCGTACTTTAAGTATTATGCCACGTCAAATCTACTCTTAGAAAATCACAATTCCAGAAGATTTGAGGAATTTTCATGAGTGACATTAATTCCAAATAAGTTAAAATTCTAATTTCCTTCAAAGTTAAAATTCCACTGACTTCAGTTCGCTTGTTGTAGCATTTCACCCACCTCGGTAAGACCCCATAGAAGTCAGCCGAAGTGAAGTTATTCAGGACCCTTGTTACAGTCTGCTTCGTCTTCTCAATATCTTCAAAGCGACTTCGCCTAAAAATCCCCTTCAGCTTTGGGAACAAACAAAAACCACAAGAAACAATGTCTGGGCTGTAGCTAGAATGAGGTCAGAAGCGTACAAAATAATGGACAGAGGGAAATTCATATCGGGAGGGCATCCATATCGGAAGGGCATCCATATCGGAAGGGCATCCAATCAAAGAGTGAAATAATTTAATTTTTGTTATCTGAAACTTTCTCTGTTAAATGTATCACACTACAGTCCAACAAACTCGTATGAATGTGGATCAGTGTTTTGATAAGCGACACCGGAGTAGTTACGCCTCTATCTGAGTCTTAGGGGGCATACAACCAAGAAGTTACCCAGTGACGTGAAGAAGTTTGGCTAAAGGACAGTTTTGATGCCTATCAATCATCTTCCTGCTGTCACCAAAGTGCCTTTCCTTGTGTCCGTCACTGAGAACAAACTTTGCACAAATTTTGCGTATGTTAGATCTCCTCAATAATTATGGGTGCAGTTGCCACACCAACTCCAAAATGTATGTTTATTTTCTTTATAGACACACGACGGTCTTCTATAACTTTCTCCGTTACACCCAATGGTGTGTAGGGCAGCGTTTTTGCTGTTTCCGTAACAAACTGTTTTTTATGGGGCAGGGTTGTTAGTCCAGCGCCAAACCCCAAAACCTGGAGGAAGGCGATTTTCTAAGCGTAGCTTAGATGTGACACGGCCGAAAGTAGGGGGTACCCAGTGAAGATCGAACTCACTACTCAGTTATAATGATTCTAGCAAAACGAGCTTGCTAACCATTACACCACGCCAAGGTGCCCACGGTCTTCTATAGTTTAACACAAAACTTTATTGCACAGTGAGCTTCTAAATTGTCTTCTCGTCGCGACTACATTCTGCAAACTAGTTAACTGTGACAAGTAGTATTTAGCAGGATGAGTTCAAAACGCTATTACAGCCGTCTCCTTCAACCTGGAATAACAAAAGTTGACAGGTCAGTTTATTAGATATAAGGCGAATTGGTATGGCGAAGGAAGCATTCCAGAAGTTAAGTAAAGTATTAAGAAACTGGACAATTTCGCTAGAAACAAAGAAGAGAGTACTGGATTGCTACGTGCTGTCCGTCCTTCAATATGGCAGTGAATGCTGGACAATACAATCAAAGATGAAGGAAAAACTTGAAGCAACTGAAATCTGGTTCTACAGAAGGATGCTGCGAATATCATGGATCGAGCATGTGAGCAATGATGAGGTCTTAGAAATGATAGAAACAAAAAGAAACTAATACTTAGTATCAGGAAAAGACAGCTGAAGTTCCTGGGACACGCAATGAGGAAGGAGGGATTGGAGAACCTGATACTAACAGGCCAGATAGAGGGAAAAAGAGACAGGGGAAAGCAGCGGATAACATATTTGAAGGACCTAATCAGGTGGATGACAGAACGAGGAATGCATGGTGTAACAGGAGAAGGCGTGCTCAAAGCCACCAGGGATAGGGAGAAGTGGAAGGCCATGATCGCCTATGTCCTGAAGGGACGGTGTACATAGAAGAAGAAAAAGAAGAAGAAGAAGAAGAAGAAGAAGAAGAAGAAGAAGAAGAAGTAGACGAAGAAGAAAAAGAAGAAGAAGAAGAAGAAATGTAATAGTAATGGCAGTCGATCGTATCAGAGTATACTTGTCTGCTAGGGCGGCCATCCAATTCCTACTGCAAATGCCTGCTCTGGCACATTTGTGTTTCCTCAACACTCACAGAGCCCATACTGCAACTATGCTGAGCAGATCTTAGTTACAGTTTCAAGAGAGACCGCGTTATCTGGCGTGATCAACAGCATGCTCAAAAACTCAGTCACGATAGCTAGCGAATTCGTGCTAGCTCAACCACTGACGGCTCCCAAACAGTTCTGTCTACCGAATTTCACTCACAAGGCTTGGGTCGACACGTGATACGCTTGTATAAGACACTTTCCAAATTTTCCGTACGCTTGGATTGCTTATACAGGTCGATAACATTACGAAGTCACCTTCCTGACAAATGGACCATACCTAGATTCGAACCGGGGTGCCATAATCAGAAAGCGAAAGTTCTAACTTCTCGACCACGTAATAATAGTAATAATAATAATAATAATAATTTTGTTCACCCCAAATGCAGATAATGAGATAAATCAGTTAGTTAATTGCCGTATGTGATACACGCTTGGGCGATCATGTCTTGAAAGAGACATGACTGCCCGACAGAAAATTTTCCCGCGGTTAGATGCCATTACTTTCTGCGGTAGAATTGTTGCCAACTAAGGCTATAGAACCCAATCAATCCTTCTATTTATTTCATAGCCTGAAGGAGAAGAGATGGATTTATAGCTATGGCAAATAGGTATTTGTGCGTAAGTGAATGAAGCGAATTCGAC